>JANAVB010033216.1:2555037-2834806 GCA_029216955.1 Iris pallida | reverse complement strand
TTTGTTAATTGAACGCAAGAGTGTCCATTGATAATGTTCAATTTTTAAGGTCGATCATATGATGAGTAGCAACGGTGTCTTCAGTAATGTTCAATTATGTGATGGGCAAAAGACTGTCAACTTATTATAGTGATTGATCAAATTTTTTCTTGATTCAATGCCCGGGCTACAACTTTCTTTAACACTTCTGTTGATAGGAAATGTAGTAGTATACAATATACATGTCATATCCTAGCTTGTTACAACAAAATTTTATTTTTTCTGCTGTTCCACTTTTTGTATTTTGCAGCACTGTTATTTGCTCCAGTTATTACTGGACACAGAAACAATTGGTGTATATTTGTAGCAAGAAAGACTAGCTAACATTTGTGAAATATTTTCTTGTAAGATTCTTTGTTATAACCACCGAGGGGATGCCCCAATGGTAGCACTGGTAAGGGAGGGGAGGAGTGGGCATGTATTTGAATCCCAGCCCGAGCAAATTAAAAGGGTCATAGTGCTAGTAGCATAGGACACGGATGGTCATTAATGACTGGCCTTATGTCAAGAAAAAAGAAAGAAAGAAGTTTCTTTGTTATAGATAACATATTTTTTCTTGGAACAATAAATTTGCATGGATTTACGCTTTATTGTCATCAAACAATTTCCTATTACGTCATTAAGTTAGGCCTTTTTTTTTCTTTCCTCTTTTTAAACTAAGATCAGCACAATTTCTTAAACATACATTTTTCTTGCAGGTTGAGTCAGCATTAGCAATGCGATCATTACAACCCCAACTGAAGGCAATCCAACAACGTTATGCGGGAGATCAGGTAGGCGTCCCAATATATCATATATCTTGTAGTTACTGAGTAAATCATTATTCATGTTCCCCCCAAGATAATATGCATAACTGGGTTTCTAATTGTGATCCCAAAAAAGATCTGTAATTATTTATGAAGTGTAGTAATGTATTTGACATCATGGAAAATGGTATCATATAGGTACAAGATAGAATCATGTTTTGAGTTATTATATAGTTTTGGGATATCTTTTAAAAACATTATCCGAAGGTAATTAAGTATTGGCTTTAGATTGCAGCATCTCATACAAAGATGTAGCAGATGAAGTGCTTTACAGATGTTTGCCCTTGATTTTACTTAAAATAACCGTGCACAATGAGGTGGCGCGAAATCCTATTTCGATATTAAATTATGTTACATAAATGTCACATGCAATCACTGTGGCCATTTAAAAATGTAAAAAAAGATGGGTATATTAAACCAATGGTACATAAATGTGACATACAATTAATGGGCAAAAAAAGAGATTAATGTATTAAACCAATAGTATACATTAATGTTACATGCAATGCAATTAATGCTAGTTTTCACATTCCACCTACCCCACCTATCAATTAAGTGGTCTCCCTAATAGTCTTACTCTCTTCATTCAAATCCCACAGACCAACAAAGGTAAAATTTCCCCTCAATTTCTCACTCCTTTTTTTGGACAAATATGACCGGATTTGGGCAGATTATTGTCCAATTTCTTCCCTGATTTGCTGACAAACATTATCTTGATTGTGTTTGGCCGAAATAATGATGATGATGATGATGATCAAAAATCAATTACAGACCGGTGGATTACATGCATCTCATCCCTTGATTACGAGTTCCTAAAAAGTCCAGGACCTAAATTGAAAAATTCATCCACGTGTCATAACCCTAATGCAGTTCCTATTTTGAGTTCCTATTTGAGTTTGTGTAGTTGAATTGAAAAAAAATACTATATTAAACCATTGGTACATAAATGTGACATACAATTAATGGGCAAAAAAGAGATTAATGTATTAAACCAATAGTACAAATAATGATGCATGCAATGCAAATAATGCGAGTTTTCACATTCCACCTACCCCACCTATCAAGTAAGGTATTGTTTGGGAAGAAGGGAAAATAGGAGGAGGATAAAAATTGAGGGAAAAGTGGGAGGAAAATTAGAAGTTATGATGTTTGGAAAGGGTGGTAGAAAAGTGGAAGAGGAATTTGGGAAAAAAAATTTATGTGAGCCCCACCAAAAAAATTTCCTCCCACAAATGGAAGGAAAATGAACACACATGAATGGATTGTGTGAGAAATTTTCGGCATGTCCGTGCAACATAGGCCAAACGCTTTTCTCATTTGAAACATAGTTGAATAAAGGCAATTGATAAAGGCACTGCACAATTTGATCAGGGCTAGCCCGGATTGGGGCTAGCCCAGATTTTTTGTGTTTTACTCAGGACAGCCCATTTTTTTGATTTTGGGCTGTCCCAAAGTAAAATTTCCCTAAACCCAAAATTTTTCTCTCATTTGCAAAAATTTTTCTCTCTCTTCCTAAACCCTAACTCCTCTTCTTCTTCTTCCTCTTCCTCCTTCACCATTTCTCCATCCCCAAGCAAGAAGATAATTTGAAATTCCTAGATATTTCTTCCACCCTAGAAAATTTCTCTTCTTCCTCTTCTCTTCTCTTCCAAATTTTCTTCTCAAGAAGATCGATGGCACCCAAATTCTTTCTCTATTTGTTTCCAAAACCCTAGAAATTAAATTGAAAAATTCAAGCATCCATTATATTGTTTATTTCAATTGTCTGTAGTCCATTTGAATTAAACTACATTCGGAGTGAAAAATTACCCATTTAAATTAAACACAAGTATGTACGAACGAGAAAACTGTGCGTCGACCAGGACTGCCTAATTTTCTGGCAGTCCTACAAACTGAATGGACTGCCAGAAAACTGGGCAGTCCTAAGTCACAACATGTGAAACAAAGGACTGCCCATTTTTCTGGCAGTCCTTACTGTATTCAGGGCTGCCAGAAAATTGGACAGTCCTACATACAGTAAGGACTGCCAAAAAAATGGGCAGTCCTTTGTTTCACATGCTGTGACTTAGGACTGCCCAGTTTTCTAGCAGTCCATTCAGTTTGTTGGACTGCCAGAAAATTGGGCAGTCCTTGTTTGTATGTGGACTGCCCAGTTCCTGGGCAGTCCATGCTCACAGCAAGTTCTGTGATGGACTGCCCAATTTCCTGACAGTCCACATATGTATGTGGACTGCCAGAAAACTGGGCAGTCCACATACAATATGTGGACTGCCAGAAAACTGGGCAGTCCACATACAAACAGGACTTCCAATCTTTCTTCGCGCGCGCGCGTGACAGCATGCGGGATGTACGCTCAGGATTCCACTTTTCTAGCCCACTACTGCCTACTGGATATGTTCAAAAGCTTTAATATGGGACAAGAGGAAGATTTTTGTAGGGACAAGAGGAATCTCAATCTAGGGTTTAGAAGAAAATTTGAGAGGAAGAAGAGAAAGAGGAGAGAAATAAAACAATTGACTTTTATACTACCTAATGGGCTAGCCCTAATAAATTTTTTCAATGGCAAACTTGTAAATAATACAAACTTACAAATGGGCTAGCCCTGATCAAATTATGCAGTGCCTTTATCAATTGCCTTGAATAAACCATGACAGCAACCACCAACATCACAACTAAACTGTTTCCCAAACTTGTTTTTGTGTCAGCCAGATGAGTCATTTTCCTTCGAATGACCTATAATGTTAAAAACTTTTATAGAGGATAAATATGAACTTATAGATATTACCATAGATACCCCACTTGATATGCTAAAGAAACGTCTTATCTACTTCTGCTTCACAACCATGCTCTGAATATACAAAGCTTGATTTTGAATATATAAAAATTATGGCATTCCATGTCATTCCACAAATAAATGCTGCTTGAGAGTATTTCTGACACTTTTGTCTATACAACATACGTAGTGCAGTAGGTAATACGAACTGTAGTTGAATTAGTGCAGGAAAGAAAATTTGTCAAGAGGATGATAGGACTAACTTGCAGATGAATCAAGATTAGAAAGAACTTCAAATATTTTCGTTGCACTGTCCAATAATATTCGATTTATCACTTCTTTTGATATGTTTGTAGCAATGTTACTGATGTTGGCTGGCATATAGGTTTCAGGACAAGATCAACATGATTTTAGAAAAAAAATTGTTTGTGTTGTTTTAGCAAATACCTGCTGACATATTGGGTCAAACCCGATATATCGGCTGACGTGGCATTTTAAAAAAAGTCTGAACATAAGCTAAAATCAGCAATAAATGGACTTAAGTGTTAACATATGGATTTTTCAAAAATAAACCTTTCCTACCCGACTAAAACACTTCCTAACCCGACTGAAAGCCTCCCCCCTCTCCTCTCCTCTGTTGGCCCTAATCTCCTTCAATGTAGCACAAAGTTTCCTTTCTCGATCTCCCTCCTCTCTCTTTCGATTTTGTCCTAACTTGTTTTTGCAATTTTTTTTCCCATCTACATGACATGCTTACTTCATTTAGGGAAAGTCAACATAACGGACTTACTTTATTTATTTAGGAAAAGTTGATATACTATATAGGACAAAATATGCCTCTCTTCCTAGGTTTTTGGATATAGGACTGAACTAAGAGTAATAAACTAATATATATATATATATTATATATATATATAATATAATAGAGAGAGAGAGAGAGAGAGAGAGAGAGAGAGAGAGAGAGAGAGAGGTTCTCTCTAACACTCCTCCACAAGCTGGAGCGTAAATGTTAAGTCAACTCGGAAGAAAGTAAAGATAAAGCAGTCTAGGCAAAGTCTTCGTGCAAATGTCGGCCAACTGAGAAGTAAATGAAATATGATGAAGTTGGATCTCACGAAGCTTGATCTTGTCCCGAATGAAATAAGAGTCGACCTAAATATGCTTGGTGCGCTCACGGAAAACTGGATTCTCAGCAATATGAATCACTATTTTGTTTCGCATTAATTAGAATTCGAAGGACAACAATACACCAAGATCAGAAAGTAGGCTTTTCTAAACTTCTCAAAATCGGATGGTATCGTAAAATTGTAAAGGGGTTCGGAACACGATCCGGATCGTGAATTGTTATATCTATAAAAAAAATCAAATAAATATGAAAAAAATATAGATAATTCAAATATAAGAGATCATGCATATTGATTAATAGGTCTAGAAAACAAGTAGGCTTTAGCATATCATGCACAAAAGATGTCAATCAACTCAAAAATTATAGTTAGTAGGATCCTAAAATATTGAAAACCCAAAACCATACTCTCATTGGACATCTTTATCACTAGAACTTGAGAGAGGATCATCATTGGAGTCATTCATGCATAGAATGTTGACGTTCGCTTCGTCCTTCTTGTCCTCATCGGAAGGCAATACCTTTTTTTTTTCCTTCTTCTTCTCGTCCAAGTTTACTACATTTTTCTTCTTGGTTACATATTACCACTTTTTTTCATTCAGGCTAGATGGTGCTTCATGCAGAACCTCCTTCCATAGTAACTAGCGCCACAATATTTGCATCATAGATGTTTTGGATCCTTGTCAACAACCGACAATGCTCCCATGCCACATCTTTTTTTTTTTTTCCATCTTGCAAAACCAAAATGAAAAAGAGTAGGATGTAGGAAAGAGAGCACCTTATCCACATGCTTCTATCTTCCTTAAGTTATAGAAGTCCACCACAAGAAATCAAAATGGAACAAACGAAGATGAGTTTTTGTGTTTTTCTCAAAACCCTAGTTTTGAGAGGTGAAAGAGGAGAAAAGAGATATTTGATCTAATAGACCTAATAGAATATGAAAATGAGATAGAAAGTATGTAAGAACCTAGACTTACCAAAAAAATCCATTATTTTTTTTAAAAAAGGAACTAAATTCAGGTGGGTCCATTGAGTCTGGATCGCACGATCCAGGTCGAATTCCTTCTACTATTCAGATCGTGCAGTGTTATCAATGTCGCATCGAGGTGTGCGCCATTAGCGCGACGCGCAACGTGGCGTAGCAAGGTGCCTCTCTATGACGTGAGGCACTGCGCTTCATTGAGGCGCATGCCTCAGTCGCACAAGGCACCGCCTCATGAAACCTAATATGAACTTTAGGTTTTATTTTTTTGGCTTAATCATTAACTCACATACTAACCTACTGGCACGCTTTAACTTTTATACTTTCAAAATTGCATCTTTACCCTCTTATTTTTCGATCCTCTTTCAATTTTTAAGCAATCGTAGTTGACCCTGATCTCTCGATTGCCAACAACTTATTGCCAACTAAATGTTTTTTGTATTTTTTAATTTACAAGTTTTAATTTATTTTCTTTTTAATTGTCGTCTTTTTTATAAATTCAATTTAGTCTATGATTTTTCTGCATTGACGAAATTCTCCTACCAAAGTTCAAATACTTTCTCAGGTGGGTTCTTACTTCTTTTATTTTGCAACTTATTTCTTGTGCATTATATTTTTACTTTTTTTTTCCTTTCTCACCACATAAAACAATTCATTGTTAGGCTAACATCAATATTCCTTTACGCACTAACTGTCATTGTCGAGTCCAAAAGTCCCTCGGATGAGATTAAAATTTTACAAAATTTTCAAACCATCTATACAATTACTGATTGATTAGGATATCATATTCACTTATATTATATTTTTTTAGGTTTTTAAAATAAATAATAAATAAATGTGTGCCTCACTTCAATGAGACATGTACCACAACGTTATGTGTACCTTGCGCCTCGCTATCCGCCTTGTGTCGTGATAACACTGGAATTGTACGCTCGGACCTATCCGGCTACGATACATATTTTGGCCGATCCAACCATGGGATCCGAATTGTAGTCCCTGGAAATCGGGTCAAGATTGTACGATCCACGATGTAGATCGTTCGATTCTGACAAGGGCTTTTCAGTCATGTAACCTCGAAATGTGTAGGCCATCAAGCGATACTCAACTTCACAATCACATAAGCTTTTCAGTCATGTAACCTCGAAATGTGTAGGCCATCAAGCGATACTCAACTTCACAATCACATAAGCTCAGAAACCGTGTGGGCCATTGAGCGATACCCAACTTCAACTGAAAAACGAGTTACAAGTGCAAGTGTTTATTTTTTTTCTTTACCAGGTTACTAGGTTGCCGTTGAAGAAGATACACTATCGGCTAGTCTACCGACGATTATCAGTAGAATCAATATTGTCAACTCGGCCCATGGGAGAGAAAAAAGGATGTCTAATAGACAAGAAGTTGATAGAAGGTCTTCTTTAGATACCGGAGAATATGCTCGACGACATGAAGACGAGAGATCCGTGGTGACTGTATATACGTAGCAACGGAGCTAAAAGCAAAGGAGATATATGGACAAGTGAATTTTAGAAAGATGAGCTTTCCCACAAGGCAATGATACATATGTGAATTGGGAAGAAGAGCATCAGATGAGGAACGAAGAATAGTGACTTTCAGGTTCTTGTCCATAAGAGTATCAATAGGTTAACAGCCCATTATAAGTCAAACTCCTATTCCTATTCCTGAAGGACTGATGCAAGGAAAAGAGGGAAGAATAGAGAACTTAGATATGCTCGCAATAAAAATAGTGAGATAGTAGGATAGGAATCTCCTCTACCAAATGTATTAAAAATAATGGAAGCTATCACTATATCAATGATTACATTCTTTTTCACCAAGCCCCCGTATGTTATTCGTACTATTTCTGAAAACTTAGAACACACAAGGTGGTCAAGGCCATAATTTACTAGGCACAACAAATAAGATACTACCATTAAATACCAAAGAGATAAGAAGAGGAACCATCTCTTAGGATTTAATTTGGACATGTTTCGACTGTGGGGATCTATTCCACCAGTTCTTAAATATAATCCTAATAGTACTCGTGCTTAGATTTCAAGTTTCTCGACTTTCTAGATTTTTTATAGCTAGATTAGTTATAACTTATAACCATCATTATATTGCTTGAGTTGCACTGTCTGTATTGCATGTCATATCATTACCTTATTAAGATTGCATGATTTGCATCTACAAATTGATATTTCTTGCACGTCATGTAATTTCATACATGTAATGTCTTGTATAGGATTTTGCATCTGTGTTGTTCTTCGTGATCATCTACATCACGAAGTTCATGGCATTAAATAATTTTGTACATCTGTGTCACATCATACCTAGGGGTGGGTGGGAGGCTGAGGAAAAGTTATGGGGGTCTTACTATCATTTTACCTTTTTTTTCCGACAATTTCATGATGTTCATGGCATTAAATTGGTAAAGGAAGTTGAAAGTATCATTGTGAACCAAGATTTGCAGTTTGGTCGTTTCGTCCGTATATATGTTTTTTAGCCTGTCCTGGTCTAATATTGACCTAACCATCATGCTGGCCGATACCAACACTGGGACTGTCACTTTCATTTCAACTAATAAAAAGTTAAAAGAGAAAAATATGTGAAAACAATGTCGACATAAGGATACAGTTGTGCCACTAATTCACGTGTTAAGTGTGTCGATAAGGATGAAGACGAACCATAATCATTTGTCAGAGTTGTATATCTATTTTTACAACATTTATTCATTTAATATTATTCTATTCAAAACCATCTATTGCAACTGTACTTTGTCCCCAAGCAAGGACATAAATACTATCCATTGCGTGTTGACAATTCATCAGTGTTGAATATTATTAAATTCGAAACTAACAAGAATGACAAAAAAATAAATCAAATTGTCTAAAAATATCTTATTTATCGACTTTTCTAAATGAGGAACTTTGAAACTCCCATCCAGAGCTCTGCTAAATCTGCCAACCACAATACTTATAAGAAGGGGTCTGAAATCGATTCCGATACTGATACTGTAACCCTATTCCGAACGAAAACTATTATTATTAAATTGAACATAGGGCGGAGTTCAAGGTGTCAAAGTGAAATTCTGTGCAATTTAAATAGAATTGTTTTAGTAGTTTATTTACATTATGCAAATTTTAAGAGATTTGATGCACGGATTATATATATGTTTATGTGGTTTCCATACTCTTAACACAAACAGTATTGAAAAATTTATTGATCTAGCAAGACACTGCAATTACTGAAGTATCAAGTTTGTTATACTTTACGAACATTTAAAAATCTATAGCATTCAATGATGGAATTGTTTTGACCCATTCACCATTTGTCCAAGCCCTTTCACCGACTTAAAAGTTTTTCTATTATGATTGCTTAGTTTCATCCTTTTTTGAATTTAGTTAGTGAACAAACTTTTGCAGACTGATAATCTACAGCTTCAGAACAATATGCATAAGCACTTATCTTCGTATAATTTATATCACGAGTTAAGATTCCTGATGACTGATTTCTTTTCATATTAACTTGCAGGAAAGGATACAACTTGAAACAGCTCGTTTATATAAATTGGCTGGTGTAAACCCTCTTGCAGGTTAACGCTATGTTTGCAAAACAGTTCATGTCAACCTTTATTGCTACTCATGTTTTTAACTTTGACACAGTTATCTATTATCTTTGCAGAAGCTGGTACAATTTCTTATATCATTTAAATCTACCTTGTTTTGGCGGTTATTCTTTATAAAGCAAAGTATATATATGTGGATGCACCAAGAAAAGGTTGCATTCTGGTCTAAATAAGAATCTATTTCTTTGACCAGGAATACGTCAAAGTCTAAACAGGAAATTTTTAGGATGAAGTTTAGTGCTGAAATTGACTAAGGGATTCAGATGGCGAATCGTGATCAAGGGTGGACATACATATGGTTAGTTAGGTTTTGGAGCTAATGGAACTTTTTGTAGTTACAAGCATAACAATAAATTACAACTGAATGGGTTCAGAAAACTGCAAATGCATTTGCAGAAGAAAACAAAAAATATGAGCGTAGGAATAAGAAGAGAAATGAAGAAGAGTAGACCAATGAATAGAGTGATGAAATGTATATTGCGACTTCTGGCATTTGTATTCATCAAAATTATCAATGGATACTCTAATATTGGAAATTTTGGTAGAAACAAGAGAAACTCGATATAAAGTGAAATTTAGGAGAAGAGAGGAGAACAGAAGAGAAATAAGAGAACAAAGTGCATGCGTATAAAACTATAAGTTGCACATGTGTATTTATATTAACAATAAATATACCACAACTACTTGACTGTACCCCAAAAAAACATCCTCTCAAACTGGAGCATCAATATCTGGCATGTCCAACTTGTTACATAAATTAGAAAATGGACTACGTGCAAGTGATTGGGTGAGAATATCACCCAATTGATTCAAAAATCGAACATGTGGAGTGACAATATGTTTCTTCACCAGCAAATCACGAATAAAATGACAATTACCTCGATATTCTTAGTGCGTTCATGAAATACGGGTTACTTGTGATTAGAATTGCTGATGTATTATCATAATACATTTCTATAGGAATATGAACCATAATTTCCATATCATGAAGAAGAGACTGCACCATCATCATCTCAAGTATGAACTATAATACGGTTTTCGGCCTTTGCACTAGAAACAAGCCACAATTCTACTTCTTACTGGCGCTACATCACACGATTACTCCCAACAAAGGTGCAATATCCAAAAATAGATCTATTACTCAAACTATCTGCCATATCAGCATCACTGAAGTTCGCCACCATAAGAGTCAGTGGTGGTGTATACAACAAATCTTTCTAGGTGCATCCTTTAAATATCACAAAGTACAAGATATTAGCTACCCAATATAGTTGTCGAAGGCCCCGCATAAACTGACTTAACTACTCCAATTGCATAGATGATATCTCTGGTCGTGTAACAATAAGGTAGGTAAGCTTTCCAACCTATCGATTGTACAATCCAATATCCTCAAATTAGTCCTCCATGTTAGCATCAATTTGACATGAGAATTCATAGGAGTATCAAAATACCGAGAGTCCAATATCCCTTCCGCTGAAAGAAAGTCCAAAACATACTTGTGCTACGACAGACAAACCTTCGAGCAAACCTCGATCCAAAAAAATAACAAGAGTACCTAAATTCTTACTGTGAAACGGACGACTAAGTTAAACCTTCAAGTCGGAAAATACCAACATAGTCACTCCCATATATATTGACATCATTAACATAAATGATCAAAATAATAACACCTTATGTAGAAGATCTATTGAACGCACTTAATGCTCCAATGTGGTGTACGAAACCAATACTGAACAAGAACTAAACTAAATTTATTAAACCAAGTTCGAGGAGATTGATTTAGTCCATATAAAGCGTTCTTCAATCGACACACCAGATTATTATTACCAGATACAACATATCTTGGTACCTGATCCATATAAACCTTCTCCTGCAAATAATCTTACCTACAAATAACCGTATAAGAAAGCATTCTTGATGTCCAACTGATACATATGCTATTGATGATTAATCGATACAAAGATAAGAATGCGAACAAGATTCAGCTGAGCCACATGAGAGAAAGTCATTATATAATCCAACCATATGTTTGGGTAAACCCTTTTTGCAACCAACCGTGCCTTCAAGTGTTTAACAGAACTATCTGGATGATACTTAACTACATACGCCTACGTACAACCTAGTATTTACTTTCTAACGGAAAGTGGGATAAGCTCCCAAGTCTGATTTTGATACAAAGCATACATCTCCTCACCCATTACACTTTTCCAACCAGAAAATGACAGCTTGTTTATAAATGTTAGAAATGGAAACATAAGACAATGAGGTAGCAAAAGTATGTAAAGAATGGGAAGCACGATGTAAGAAAATAATTTGAAATGGGATGCATAGTGGTACAACTATGATTTTCTTTCCTGAGAGCAATATGAAGATAATCTGAAACAGTTGTGGAGGGAGCCAGATTCTTAGGCACGAAAGATGTGGTAGGGGACGAATCATGCAAAACAATCTGTCTATTCTTGGATCTCTAATAAACCTGTAAAGGAGGAGTGGATATAGAAATGGATTTATGAATGATCGGAAGTTGGTATGTAAGATACCAAATCTGTTGTAAACGAATGAGGATGGTGGTATCTTAAAGGAAAGAAAGGAGTAGACTCAAAGAAGGTAACATCTGTACTGACATAATATTTATGCGAATGAGGATTATAACAACGATAACCTTTTTGAGTTGAGGATAACCAAGGAAGATACACTTGATAGATCGATGAGCCAACTTCTCTATCACTGTTACTCAGGCTCTCCACTTTAAGGAGAAGTACCCATGTCGACTCGATAGGACATGGGTATGGGTATGAGATCTATATCTGATCCTCCATGGTGACTACCAGGAGACTGGTAGTGAAGTGGATAGTTTATTTGAATGTAGTCGTAAAGTAGATAGTTTATTTTAATATGGTAGACTGATAGTAAAGTAGTAGGGGAGATGAATGGACGCTCCCTTAGGGACTTATGCAACTAGTTCAGTAAAGTTTACTAATAGTAGTTTATAATTACAAGTTGTCTTTTTATAAAACCTTTGCAAATTTAATTACACGATGTTTCTTTTTAAGAAATCATCAAGGTTATAAACGGCGGTAGGCAGGTGCGCGGCGGAGAGAGTCCGCCTACCGCCTAGGCGGTTGATACATTTTGAACATTTTTTACTATTTTACCACTGTTTTTTGCATATTATGCATATTTAAGGGTGTTCCATGCATAACTAAGTTGTATAACGAAGATTTATAAAGTTTTAGTGTTGTTAGGCCCATAATGTAAAAAAAAAATCTTTTTGGCCAAATATTTTGTAAAGTATTTATCCGCCTAGGCGCTCGCCTACACTGCCTCACCTCCGCCTATGCCGCCAACCTCCATTGGCCGCCTACTCCACCGCCTACAGCAAAGCGGTGCGGAGAGGGACCGCCTACCGCCTAGGCGGCCTAGGCGAGCGCCATTTAGAACACTGGAAATAGGGCTGTAAAACGATTCAAACAGTTTGTGTTCAGCTCGCGTTGCGCTCGGGCCAAGCTCGGTTCGAAGCTCGTTCGTGGGCAGGTCGATATCGAGTTCGATCGATTTTTTTTTGTTCAAAGTGGTGTTCGAACCGAGTTCGACCATAGGTTGTTCGACTCGGTCTCGTTCGCGAACTGGCTCGAACTCGGCTCGGCTTCTAATATTATGGCTTTTTCTAATATATGCTATATATTTTTATGGATGTTAATAAATTTTGTCTTAGAAAATTTACTCTCTTTTTTGTTATTTATATGATGGTAAATTTGTGATGTAAAAAGCATAATTAATTCAACAAAAAAAATCTTTAGGACTTGAGAGTAACCGTACAAGTTTAATGTGGCTTTTGTTCGGTCCTGGCTCGGGCTCGGCTCGGGCTCGTCGAGCTCGAGAACTAAATCGAGTCGAGCTCGATCGTTTCGAGCCTATAATCAAACCGAGTTCAAACACCATTTTTGAGCTCGATCTTGAGCTCGACTCGAATAAAGCTCGTTCGATACTTTAGTCGAACTGAGTTCGAACACAGTTTGTTCGAGCTCGTTCGTTCGATTTTCAGCCCTAACTGGAAATCATGCAAATTTAATTATAAATCTAAATATATAAAACCATGCAAACTTTATGAAATTATGCAAATTTAATTAGAGTTTGTCTTTTTATGAAATCGTACAAATTTAATTACACGTCTTTTATGAAGCTATACAAATTTAATTACATGATGCATTTTTATGAAATCATGCAATTTTAATTAGATATCTTCTATGAAACAATGTTCAAATATATTTATTTTATTAGTCATATCTTCGTACCCATGCCCAAACTTTTGATCCTTTTTAGCCGAGTATGTGTGTCCTTAAATATGAGTTTGAAGGACCCAACTCTTGATATGTACCGTACCCGACACCCGTATCCGAGTCCAGGTAACATAAATCTCGATTAGGTTCCAAGTTGTGAACAAAAGCAACACGTCCAAGCACACAAGAAGGTAAAGAAAAGGAGCGACCTGGATATAACGTAGAGAAGGGGACTTGGTTATTCAATACAAATGATGGAATATGATTAATCAAATATATGCAGTAAGAACAATATCTGCCTAATACTATTTAGATGCATGCATATTGAACATGTGAGGGTGAGCCTTATCTAAAAGGTGTTGGTGTTTGTGTTTAACTACGCTCTTTTAGTGAGAGGTATCAACACAACTAATTTTATGAATAATGCCACGATCAACACAAAAAGAAGTAACATACAATTGAATATATTTCGAAGCTTTATCAGAATGTAAAATTTTAATGCATTTACCAAATTCAACACAAATTTCATTATAAAAGATAGATGACACATGTGGAAACTCATATGGTTTATTCATTAAATATAACGAGTCATTCGAGAGTAATCATTAACAAAGATAACTACTAAAATCCTTTCGAGTTTTTGACTCTAAATGTTAGTATGAACAAGATCAAAGAACTGCAATTGACCACTCTCAATACGACGAAAATGGACTAGGGTAATGCTTGCATAATTGACAAGCCTCACATTCTAAAACAAAAACAAAACTCAAACTAGGAACAACTTGACACAACTTAGCCAAATGCAACAGAGAGGTAGAAGCTAAAATAAAAGCCTTTTCAAGTAAATCCAACAAATACAATCCATCTCTTCGTCCCAAGGTCCCGAAAAACACAAGCATTGAGAGAAAACTGTTATGGAACAATGAAGTGATTTGGTAATTGGCTCACAAATAGCAAATTGAAACAAAATTAGATGCATATAATGAATCATATAATGACAATTATTGGTTAGTGTCACACCCAAGTCCTAAAATGCGCGGGAGCAGTACATACCTAGGCCAACTAATATGACTTCGAAGGATATTCCAATCTAATGGATCTGTTGAAGCGTACTCCGCTGTCTAGTATGAACTCTAGTCCATATATCACACTATCAAATAACTTATAAAACTAGATCTCATCTACGGGATAATGATAAAGAAGTAATCAATAAACTGAATAAAATGCTGAATAGTAAAGCTAGTGAGTATCAAGTTCAGCAAGAAAGTATAAAATAGTCTGGTGACCGGAAATAATGAAAATAAATAAGTTACATGAGCCTACTCTTACATGAACTAAGATGGTAATATCTGGAACCTCTGTTGAAGCTGCTACTGCGTCAGGTCCTGGCCTATAAATCTCCAGGTAAATCTGATCGTCTATTCCTGGAAAAAAAGTCCTCAGAAGGACGTAACAAGATACACAAAAAACATGCCATATAAATATGATACACGTAAGTCCATGGGTACACTAGCTACTAAGTATATGCATGTAAGGACAACTTTTGTATGAATGAGGCTCTCCGAATAATGGGCAACAATGCTCATTTGAGATGCTAACTGCCATCAAGTAAAAGCCTAATAGCAGCTGCTCGTCTAGTGACTATGCTTCCTATACTATGTTTCTGTCCGGATCGAATCTAGGACACGTCCGAGTCTATCAAGTAATACGTCCAATACAAGTATCTCTATAACATGTATCATGATGAAATCAAATACGAATTATACCGACACTTGAGCCGATCGTATCGATGATCAATTAGATATGAGGGTATGTCCTATCATGAGTATCACATATTTGTGTCAAGAATCCATGTAAGTATCCAGGTCATACGAGATATAGAATATCCTTCTACAAGTTATGGTCGTTTACTATCAACTAGGTCAATCAAACAAAAATCGACGTCTATCGCTGTTCGCACCTGTCTTATCCCTGGACGCATAGGGATAAACATATACAAAGATCAAGTAATAAAAGTAAACATGTAATTGTCTAAGAAGCTATCTACGTATCGCAAGGTATCTTGTGTAATTTTTTTTAAAGAAGCATCGACATATCGTGCTCAAGTTCGTCGAATAGTATGGGCTCAAACGTTAAAGAGAAACCTACTTCAAATGCTGAAACAAATATCACCACTAATTTTAGGACACGTCAAAAAAAAATCCATAAATTCAATTTGGACACAAGACGAAAAATAGTCGTTTCATGGACAAACGAGGTCCACGAGTGGGCCAACTAGTACCAAAAATAGGCCAAACTGACAAGTGTCCAAATAAGACAAACTTTATATGAAACTAGGCTAGAAAGACGGTGTGCACTTAATGGTGCTCTAAGAAAAGGAATCCAACGAATAGATTACAAATGTGCCAGCCTGCGACGAATCGTGGACATGCAATTTGGCATCCGATCAACGATCTCAGAATTGGAAACTTGCGTTACAAGGCAAGTTCGGCGTTGCACATCCCATGGTGCAAGTCCCGTCTCGATCCAATGAGCGCACGATAAAAATATGGATTTTTTGAAAAAAATATCGATACGGTAAAATTTGACGGATACATGAAAAATTTGTCGTGCCGGGTTACGAAATCGTGATCCGTCAATTCCCACATACCTGGAACGCTGAAGCGCAACTTTTGGCTCGTCCGGTTTGCGATGGAAAGAACCAAATCGACGAAACAGTATTCGTATCGAAAATTTTTCGAACGAAACAAATTGTTCAACTAGCCCTCTTCGAGCTTACGGTGCAACTATCAAAAGATCGTGATAAAAGCTGAAATTTAACAAGGGACGAGAGAAAAATATCTGCTCGAAAACGTAAAGAGCATATTCAAATTGGTTGCATGAACAAGGAGTAATTGCACGACGAAAACAGCTCCCTGAAGCTGTCAAAACATGGACAAACACAAAAGTTTAATCGGCGCTTTGGACTGGGGATTGATCTATCAAACGATAGAGGAATCACACAAAATTTGACATAGGAGTAGAGATATACGAGTGAAAAGATGTAAGAAACGGAATCGAGAACGAGCGATCGATGAAGGAGAAATGGCTGGCAAAATCAGCCCAAAAAAATAGATTATGCTGGATCTTCTCTGTGCATGTTGACCGACGGTTGTCGAGATGACTCGTAGCGATCAGTGAGGCTACGGAGGAAGCTCTTAGAAAGAAGAGACGGTCGAGGTCGCTTTGGTTGGAAGCGAAGCTGTGAGGAGCAGCGATCCCGGAGTTCTGCTCCTACGACTTTGGTAAGTCGATTGGGTTTTGACGTCAAAGGGACGAGTCGCTGCAGAAGCGGATAGCTGGAAGTGGCGTTGAGACTCTGTAATGGAGTGGCGTTCTAAGGTGCTAGGGAGCTGTCGTCGACGACGTAAGTGGAGCTCACCGTCGACAAAGGGGTGTTAATGCTTGGGAATTTCGAGTTTGATGAGTGAGATTGGCGACATAGGTTGAAAGTGGAGGAGAAAGAGAAGAATGCGAGGGAGAGGTGCGGCGGTGGAGCTTTGGCCGGGTGATCGGGTTTAATAGAACAATGAAGAGGAGGAAGGAAGAAGTAGCCGAGGAGTTTTGTAGGGTGGAGGGTCTGGTGTTGGTCGAGTTGCTACGCTATTGTTGTTCTATTGTTGTCGTTGTTGTGCGCCGTTGTTACTGTGAAGTTGTTGTTACGAGGAAAGAGAGGGGAACTGGATGTGGAGTAGAGGTAGAGTGTTAACGAAGAATGGAGAGGGAGGTTAAGCATAGGTGATGGCATGGAGGTGAGAGTGATAGCGGGGAACGTGTGCATGTCCACCAATGGAGTGGTGATGACTAGTTAGTCAGCGGATGGCCGGAGGGGATGCGATGTAGATGCAATAAAGGAGGTGGCGGAGCGGTTTCTGGTGGCGGCGAGGGATTTGTCCAAAGGAGATGACATAGAGTAGGCTGTAGAAGAAGAAGGTTGTGGAGCTGCTTATGTAGAGGAGAGGGAGGAGTGAATCACAACGTGATTGGGGTCTGAGTTATTGGTGCAATCGACGTGTTTACGAGGAGCAGGCTGTTACAATGGCAAAAGCATGTGGGAGGGGTACGATTGTGTGCACATAGGAGAGGGTGTTAGGGAAGATATATTATATATATATATATATTATATATATATATATATATAAGAGCATGGTCAGACGGCTCTCTGGACCTCCCTCCTCTTCTCGGTTTAGCCGTTTTGTTTGCCTCTTTTTTGTCAGTATACGTGTATAGGCATCGGCATTTTGCGCCTTCTGGTATACTTGTAAAGGTTCGGCCTCTTCGGCCTTTATGAATAATATGGGTAGTTTCGTTTAAAAAAATAATATATATATATATATATATATATATATATATATATATATATATAGTGAGATATATGGCATGGGGAGAAGGGATTGTATGCTAGTGAGTTTAAGGAAATGAATTTAAATGAGTGAGGGAATACTAATTAGGAAATTGTATTAGTTAGTAATTTAGGAAATCCTTTGTAAATCAATTAATTAGGAAAAACTATTAGAAATTTAGTTAATATGACATTTAATAAATTATGGATATTAATTGATCTTAAGTAAATAAAACAATTAATCACAACAATTCATTAACTAATTATAATAATAAATAACAACATGATTTGGAAAGAAATTCAGGGAGATGTTTTTACAAATAGCGTTAATAACACCTTTTCCAAAGCACATGCCAAGTAGACCCATTGACCAAGATAATATTTTGTTTCATAGGACGAGGAAAAATCATTAGAAATTTAGTTAATAGGACATTTAATAAATTATGGAATTTAATTGATTTTAAGTAAATAAATAACTAATAACAAAATTCATTAACTAATGGTAATAATAAATAAAAAGGATTAGGAAAGGAAATTCAGGGAGGATTTTTTATAGGTAGGGTGAATGACACCTTTTGAAAGCACATGACGAGGAGACCATCGACCAAGATAATATTATATTTTATAGGACAACGATTATAAAAGAGAATTTATACCAGACATGTGAGAGCTCCCTTTCGGATTGATGGCCAAAGAGGTGGGATAGTGACTTGAGTTGCAATAAATGCATGATTACCTATATGTGCCATGGTTGCAGTAGGTTAGGAGGTTGTAGTAGCAAGCACGTTCAACTTCTGAAGGATTTGTTCAAGTGAATTGATGGTATCAAAAGCTGAAGTTCTGATTAGAACCAGAAGCATTATGCTTAGGAATAGAAGTGATGATATGGGATTGCACATTTTTATTATACACGTGATATGCATACTCGAGTTTACCCCACTTATCCCAACAATACTCTTTGACGTGGCCGAATATGCCATGATAGTTAATACTTCCGTGGCGTACCACAACCACTATGACCACCACCACGGTTGCCATCTCTACCCCACGATCGCCTCCTCAACCACCATCTCTACCACCACGACTGCCGTTACCACGACTACTACCAAGACCAACAACACTAGTAGCCAAGGCAGAAGAGTCATTACTCGATACCACTACTCGTAAGTACATAAATCTGTCCTAGAAATGAATGATTGAGAAGAGAGAAAATATCTACAATTGTATGTAACTGCTCTCCAACAAGAATCTGAGCCGCCTCATAAGGTTTAAGCGTAGGATCCAAGCCAGCTAGGATGAGCGGAACACGGAACTCCTCCTTTTGTCCTTGAGCTTCCTTCAAATGAGTAATTACCATACTGGAAGAGTTCCTCCCACAACTTTGAAGCGAGACTCTTTGATAGGCTTTCCCATTCTTTTTTGTATTAAACAATAACTTGTACAACTCTCAGATATGGACCACATTTCACTTTTGTGAATAAGCATAAGACTCTTCAAGAGATGTCTAAATTTGTTTGGAGGACTCACACAACTGAACATTAAAGGTGATGCGTGGTTCTATACTATCTCACAACCATGACATGACATATGCATTTGCATTCATTCAATCCTTATAATCAGTCGACATTTCAGACGTGGGCTCTTCCACAAAAAAACTTCTTTGTCACCCCCATTACTACTTTGATAGACTTAGCACATGCAAGATAGTTTGCACCATTAAGTTTTACTACAGTAGTCGCTATTCCCATTTTATCATTATCATGGTAGTCAAAGGCACGCCTCACAGAAAGGTACAACAACTGCACCTCGCACCTCACTAGACGAGGCGTCTTTCTCCGAACGCACCCATGGCGCGCCTTTCGGCAAGATGCAAGAAAAGGCACGCCTATGCATACTTTATGATTTATATATATACACAATTTTTTTTTAGGCATAGAAATAACTCTTACCTCATACAAGTGGGAGGGAAATAGCCCTTTCGATGGTTGCCAAATCTGCCAAAGTTGGTTATATTTGAACTAGAAAAACTAAAATTTATTAAAAATGTGGTAGGGAGAATACAAAGTGCAAACTCTTGTTAGTTCTGTTGGCTGCTACTGCTATTAATGCTTTGCTAGTTCACTTGGTTATGTTTTAACATATTTTTGTTGGTTTTAATATGTTATTTTGTTTTATTTCTTACACTACTAATTTATTTATGTACATTTTTATTATTTATTATTTTTGCGCCTCGCGACGCGTGCCTCAAGTGCGCCTTGCGCTTTTGACTACCTTGATCATTATTATGAATAACAGTAAAAGAATTGCCTGGACTACCACCACCACTAGTAACCTTACTAGAAGATTTAGTCCCTAACATAGCTGTAGATGGAACAGAAACACAAGACCTTAAAAATCCAATCCTAGATCTCACAAAGAACCACGACCAACAAGAATCTATAGGAATTTTAGATCTCACAACAAACAACCACGATCAACCAAGAACAAAGAGATCACAAAACGATCTTGCAACCACTAAACGTCTATTGTTTTTATAAGGGATGCACGATGCACAATACCTTTCAAGTTTGATCAACAAAAGTTGTAGAAGAGATGCATAATACCTTTTAAATTGTTCTGATACCAAGTGAAATTAGAAGAAGAAGAAGAAGAAGAAGAAGAAGAAGAAGAAGAAGAAGGAGGAGGAGGAGGAGGAGGAGGAGGAGAGAGAGAGAGAGAGAGAGAGAGAGAGAGAGAGAGAGAGAGAGATATTATGCAAGGACATAAAATCCTAAGTTGCACCTCATGTGTATTTATACATATGATAATAAATACACCCACAACTAGTTGATTCTACGGACATAAGAAAATAAGAGTTATTACTCTAACATATACAAAACAAAGGAGAGAAAACTAGTCAATTGAGGCAAGCCAAAGGCACTGTCTTTACTCTTTAGAGAAAGATTTGCCCCACATGGTCCATGGGTTCGTTGACAACTTTCTTCCACGATACAATGATCCTCCTATAAATGATGCATTTCAGTAGTGGTCGTTGTACCCAACTAGAAATAACAGTTGCCCAGGTTCAAGTAGCAAAATTCTGTTAAAAAAGAGGAGACCAATTGCTTTAGGTGGTGTGCTTTCTCATAAAAAGAGCTTCTAACTTGTAAGAGTCTCTCTCTATAGAGCTCTGCGCTTCC
Source organism: Iris pallida (assembly GCA_029216955.1). Taxonomy (NCBI): domain Eukaryota; kingdom Viridiplantae; phylum Streptophyta; class Magnoliopsida; order Asparagales; family Iridaceae; genus Iris; species Iris pallida. Next base: position 2,813,618 of record JANAVB010033216.1, on the reverse strand, counting down.
CACCACCACCATATCAAGTTAGGTTGTAGCTTTGCCATAACCCCTGTGTGGTGAGCTGCAATTTACTAATTACTATGTGCATGCAATTAGGGAAGAGGCACAACCACCATAAGCTCATCGAAGTAGTCAAAAATCATAACAAGTGACACAGATCGAATATGCCGACATATTTAAATTCAAAACCGACAAAATGGAAATTAAAATAAACAAAAAAAATGTAAAAGTTTCTATCTTATTTGCGGTCTAAACTTATATGAATGATATAATTAAACTAGACTTACCACAAAGAATTATGCGTCTTTCTTCCTTTACTAATGTCACTTCCACATTATGGCAACTGGAGTTGAACCATTTGTTTAGGAACATCTAACACTTGGAATAATGAAGATGCATCACATTAACACAACTACAAAGTCATGTATCATAATTGCAAAATAGATGCCTAGATCTTGAGTTATTTCTAGTAAATCCATGACAATTAGAGACCAACCATAAATGTCAAAGGTTGCTCATAATGTGCATATCAACTTCATGATGATAACTTCATATTCAAAAACCTATATGTTCTAGCATTATCAAGTCCTCAACATGGTGCAAAATTGGGCGTACTTTCTTGCCATTTAGTAATGGTTATAAATGTACTTAATATTTTAGGTCGTGATTACATGTGCAAGGAATAATCAGGCAGTGAGGTTATGTAAGAATAAAGACGAATGCTAGATCATGGAACGAGCTGCTTATGAACCATGGATTTGCTTAGGTTGGCTTATTCATATATAGGTTATCAGGTTTGTGGAAGTTGGAAATTTCTAACACAAAATACTTACTGGAAACCAAAATAAATGTGAATATGTGATGAAAAATTAAGAGTAAATTTTGCTGACATCAAACATTAAGAACATACCTATTTGAAGAAACTAACAACAAGAAATAAAGGATTTAAAAGCTGAAAATCTCAAAGGCTCTTCATTACCAAACTTATGAATGTCAGCGATGACTTTTTTCGACTCTTTAGAAACTTCTTTTTTGCTTTATTGACTATCATCAATCCACTTTTTAGTTTTTAGTGAGGTTCATTGTGGATTGCAATTTGGATAAAGTTCAATCAAACCAACGTAATCAACAAATAATTTTATGTTTGAAACACAATTTTTTTTCTTCATTTTGTTACTCCTGCCATTGGAAACATGAGGGGGAAGAAATTGACTTATAGGAGTGTGAAGAGTGTGACCCAAGGAAAGGATTATCTAGCATGGAAGGGCAATTAATGTTAAGTGTGTACACTGTGATCAATAAGTGGGAACAATATGTTACCATCGTTGGAGAATTGATTCTTCCCAACACATATGGCCTCAAACATGAGCCTCAAGTAACTCCCTTGTTCTCGATGATGCTAAAACAACTCCTAGAGTTGATACGTAGAGGATAAAGAGGGGATTAGGCAAATTTAACTCCTTCCTCCCAACATCAAAGTCAAGGTTTGAGACCATGTCAAATCACCAAAATTAAGAACATGAGGTTTCTCTAATGACACCTAGATCACGGTTTAATGACACCTAGATCACGGTTCACATTGGTACATGTTGCTTCCCCTAGTACATGATATGAGGGGGTTAAGTGTAAGTAGTGTCTTACTTTCCAATATTTGGTTGATGTAGATGGTGGAATTGGTGAACAAATGTTGCATCATTTCTCCAACAACCGCAACAAATATTGCGGCCAAAATAGCTGCATCACCACTTACGATAACAAATGCAACATTATTTACATCATTTTTAGTTATTTATTTTATTCAGTATAATGAAGTCGCAAACAAACAATAAAATTTTCTTATCGTAACAAATGTTGCAACAATACATGCTAATTACATCATTCCAAACAATGAATTTGTAGATCCCGCAACATCATTTACATGCGACCAAACATTTGATTGTAACACGACTTACAACAACAAATGTTACATGCAACATATATTGCATGAAATTTTCATTTATGGATAACCAAATCATTCACTACCAATATCAAATGTACCACAAAATTAAAAAACTCACCCTTTGAAGGAAGTAGCCACAGATAGGACCTCAAAAGAAACAAAGATGAGAAAGAAGAAATAGTTATGTTTTTTGATAAGGATATAAATGGAAGAAAAAAATAGAAACCCTCAAAACATTTCGATTTGGGGTATTTATAAAGACATCAAAAATTACATTGCACTTGTTTGGGGGGTTTTGAGCCGACCAAAACTAGTGACTCAAAAAAATTATCAAGCAAGATTTTTTTAAACACTTCACAAACAGCAGGCTCAAAACCCTTCTAAGACCGGTAAAAATACCGTTGTTAAGTAGACCCTTAGAATTGCTGCTTGACTTAAGATCTGGTTGTTTGTGTATCTATTTGTTATTTTCTGTATTTGATATCCTTGAATTTTTTTTTAAACATAATCTTTTAAGACCTGAATCGCTACCTTAGGTGATTTAAATTGGGATCAACCACCTTTCGGATTCTGAGATCCGCGTCACAGTTCCACGATGGTAGAGTGAATCCAGTAACAGTAAGGTTTTTGTTTTGCTTATGTAGTTTAGAATAAATACTAGAGACCGAAAAAGAGAGAATCTTGCTTCATGCTCTGTCTTTTGTTTCTGTTGTTGCTCCTTTTTTCTTCCCTCCAGTTGGTTCTTTTTGTATAGCTAGAAATCACAACGAAACAACCAAGTTGAGCCCCAATAATCCTAAGTGGAATAGGATTCATACTGTCAATTAGGTCTCCAGTTGGAGGAGCTTTATAAGATTTGATTAACATATTATTGTCATTGCCGGTAACTGTAATCTTACGTAGCCATGTTATCATTTTACCCAATACACCAATGTAATTCTTGAATTTTTACTGTGGCCAGTTACTTGCATACCTATGATCATTGTCATTAGACCTGCAAATTTAATTTCTTGAAGTTCCAATTTGTCAGGTTGCTTGCCAACTCTTGCTACAATACCTGTTTGGATTGGACTCTACAGAGCTCTCTCCAACGTGGCTGATGAGGTTTGGTTCAGTTAAAATAGTTTTCTTTATTTGTTTCTGTAGCTAAATCTTTTAAGATCAGCACATAGACTAATGTGCTTCTTATCTCAGGGACTCCTCACTGAAGGGTTTTTCTGGATACCTTCACTTTCTGGTCCTACTACAATTGCAGCTCGACAAAGTGGAAGTGGGATTTCTTGGCTTTTTCCTTTTATTGTAAGTGCATTCATGTGGTTGATTAACTTATTAGTTTCTTATTACAGAAAACTTTTTTAATCCACTATATATTTATCCAAGGAAGGTCTTTGGCTGAACCTTACTGTTCTTTGACTGATCATATTCCATGATTCATGATATTATACGAAAGTATGCTTGGTTGAGAATATTTGGCTCAGTTCATTAGTTAAGACTTTAGAGGTGAGAACGAGAATATTAACAATTTGTTTGTATGCAAGAGGAAATGAGAACAATTCCATTCATTCCAACGTCAGAAATAAGATCCCTTCAAAGTTTGGTGAATGGGATAATACTCTTTGCAGAAGAATTTTCAACCAGGACTTGTGTAGTAGCTAACTGATGTGATGGTTATAGTTAACTTGTCTTTGTTGAGAATTATGTTAGTTACATGAAATGCGGACCAAGATTTGCAGTATCGGTATCGGAATTGGTTTCGGACCCTTCTTACGAGCATGGTATCGGTGGTTTCCGATGTGAATTCTGAAGTTCTTCATTTCAACGTGTCAAAATGAATAAAACTTATTGTTTAAAAAATTGTAAATATTTCATATATTCAAGCATAGTTTTATGTATTTTTTGTTATTTCTTGTTAAGTTTTAAATGGAATAATATTAAGATTGATGGATACTATGAATCTATACATATACTACTTCGACAGATGGAATTCTTATGTATGTCAATAAGGAATGTTATTTACTCGTTGTAGCATGTAGATATTCAATACACCTAATCATTGTGTTGAAACCGTTTTTTCCATCTCTTTTTCCCTTGTAATTTTTCTTTGCTAAAATTGATCAAGAAAGCAAGCCACAATGTCGGTATCAATGTCTCCACCGGTATTAGTAGCGCACGATATCGGATTGGGACAAGCCAAAAAGGATACGATATGGCCACTATGTATCAGTACCGGTCGATACTGAGAACCTTGTGTGGACATGAACCATTGTTTGGTACAACATTTAAGGTTTTTAGTAATCTATCCCTAATGATGTTGTTTAAAGCTTTAATACAGAAAATTTTGCCCAAGTCTTTTGATTCATTGCAACATCTATTGCAAAAACTAACTTTAAACAACTTTTGAGTCTGCCATTTTTGTGTGAAGAAAGGATTAATATTGAAGTTATCTCAGACTTATTACATTGGACTTCTGAAATAATCTAGAACCACTCACTTACAAGGGTAATCCGGAACCTCAAATATAGTTGATCTTTTTGGGAAGGATCGAACAGTGATAGCTGGTTTGGAGGACTGATACAATTGCAATGTGAGGAGCTGTTAAGAGTCTCAGTACTAGGGAATCTATATCACTTAAGAAAGATACGATTAAACTATCCTTTATTAGCTAACTGTATAAAGTCGAATTATGCAACTGCCCCCAAAGACTTGGTGTAAATCTTTTGTGTTGCCTTTCTGTCTATTCATTTGTAAATTCATAGATCAAGTGATGCAGGATAAGACCTAGGGGGGGGGGGGGGGGGGGGGGGGAATGATCTAATTGGGTGGACACAAACTATGGTTTTGAGATACTTGCGGAAGCTTAATTTGAACAATATGCAAAAAATAACAATAAGTTGGGGTTAGGGTTAGGTTTTACCAAAAGATGCACCAAAGCAAATGTAATGAAGCAGGTATCTTTCAGGACTGTTGTTGGTATCGGGCGTATGGCTCTTGGGATTTCCGGTTGGATGTATGGTCAAATTTTCGACCAGTTCTTCATTCGTGATCTCTGTCTAGCAGTCGAGACTGCAGATTTTGAGGAAGTTGGGGATCTTGTGAAGAAGAAACCGGTATCAAGCAATGTACATGTAAAAGTAAGAATAAGGAGAAAGCAGGAGAGATAAAGGTAGGGTCTGGACCCAACGCCAAAACAAAAATAATCCCTCAAACTCAATTCTCGCCTCCATAGTTGTTCTGCAGACTGCATTACTAGCTTATTTATACAAATAAACATGCTTGGTCCCTATGAAATGCTAAAAGATAATACTCTATAAGTCTAAGTTAATTAAAATAAAAAGATCACAATCCAATATTTAACTGATCTTACAGTTGATAAGCAAAACTAATTTAAAATTTAAAACTCAAAACCTTAATTTGTTGAACCCAAACTGACGATTCTTCATCATCAAGCCCCTCTTCATTTCTCAGAAGATGCTTCTGAGAAATTCTAAATATATATTGTATGAAATATTGACTATGATTACCTGTGTTGCATGGTGTGTTATTCGTCATCGTGTGTGTGTGTGTGTGTGTGTGTGTGGATCACATGACACATACAATTTGACATCTAAAGAAACACGCAATATCAACCGCACATCATTTGAAATGAATGGTTCATATTTAAATGCATACCAAATTTACATGCATGGAAGTCAAAATTGACATGTATGCTAATTAATAGTAGGTTGTATTAATTAGTGGGATATTCAATTTGGCATGCATGCTAATTACCACAATTACTTTATCAAGTCTGAACCATTCATTTCAAATGATGTGCGGTTGATATTGCGTGTTTTTTTAGATGTCAAATTATATGTGTCATGTGATCCCCACCCATATATATATATATATATATATATATATATATATATATATATATATATATATATATATAAAACCTTTCTTTCACTTGCAATTATGAACTCAGATTTTTGAGGAAAGATAATTCTAATCTGCAGATGGTTGATATTGCAGGATGGTCACCCACCCCTAGGATGGTCAGACACTGTTGCATATCTCGTCTTACCAGTTCTACTTGTTATCTCACAATATATATCAGCTCAAATGATGCAGCCATCACAGGTTAATTGATCTTTAATTTGTAGCACAATTAACACTTGTCACATACAAAATATGACTGAATTTTGTGTCTGTCTATAATGATCAAGGCTTGTCTATGGTTTTTCTTTCTAATCATTGTTTTGAATTTTTGATCTTCCAACAACAGGCAACTATAATATTAGAAAGGGCTAATTAGCATTTAGACCCTAGATTTTATACCAGCTTAGAGTTTAAGCCTTGAGATGTCCAATTGGAAAGTTTAGACCCTGAATTTTTATTTTGGTTCACTTTTTCCCATTAGACCCTTATTTGTGCCATATGTTGGTTTTTGTCCTTGTATTCATGTTGTGGGTATAATGGGAAAAAGTAAACAAACATAAAAAAAACAGGGTCTAAACCTTCCAATTGGACATCTTAGGGCTTAAACTCTAAACTGGTATAGAACTTAGGGTCTAAATACTAATTAGCCCTATTAGAAACTCAAATCTTTGAAATTTTGTCTTTTAAGCTTTTCGTATACCTTTCAAGTACCATGGAACTTTTTATCTGGTATCAATGTTTTAAAATGCGCTTGTATATGGTTTTTCTTTCTAATCATTGTTTTGATCTACCAACAACAGGCAACTATTATATTAGAAGCTCAAATCTTTGAATTTTGTAGCTTTTCGTATACCTTGTATATGGTTTTTCTTTCTAATGATTGTTTTGATCTACCAACAACAGGCAACTATTATATTAGAAACTCAAATCTTTGAAATTTTGTAGCTTTTCGTATACCTTTTGAGTACCATAGAACATTTTTTTTTTTACTTGTGGTATCATTGTTCTAAAAAGCGTGAGGTGCACTCGAGGTGCTAGGGTCCTAAGCCTAAGCGCATCATGAGGCATGGGCTTCAACGAGTACACTTTTAGCATTTTTTAAATAATGTTAGTTTGAAATAAGTAAACTCATATTATATTTAATCAATTCATAACACCATTAAGCATCAACAACTAGTCGTTAACCATCATCAAAACTTATAAAAGAAAAAGAAGAAAACTATCACAAGTTTATATAATAGAAATGGACAAAACCTTAAAGATCATTATCATCCACATTAGAATCTTCATCACGAACACTACCAACAATTTTGTATATTCATCATTGCCATCATCGTTATCAAATACAAAACCTATTAATTACAATAGAAAGATTAGTTGGTTCAGTTGATACATTTGATACTGTTTCTATCGTTCAAACCTAGGTGGGAACCATTTTTTTTAACTAAGATCTTGTCTAGATTGAGTTGACAACATTAAAAGCAAGGTAGAAAACATATTAATTACAATAGAAATTAGAAAGATTAGTTGAATTGTTATATACATTAAAATACTAAGACATACAATACTAATACATATCTATCAATAAAAGAAAAAAAAAAATAGAAAATATTATAAATAATATTAGGCTAATTAATTCATGCGCTTCAGCCGCACCTCAAAGGTAGGTGCGGTAGCATGAGGCGCACGAGGTGGCGCCTCAAAAATAGGTGTGAGGTGCAAGCCTCAGCGCATGGGTGAGCCTGGAGGTGAGGCAAGCTTAGGTGCAAGCCTCACGTGCTTTTTAAACCACTGGCTGGTATTATTTCAATCCACTTATTTTCAAGCGTTACTCCTTGGCGCGTTACCTATGAATATGTTTTCTCGCTGTTATGGAGTCATACACAGTTTTCCTGTAGCTTGGAGCTAGGCACTTGAGAGGTCTTAGTTTGGTAGTTAAGTCTTTAGAATCTGGTCAATTATGATGTGCAGCCTTCTGAGCTATGGTTGTGTCATAGGAAATTTTGATGATGTGATTGACATAGCCAACCCTACTTTTAATTATGATAGGCTTAGATCATGGTGTGCGCATGCACATATTTTAGTACATGTAAGTGACCGTTTTGGCCTTCACAAGAGAAGTATTGACATTTTATGAATTTTGGTTCCTGCAATGCCCTTCATTCAATGGAAATTATAGAGTTGTATACTGTTCGAGATATTATACTTGTTGCATTGGCACTTGTCCTATATGCTCTTTTTGAACTCGACATTCTTGCATGCAACAACAAAAGAACAGAGGAAAATTCTTTTCTTTGTTTCTTTTTCCTTAATGACCTTCCGAACATCAGGCATCAGGTTGCTCTAAGGATTGGCAAATATTATCATATTCACTGGGGTTTTGAAACCTTGGTTTTGATGATGGTGTTATGTGGTTTTAAGGTTTGGGGGTGATCATTATCTTAAGGACTGTAGCAATTCGCATGAAGATGCAGAGGGAAGAAGATGAAAGATGATTTGATTACAAGATGAATAAGGTAGGTACTGTCAAGTATTCAGGGAAGGAGGGATAGGGCTGGTGGTTGCTATCCTGGGCACAACATGTAAAGAGAAGGGCATTGGGCTGAGTGGTTAGAAAGAAGAGGAGGGAGAAGGCTTCCCAGTTTGCACAGGAAGAGAAAGTGAAGGCGGTTGTCAGGATTGGGACATGACAGCAGTAGATTAAATAGAGGAAGAAGATAACTAGCTTTGATGGAATAAAATCAGAATGGGGTAAGGGCTTCACACCATCTCACAAGAGGAATATCCAAATCTCTTGTCATTCATCAAATCTAAAAGTTCTTAATACAATAAATACACAGACTCTTAAGTAGGGCAATAAGCAAGTCCTGTAAAAGGAAAATTAATTAAACAGGACTCAAACTGAACACAAAAATACATCCAAATTCAGACTCGACTACTAATTATATAAAAAAGAAAACTCGAGCTCGACTCGAACTGCTCCTCCATCAAGTTTTTTCTTCCATTAGCATATCATGTTCTCTTCAGTTACAGCATGGTACATTTTCCTAGAATTGTAAGAAAATGTACCTAGAGTTCCGAGCTTGAACGACTTAAACATTCTCCAGAGTTCTCTCCGACCAGAGCATAGTCTCAGTTAATAAAAAACTGACTTCCATGATTCCATCATCAAACATCTGGGAGATGTTGACGTCAACAGTTGCCTACTATGTGAGTTTAGTTAAAAACATCATTGTGTTCTTTTTTTTAATTACTACCACAACTGAGCCATTTATAGAAGCAAGAGGAGGATTGGGTGCAGAAATTGAAGTCTGAACAAAAAAGATAAAGATGGGGGGGGGGGGGGGGGGGGGGGGGGGGTGGGGGGTCAAATTGGGATGTCGCCTGATCAACCAAAGTTTTGGGATTTCTTAACATCTTTCATGAGTGTTTGCGTGTGTGTGTGCGCACGTGCAATTGTGAGGGGAGGATGCAGAAATATGAGACTTCTGCTACATTTGGTGGTTCAAAAGGCATCTGCTAGTAGCTATCTCTGCCTTCTCACATAGGTGATGTTGGCATGGTTTCACATTATTGCTCTGTGAAAGGAATTAGAATGAAAAGAATAGAGGAGAAGAAAGGAGGTAGAAATGAAGTTTAAAACACTAATCCCATCAATAATCCACAAATGTCATTGTGATTACTATTGCTTAAATGTACGGTTGGAGTTGGTAAGGTTCTCGTCTATATATTATACTCTTATAAATGCTGCTTCCCGTAATAACAAGAACTTACTACACCTACTGTAGTAATATGGATGACTGACTGGTTATCACACCACATATCTGCTGCTTTCGATTATGCTTCTTCTCCCAGCTCCTTTAGAAGATGTTGCAAATATAACACCTCTGCCGTGTCATGAGCAATGACTCGATATTTCGCCTCTGAACTCGATAGTGAGACAACACTTTGTTTCTTGCTCTTTTACGATACTAAGTTTCCACCAATAAATACTTAGTTGTTGGATGTAGACCGTCGATCTGGAAGACTCGCACCCCAGTCAGTATCTGTAAAACACTCTAGACGAGTATATCCATGATTCTCCATACGAATTCTTTTTTCCTAGATTCTGAGCTAGATAGCGTAAGATCCTGAGAACTGTCTGCCAATGCGAAACTCGTGGAGAAGCCATAAACCTACTAACTATACTTATAACAAAGGAAATGTCCGGACGAGTAATGACTGCCAAGTAATTGAGTTTTTTCGACCAACCAACGATACTGCTCAGGATTGGTCATCAATATTTCCTCATCATAAAGTAACTTTACCTTTGGATCCATTGGTGATATTGTTCCCTTAGTTTGCATCATTCATGCTTCAGTTAGTACATCAAGAACGTAATTTCTCTGAGATAGTTAATGTCTTGCTCACCCCATGTGACTTCGATGTTCAAGAAGTACTTCAATGCTTCAATTATCTTTGGTCTGAAACTATTTGTCCAGAAGCTTTTTCAGCTCGACAATACCTTGACTATCTTCTCCCGTAATCACGATGTCATCAACATAGACTCCAATTAGTATTTGTCCGAATGACATCCGTCGGTAAAATACTGAATGGTCCTTCTTCGATTGACACATACGACAGATAACACACTTTACCCTCCCTTGCAACGAACTCATGAGGTTGCATCACATACACTTTATCGTCAAGATCCTCATGGAGAAAGACATTCTTCACATCCAAGTGCAGTAAGGGTCATTCATATCGGACGGCTAACGACACAAACAAGGTTGTAAAAATCGCTAGTCAGTTCGTGGGGACTAGGGATTAATCGGATTAATTGGGGACTAGTCGGATTAGTCGGTTTAAATTTTTTAATATATATATATATATATATATATATATATATATAATATAAAAGATGGCGGCTCTTTCGTGCGATCGGGCGACCGATCCCTCGGCTAGGGTTTCGGCCTTTCCTCCCCCCCGACCCCCGATCCGCTTGCGGGGAGGGGGCCTCGACGGCTGCGAGGACCGGTGGGGGGGGGGGGGAGGACGGCTGCTTGGCAGCCCTGTCGGCGGCAACAGCGGGACCCCCCCCACGCGGGGGGGGGGGGGGTCGGGAGGCACAGGCGGGGGGGGGGGGGGGTCGGGTGGCAGCGGGGCCGGGTCCAGCGACCCCAGGCCGGGCGGCGGCGGCGGAACCACCCCACGCGGGGGGGGGGGGGGGTCGGGTGGCGGCGGCGGGAACCCTCCAGGCGGGGAGGGGTCGGGCGGAGGCGGTGGTGGCATTTCCGGAGGAAAGGCTTCCGTTTTCGAGTTCGGGTCCGGAGGGGACAGCTCTGGGGATGCCGGCTGGTAGACTGTGTCGAGACGACGGACTGGAGGATGGAGAGGAGCACAGTCCCAAGGTTCGGGAAGGGCGGGGCCAGGAAATCATGGGAATCGATCCCTGATTGGCGCTATGGATCCCCGGCGCCGGGGGGGAGGCACGGTGCGATCAGTTCCGGGTTGGAGGCCTAAGGCGACGGCGGCCGAGAAGGCTAAGGGTATTGCTACCGATACTGGCAAGACAGGCCAGGGCCCTGTTAACCCCCCGACCAGGACGCTCACTGAGGAGCAGAGGCCTCGGTCATGGAAAGAGGTCTGCACGCCAGTGACTGAGAAAAGCCCGATGTCGATGGAGTTTGTTCCACCGATGTCGGTTGGAGGAGGACTTCGGACGTATTTCCCCGCTGAAGAAATAGCGGTTGTTTCCGAATTCTGGAAGAACACTCTGGTGTTATATGTGTTAGGAAACAAGTCGTTCTATAGCCAAATTCGGGAATATGCGGAGAGGGTCTGGAGACCCAAAGGGAGCATAGAATTCTTCTCTCGTGAGAACGGGTTCTATTATGTCAAATTTGGATTAGCGGAGGATGTGGCCAGGATCCTTCAGGGGGGGCCTTGGTCATTTGATGGGAGACTCATTATACTGAAGGAGTGGACGCCGGAGTTGAGGTGTGAGAAGGAGGTGCTGAACGCTATCCCCATCTGGGTCAGATTTTCTGAGTTCCCAGTAAAGTATTGGAGTATCCCGCTTCTCATGCGACTTGCCAGTCTTGTGGGGAAGCCGATCAAAGCAGACGAGGCCACTACTTTTCGTACCAGACTGATGTATGCCAGGGTCTTCGTGGAGATCAAGGCGGGCTCTGTGCTACCGAGTACGCTTGAGTATCTGGTACCGTCTGGGGAGGTTCTGACACAGGCAGTGGAGTATGATTGGGTTCCCCCTATGTGTTCTTACTGTGAGTGCTTTGGGCATCCTACCAGTGCGTGCAAATACAAGGGGAAGGAGACTGCCAGGCCACAGGCGACTCAGACGGAGGCACCTAGGAAGGAGACGACCTCTAGTCACCTGCCGGGGGAGACGGAGCCAGTCAGACATCGGGAGGACACAGGGATGGAGGTTGACAGGAAGGCTGGAGTCAGGATCACCGCAGAGAGAGGAGAGCACGCAGGGTGCACTGGTCCCGTTCATACCACAGAGGACCATCGTGACCAGGGGTATGAGCGCGGCTGGTGGTAGTCAGATGGTGACGGAGGCCTCCCCGGCGATCATGGTGTATAGCAGCAGGAAAAGGCATGCTCCGGCCACACGGGAGGATATCCCTCAGGCGAGAGATATGGATGACCAGACTGAAGACAATCCTGACTGGGCCCTTACACTCAGCAGGATACAGGCTCACCTTGCTCCTTCTTCTATGGTAGATGCTATCATTGATCAGGCGGATGAGACACTTCCCTCGAGTGTCGATCCAGACGAGTGCCAGGGGGACCCATCTTCTCTTTATTAGATGTCGGTCCTAGCATGGAACATTAGGGGGGGTGTTCCATAGGACGATGGAGGAAGATTGGAGGGGTTCTGAGACGAGAGGCGTGTGACATTGCCATCCTACTGGAGACGAAGATTAGAGAGGCCGCTATGCTCTCGCGTAGGACTCCGGCAAACTGGGATCACATTCACAACTTAGATCTTTGTGGTATGGCAAGGATCTGGGTTAGGTGGAACAAAGGAAGTTGGGAAGGGGTGCAGATCCACAAATCAGAACAACTCATCGGTGTTACTTTTGTGAACAAAGGTGGGTTCCGATTCATCCCGGGGGCTGTCTATGGGCACAATGACAGGAGACTACAGGAGGCTTTGTGGGAGGACATTGTGCATCTGGGTCTCATGGCGGACAATCTGTCTCTCCCTCTGCTCATCATGGGAGACTTCAATGCTATGCTGCTTCGCCAAGAGAAGGTGGAAGGTCGTCCTGTTCCGGATTCGATCTTATATGACTTCAGAGATGTCTGCTTCTGTCAGGGATGCGGAGGCTGGAGCGAGCTGGACATATCTGGACCTGGCACAACAAGGCTACTCATAACCGGATTGCTTGTCAGTTGGATCGGACCTTGGGCAATAGTGAGTGGTTCAGGTGCTTTTTGAACTCGGTGGCGGAAGGTCTGGCGGCGGGTACTAGCGACCATTCTCCTATCCGGGTTGGCTTCGGTGAGAGACCTACTCTGAGGGCGAGGCCATTCCGGTATAACAACAGCTGGTATCTGTCGGCCGGATATGAGGAGGTGGTTACGGGAGAGATGCAGCACTTCCGGGAGGGCACGGCTCAGTTCCGCATGGTTCACAAACCTAAGCAGCTCAAGCAGGCTATCAGGGGGTGGGTGAAGACGATTCCGCGGACTTCTCTGGCAGATAAGGAAGCCGAACTTCGGGACACTCAGGTGGCCCTCCAAGCTGACATTCTGAACGGGGAGCTGGCGGCCAAGGAGAAGCTCCTGATTGAGGAGGTTAGCACCATGCGCCAGGCAGGAGGAGATTAGTGCGGCACAGAGGGACTAAATGTACCTGGCTTAAAGATGGAGACCGCTGTACCAGATTCTTCTACGATGTGATCCGCGCCCGTCAGCACCGGAACAGCATCCCCAGACTTCTGAATGCTGAGGGACGTTTTGTAGGGAACCCGGTGGAGATTCAGGAGGAGGCCGTCAGATTCTACACGGCCCTTTATCAGCAGACAGACTACTCCAGCATGTTCCTGCACTTGTCACGAAGAGACTGGTGTCCCGACATAGGGAACAGTCTGCTTCTGGCACCTGTGAGGATGGAGGAGGTGGAGGATATTGTTATGAAGGCCAACCCCAACAAAGCTCCCGAGCCTGATGGCTTCTCTTCAGGGTTCTTTAAGCGACACTAGGGTGTGCTTAAGACCCATGTCCTGGCGACGGTTCAGGAGTTCTTTGTGGAGGGCAGGCTTCTGAAGGAGATGAACCACACTTTTTTGACGCTGGTTCCTAAAAAGGAGGGAGCGACTTCTCTTGCGGACTTCCGGCCCATTGCTTCCTGTAATTTTCTTTACAAGATTATCACTCATCTTATGTGCAGACGTATGGAGGGGATTATGCAGGGATTGGTGTCCCAGAATCAAGCAGCGTTCATCAAGGGCCGGTCGATAGCGGAGCATAGCCTGCTAGCTCATGAGATGGTGAGGGAGTTCAGCAAACCTGGGGGGATGAAGGCTTGTGTGAAGCTTGATCTCCGGAAAGCTTATGATACGGTCAACAGGGACTTCCTGTGTCACTTGATGCTTGCCATGGGATTCGACGAGAGGTGGGTTGCGAGGGTGAGGGAGTGCATTTGCTCCCCTACTTTCTCAGTCCTCATCCAGGGCACGCCGCATGGCTACTTCAGTAGCAACAGGGGTTGTGATGTTGTACTTTAATACCTTTTCGCTATATGCGAGGAATAAATTCACCCTTATTCCAAAAAAAAATATATATATATATATATATAATTGTCCCAAATAATTGAATTTGATCTTGGAATCATTCAACAAGATGACATTGTAATTAATACAATAAAACAATATGTGGTACATATTCTATCATTAGTACATAATAAATATAGATACACTAATATGGTACATATTATATCATAGCAAATATAGATACACTAATGTGTTACATATTATATCATAGTAAATATATATACTAAATATTGATACACTAATATGGTACATATTAATATATTATATCATAGTAAATATACATACTAAATATAGATACAAAGAAACTAAAATGTCAATTTTTTTACAAATATAGAAACATTATAACACAAAGTAAATTCAAAATGCATATAAAAAATGGACTATATCAAAAGATATAAAGTATATATAGAAACATTAAATTTTTGGCTAGCAGGAATATTATGCATGTATTAATACATATATAGAAACATAAATATCGGGTTGGGTGTGGAACCCAACCCGATCCGATATTTAACCCTGATAATAAAAGAGAGGTGAGAGAGACTTCAGCGGTTCAGCCTCCACTTTCCTCCCTCCTCTCCGCCTCCATCTCTGATTTCTCAGAGGAGGGAGGATTTTCCAGACTCCCTTCTCCTCCATACTCAGGGATGACGGCTCAGAAGCAAAAAAACAAAACAAGCAGAAAAACAGAAAAATCGAGCAGAAGCACAGAAAAAATGCAGTGAATAAGAAGAGGGAAGAAATCAACAAAGAAAAAATGCAAAAAAATTGCAGTCAATTTTTTTTGCAGGAAATGAAAATTTTTACTTGCGGAAGCGGTTGCTGGCTCGACAGTGCTGCAGTCGACGGGGATCGGAACGGTCGGCAGAGGTTGGTCTTTTTTTTTTTCCATCTTCGAAGTCTTCACCTCTTCCTTCTCTTTCTTCTGTGAATTTTTTTCTTGAACTGTTGGCTAGTCGGCCGACTAGGTTCTACTAACCGCCTAGTTGGCCGACTAGGCCCAATTTCTGCTTCGCCGAGGCTCCAAATCGAATTGTGAGCGGCTGACTACCAACTAGTCCCTGACTAGTCGGCCGTCCAGGTCGATTTTTACATCATTAGACACGAGCAATTATACAATGGTTATCCCGACAACTGGGCAGGAAATCTTAAGAGTACTCTTATGTCACAAGACGAGCCTTAAAATGATCAAGAGTACCATCCTATTTTACCTTGATTGTGAACATCCATTTGCAACCTACCGTCTTCTTACCGGAAGGCAATCCACCAAGTCTTATGTATGGTTCTCCCGAAGCGCTCGCATCTCCTCTTCCATAGCGGCTCTCCAACTAGGATGTTAGATTTCCTTCTCGACAGATTGTGGGATCTGAATGCCATAAATAGTAGCCACCAAGGACTGAGTGTGACTTGCGAGCCCTTTGTAGTTGTTAACATACAAAGGATGGTCGCGACATGCACATCGGGGACGAGTCGGTATATCAGACGGTGGTGAAGGTGGTGAATCTATGGACCTGGAGGACTCTGATGACGATACCGGCTGTACGGTTGTGGGCACCATCGGTGATCCCTGTTCTGACAAAGCTGGTGTTCGTGGACCTTGGGACGGTGAGACTGACTCACTAGGGGAAGGCCCCTATAGGCGGCTGTTGTGGTTGAACCAGATATAGAAAAAAATTCTCATCTGGTTACGTTTTTGGGACATATCTTTAACCGGAGAGGATGAGGGAGACTCATCAACGACAAAGGTAACTTCCCGAGACACAATATATCTCTCCAAAGTTAGGAAAAAATAACGATACCCTTTCTCATCCTTAGGATACCCCTATGTTACCTGGACTCGGGTACGGGTGTCGGGTACGGATACATATCCAAGAGTCGGGTCCTTCAAACTCATAATTGAAGGACACACAGACTCGGTTAAAAAGGATCTAAATTTTGGGTATGGGTACGAGGATATGACTAAGGTTTCGTAAAAAGACAACCTGTAATTATAAATTACTAGTAAACTTTACTCAACTAGTTGAATAAGTCCCTAAGGGACTGTCCCTTCAGCTCCCCTACTACTTAACTACCAGTCTACCATATTAAAATAAACTATCTACACCATTACCACATTAAAATAAACTATCTACATCATTACCACATTAAAATAAACTATCTACTTCACTACCAGTCTTTCGAATATCACCATGAAGGATCCGATTGTCACCATGGAGGATCGGATACGGATTTCATACCCATACCCATGTCCTAAAGGGTCGACACGGATACTTCTCCTTAAAGTAGAGAGTCCGGGTAACATAGGGATACCCAAGAAAAATACATTTGAGTTCCTTCGGATCCAATTTAGAAAGTGTAGTACGAGTATCACAAACGTAACACAAGGACCCACAAAGCTTGTGAGGTTGAGGAAATGACATACGATCGGGATATAGCCTAGAAAAAAGAGTAGCACCATTGAAGACATAAGGGGGCGTACGCCGAGTTGTAAGCACAACATTCGACAAAAATTCATGAGTATATTAGCGTGAAACATAAGTACTAGAGTTGTTTCCAAGAGGTGAAAATTCTCACGTTATGTCACACCGTTTTGTTGTGGTGTATAAGGATAGGATGTTTGGTGGATAATTCCGTGTCTCGCAAGATGGGAATTGAACTCCCGAGACACGTACTCACAACCATTATCGCTCCAAAGACACTTAATGGAAACCCAAAATCGGGTTTTAGTTCAGTAAAGGAATTGCACCAAATATCAAATACTTCGAAATGATTCTTCATTAGGTAGACATAAGTAACTCGTGAGTAGTCATCGACAAAGAAAACAAAATATTTGAAATCCATTACCGATTCAACAGGACATGGGCCCAATATATCATAGTGAACTAGGTCAAAGGGAACTGAAATATCTTTATTCAAACTCACTGGGTAAGGTGATGATGATGTTTAGCCAGATTACATGACTCACAATCAAAAGAAACTAGAAGATCTAGTGACACAATTTATGGAGAGCTTGGATAGACGGATGACCTAGCCGACAGTGCAACTCAAACATGTTGCGGGGCACGCTGGCACATTTAACATACGAATTCAATTCAATCATGTACAAGCCTCCAGCCATATGTCTCCTGCCAATAGTCTTCTCCGTTTTCTGGTCCTGAAAAACATCACTATCATAAAACAATGTTACTAAGCAGTGCAAGTCACGAGTTATCCGACTAATGGATAATAAATTGAATGAGTTTTCAGGTGTATATAAGACTAAAGTGAGTGGCAGGGTGGAAGAAAGGGTGGAATGTTACTGAGCAGTGCAAGTCACGAGTTATCCGACTAATGGATAATAAACTGAATGGTATTCAGGTGTATGTAAAACTAAAGTGAGTGGCAGAGTGGAAAAAAGGCTAGTACTTCCTTTTCCACGACTTTCAGGGAACTGTTATTTGCAACAGTAATAATATCTGTGACATGACCTACCGATACATAATCACGCAACATGTCTGCGTCATGCGAATCGATAACCCATTGCTTCGGTCTTACCATACACGTCGCTGAGTATTCGGCTGTGGATCCAATGTAGAAGTCCCACCAAGACGCTGACTTAGGAATTCAGCGAATTCTGCATAGGTTTCTGCATCCATCTTTATGGATCACTCTTCATCATGAGCATCCGATGCAACATTGGTGTAGTAGCTTTGTGACATTGCCACTAAAAATGTCCTAGTTGATCAAAATTGAAGCACTGCTCTGTATCATTCTTTTATGATAGTAGATAAGCCATGGCATAGAGCTGCTGACGTTAGATCCTCGTCTCATTAAGATCCGTTGTTAAGGGTAACACGCGGTCCACCTCATCAGTCAGGGCCTTAAATGCATGAAAGTGATCATTATGTGACTTGTCTACTTGATCAGCCCGGTAGACGTCGACCACCGATTCATAAATGGGAGACAAATCGTGTTTATCATCAAACGCAGCCTCTAAGACCTATAATTCCTTCACCGACTTTGTGTTCTGAACCATGTCCTCAACTCATGGTTCCATCGAATTCATCAACTGTGTAAACAGTCTGCTATAATCTGTCTTCTACTGCTCCTATGTGGGATCGTCCACCTTCGGAAGGTTGTCAGTGAGATGCTTTGACAACTGTATTCCTCGAAGAGTTTTTTTGACCTTCTTGTGCCACGTGGAGTAGCCATCCGAACCCTCCAGTCTCCGATCGACAAGTCGAATAGATGAAATCATCGTACCAATGCTCGGTGTCTCCGCCTCTGCGTACCCGACACGACACTAGTGTTGTCAATACTGCTATTCACCTCACTGTTTGACATCCTTCAGGTTCTCGATTCGACTATCGTTGCTCAGCATTGATCGTTGCACGATGCAGCTTTGATATTCACATCAACTCTACCAATGTGCGATGTTCATATCAACTTCGTCAATGCTGGCGCACGCATTCTTGGCAAAGATCGAAGATGAATCATACAAGCCAGGAACAAAGATTCACGTAAAACTAATTTGCTCTCTGTTAGATTCTGATATTGATATCGAGTCAGAAAAATAGATTCACACAAACTACCAAGTCTGCTCTCTATTAACTTATGATGTTGTTGTCGAGGTTCAGAGATTTATACAAACTATAGTTTGCTCTCGGAAGAACTCAAGTCTAACATTTTTCTTTTACTGTTTTGCTTGGGGGGGGGGGGCAAGTTGGCTGCTGCAGGGGGTGGCGGGGTACCAACTAGGGTTAGGGTTTGGAGACGGGTTGGTGGCAGGTAGGGGGGTTGGAGTGGCAGCAGGGGGTGGCTGGTGGCGGGGCATGGTATAGGGGGGCGGAGATGGTGCAAGAGGGCGGGGGTACCGGGGTGGGGGCGGTGCAGGGGGATGGCATTGGGCTGCAGGGGGGTAGCCATGGGGTGGCGGGCTGTAGGCGTGGGAGAGAGAATGGAGGGAGCCGGCTAGGGTTAGTTTTTTGAGTTGTGTATGTGAGAGAGAGGGTTGACGGCTAGGGTTAGGATTTTGGCTCTGATACCATGTGTAAATATAATGAACCCCTTGTTTCTTTTATGAGGGTTTGTACTCATATATATATAGGAGTAAGAATGTTACATTTACATACAAGTCTATAGTTATTTAGATATTACATAATGGCACCAATATCTCAACATAAGGTATACATATGAAAAATGTAACTATTGCTTCCTCATTCCCCTCGACACCAGCGAACAACATCCTCTGTCACTGATCCTTTCCTGATAAGGTGGATTATGGGCCTGCTGCTACAAATTCTTGGCAGGATACTTTTGAGGGCTATACTTACTGTTTTGACTTCAACAGAATGCATCTATGAATCACTATCTATGTATTTGCCACTTTATTGTTTCAATATTAGTGCATCTTTAATATGTTATTGCTGTAAATAATTTTGACTTACAAATTGCAGGCTGATGATCCTAGCCAAAAGAGCTCACAAGCTGTTACTAAGTTCCTTCCTTTGATGATTGGTTATTTTGCTCTTTCAGTTCCTTCTGGTTTGAGTTTATATTGGTGAGCAGATGCCATCACCATTTCAGTTTCGTTCTACAAGTTTGTGTAGAGAAGTTTTATGTTGGAATTGGTTGGTTAGACATTTCTTTTTCCATTATACTCATCCTTACCTTACCCTTATAGAGATGGATATTATTTCAAATGTCTTTTTTAAGTGAACATGTAATGTATCATTGGGTAATTATCAGGAACACCCCCCCCCCCCCCCCCCCCCCCCCCCCCTCCCCCCCCTCCCCTCCTTTAAAGTTGGCTGTTTACTAAGAATACCATACCGGTAACTTTTCTTAGACTTTCCCCCGCCATCCATCTTTAGTGGTTTATGTCCATTTTGGTTGTTTTGGTCAATTGTGACATTTTTCTATTATTTTTTTTTTCCCTTTTCCAATTCCCCCCTTCCTCCCCCCATCCCCCTCCCCACCCCGAAAACTCTATTTTGAACCCTAACTTCTCCGATAACTTTAGAAAAATAAAGCAAAACTCATGTAGTGGTCATATATATATAGCCTAGTGGTAGTGTAGGGGGACACCCACGAGTAGGGCATGTGTTCGATCCCCCCGGGCGACTTGTATAGCCACGGTCCGGCTTGGAGAAAGGACACCAAAATTATATATATATATATATATATATATATATATGTGTGTGTGTGTGTGTGTGTGTGTGTGTGTGTGTGTGTGTGTGTTTACATAGCCCGCTCGGGCCCGTGGCACAACCACCCAACCAACCCGAATGGAGTGTGGTCATCAACCCAGAGTGCTCAACAGGGAGCCTCCCCTCCAACAGAGGGAGGTCTCGAACCCGAAGTGCTCGACAGGGAGCCCCTCTTCCAACCACTTGAGCTAGAATCGCCGGACTATATATATATATATATATAAATATATATATATATATATATAAATATATATATATATATATATATATATATATATATATATATATATATCTTCCAACCACTTGAGCTAGAATCGCCGGACTATATATATATATATATATATATATATATATGCTAAAAGTTGCTAATAAAACGTAATAACTAATAGACCTATTTTATTAAAAGCAAATATGACTCAATCAACCCAACTCGGATGGACCCAATGTCGTCCTTAGAGCAGTTCCCACCGCCATGTTGTCCGCCTCCCTACCGCCATATATTGGCAGCCTCTCCTCGTTGCTATGCTGGAGTCTTAAAATATATATATATATATATATATATATATATATATATATATATAAGCTAAAAGTTGCTAATAAAACCCAATAACTGATAGACTCAATCAACCCAACTCGGATGGACCCAAAAGTTGCTAATAAAACCCAATAACTGATAGACCTATTTTATTAAAAGCAGATAGGACTCAATCAACCCAACTCGGATGGACCCAATGTCGTCCTTAGAGCTGTTCCCACCGTCATGTTGTCCGCCTCTCTACCGCCATATATTGGCAGCCTCTTCTTGTTGCTATGCTGGAGTCTCACTCATTGCTAAGTTGTCCACCTCGTAGTCATGTTGGGCGTCTCTCTTCTCGCCAAGCTAGCTGCCTCTTCCACCACATATCTGCCTCTCTTGTTGCTGTTTCCAACATCGATCACAACCACCTTTTTTCATTGTAGTGCAATTTTGCAAGGGCACATGTTTCTCAAGATGTTTAATTTGATGGAAGTGCTAAAGAATATAGTATGCTCTAGGCGATTTTAGGATTAGTAGCTTAATTTGGTTGATTAGGTTTAGCTAGGAAGCAAGGGCACTATGAATGTCTATGTCCGTGCTGCATTGTATCGGACACTGCAAAACACATTAGGACACACCAACCATGTCCTTATCTTCAAATCCGTTCGCGTCGTGTCCTATTTGTACTGTGCATAATAGGATCTAGTAAAAGATTTGGTTTATATTTATAGATTGCGTCAAGAGTCTAACTTTTAAGTCAAGTAACTAAGGGACGTGTTAACCAATTTAAGCAACTAAAATCAAACTAAAAAATTAGAATAATATGTGAAAGGTACAAATGAACCAATCCACCAATCATTCACTTACCTTGAAGAACAAGTAAGTTAGCAAAGAATTAATCCTTATTTGTAACCATGGGGTCTAAACAGATGTATGCCCACATGATTAAAGGCAGAGCAGAGAGGCTAAGGTGGCCTAAGAAGGCACCTAGAACCCAAAGCGAGATGGGACACCTAGGATTGGTAGCCTAGGTCTTTTGAAGCAGAGCTGCCTCCAAAGAGACCTAGGCGCCTTAGGCCGTCACTTTTAGAACATTGGTCTCTTGAACAAACTCATGCTGTCCACCTCTGAAACGGTTGTAAAGATGAAGGAAGATGACATGGTCTCAAGCACAAGTGATAGTGGCATGTCATTCTTGTTAAAAGCTCCAGAATGGCTGGCATCATCCTGCCTGATCCTGTACCAGCCAAATCTAAGATTCTTTAAGGTAACAGCACTTCTACTAAGTGGCCATTTCTCCCAGGAGTAGAATTTGTCATTTACTGAACTATGCTCTGTCACGACTCACACGTCTACAGTCTCATAAATATTTAAATACAACCACCACCGATATTAAGGATCTTGACTAATGGATTGATTTGGACACGATCCTCAGAAGTGAGGTTACCACACATTTTGTGGAAATTACAGAGCAAAACAAATACAGAATGAGCAATCATTAATAACATGGCACCCACATATATGTATGCACTCTTCTGAAGGCAAGTGATCATGGTATAGGAGATCAGAAGGAGCTAACTGCCATCTGTATGACCATGCATGCAATAGAAATACTTATCCTCTAGCCTTTTATGAAGTCCCTTCAGAAGAGAATGTGAGAAGAGATGATATGTACATCGTTACCAGGATACCTCTACCCCCTATGAACGACATACCAGATCCTGCAACCCCGAATACAACGGATTCTTGACCAAGATGAAGTTCAGCAAAGATATGAATCAAATGCTACTAGAAAAATTAAATCAATTAGTTGTCAAAATGAAGCATACAAGAGGAGGTGGTTGTACGATTCGGTATGGAATCTTTCCTAGTAGACACAAATATATATGTACGCACAAACGACCCTCTCTTAAGCGAACATCAGCATACTTGTTAACTTAAGTCGCCCCCCTCGTACTGCCTAGTGTCTACCCAGGAAAGCAGCGTTCCTCGTATTTGTACCCCCATATCGAAGCAAGCCATGACCTAGCTAACTATGTATGTGAAGGCGAAAGTGCTAAAACTAACTAAACAATAGCACTCAGATATGTAAAGCTTTAACCCTTTAGCTGTGTGGATGTAGGACATCAATGAACTATAATACAATCACTAATGTGGAGTCGTTTATAGTTTTCGTTGTGCCATATGCTGAAAAGAGTAAAAAGAAATTAAGTGTTTTTTTAAGCGCTCAGTTCGGTACATCAACAATGTTTATTTCAATTAAGTGTTTCTTGGTTTAAATTCTTTATGACGTGTCTCCACATTTGACTATATTTAGGCTGAAGTCAGTATGGTTGTAGTCTCATATTCTGACAATTGTTTTAATATATTTGCAGGTTTACCAATAACATTTTAAGTACAGCACAACAGATCTGGCTTCAAAAGCTAGGAGGTGCCAAAAATCCACTTAGGCAATTCACTGATAATAGTATGATAAGGGAAGAACCATCGGATACCCAGAAGTCAGTTCTGAACATAAAGAAGTCTGTCGTTGAAGATGAAACAGAAAAAGTGGTTTCTAGTGGGGTTAAAGCTGATTCAGGCGGATTACGCCCCGGGGAAAGGTAAAGGGATACTCTAATCTTTTGAGTCAGTATTTTGTTTCATTTTCATTAACTTTTTTTGTTTAATGTATCTATATTCTGTTCAACGAAGGTTCAAGCAACTTAAGGAGCAAGAAGCAAGGAGAAAAAGGCAAAGGGAAGAAGAAAAAGAGAATATGACTGCAGTAGATGCACTTGTAGAGCAGACAATTTCTGAAGTTAAATTAGTCAAGAACAGAGACGAGCAGGTAAAGATAGTTTATTCATTATATATGGGAGATCAATATACCTCCTTGGATGGTTTTCTAAAAGATAAACAAACACAACTATGCATATGCAGGAGACGGGGAATAACCGTACAAAAATACAATATTCGTCGTCAAACAATGGTGTAGCTAACGATCTCATTGTGAATGGTGATCAAAATTCTCACGATAATCTGCAAAAGGTATGATGTTTTCTGAGACCTTACTGTTAGAGTTTTGTGCATACTTTTAACCTTTTGTTGTTATGTTTCTAATGCTGACCAATAAAGCTAACTAATTTTGTTTATGTATGAGATGGTACATGATTTCATTTGAATATGAGCAGAATTTGTTGCTAATAAACAATCAGTGTGGATATTTCTCATTTACAGTTGATTAGTCAAATCACTAAATATTAGTGTTGTCATGTAGTATTCGTGTCTGTTAAGTATTAATATTTGTATTAGTAGTATTGGGCTTTAGTCCCACATTGGATAGAACAATAGTGAGAGGGGTTAGCCTCTTCTATATATATGTATCTCTCTCATCAATAATATAATTATATTATTTCTATTTTACATGGTATCAGAGCCATAACCCTAGATCCACCCCTCTCTCTCCATAAAACCCCAACCCTACACTCCCCCCCAACTTTTTTCCCTACCTCCGCCTCTGCTGCTGCTACTGCTGCAGCACCCTGCCGCTGCCGTTGCAGCACCTTGTAGCCCCCACTCGCTAGCAGCCACCCTGCAGTCCCCCCTGCCCGCAAGCAGCCACCAGCCGCTAGCCGCCCCCCTTTTGGCTCCAGCCGCCCCTTTTTTTGCCTCCAGCCGCCCTTTTTTTGGCTCCAGCCGACCCTTCCCAAACCCTAATCCTACTCATGAACCTTAGCACTTTCCAAATCTTAGACGTCACCTCTCTTAAAAATTCGAACTTCCAAAAAAAAGAGAGAAGAAGATGTTAGGATCCTCAGAGGGTAAACAATGGATTGTTTGTTGGATCCTTTGACTCTCCACATCGACTTTAGAGAAAAAAGAAAAAAAAAATGTTGGAATTCTCAGAGGGTAAACAATGCTTTGTTTGCTGGAATATCTGACTCTCTATATCGGCTTCAGAAATTTAACAAAGAGCAGACAAGTCGCTTGTTTTACGTGAATCTTTGTTTTTTTTTCTTACTTGACATTCACGTCAGGATCTAACAGTGAGTAACCTGGATTGCCTCTTTGTCCTAGCTTGTGTGATCCACATTCAAATCTCTGCTTCCTATATGCGTGTCGGTTCTGGCCACGATTCTAGTGCATTGGCAGACTTGATGTGATTATCAAATTGGAAAGATCAAACTGACAGTTGAATTAGGAATACTGAAGGATGACAGGCACTGAGGCGAATAACAGTGCTACAGACACTAGTGTCGGAAACGTAATGATAGGACCAATGGGCACTGGCATGATGATTTAATCGATTTAACTTGTTAATCGGCGGTTGGACGGACCAGAGGGCTACTCGACATGACAAAAGAAGGTCGAGAAGACGTTTCAGGAAATGTGTTTCGTGAGTATTTATCTCGTGAGTTCAATAATCATCTGTCTGACAGTGACATCATCCACCAAACTTTCTGTCCTTATTCACCACAACAAAATGGTGTGACAGAACGCAAGAATCGCTATCTCTTGGAAATAACTCGTGCTCTTATGTTTCAGGCATGTACTCCCAAGAGATTTTGGTCCTTTGCGGTTCTTACAGCTTGCTATCTGATTAATCGCATGCCATCGTCAGTTTTTAATGGTACTATTTCCTTTTTTTTTTGTTATATTCCGACCGAGAGCCGTTTTCTCTACCTCTCAAGATTTTTGGTTGCTTGTGCTATGTTCCGGATACCCGATCGACTCTTTCTAAATTAGATCTTAAGACAATTCAATGTATTATCTTTGGGTATCCTAAAGATCAGAAATGGTATCGATTTTTTTCCTCTACCTTGAAGAGATTTTTTTTTCGGGATGTTACCTTCGTTGAAACTGAGTTTCCTCCACTTCTACAAACTATGAATCATGTTTGCCAAGTTTACCCAGACGAGGATTTCTTGTTGTTTTCGGTTCAAACACAACAACCCCCTGCAAGGGTGCCCTCCCTAACCGAGCTAGTATCTCAGTCCGACGATTCGCAAATATCAGATAAGTCAGGGCCGACGTCCCCCAAACGATCATCGGTGCCTACGGTCATAGAACCATCATTCTCCTCTAGCTCCATTTATTCGCCTCCGCTTGTTCACCAGCTCGACCTCGTCGTGCCTGTCGTGATCATCCCTTGTATGTTACAAACTACAAAGGGCTCGCGAGCCACACTCGGTCCTTGATCGCTACTATTGATCGGATTTATATTCCCAATACTGCTAAGGATGGTCTCAAACATCCCGGTTGATATGTTGCTATGAAAGAGGATATGAAAGCGCTCCGGGAGAACCATACTTGGGACTTGGTAGATTTGCTTACTGGTAAGCAGGCAGTAGGTTGTAAATGGGTGTTTACGATCAAGGTAAAACCGGATGGCACCTTTGATCGCCTAAAGACTCGTCTGGTAGCTAAAAGATATTCTCGGACCTTTAGTGAGGATTATTTTGAGACATTCTCTCCAGTTGCTAGGATGACATATGTGCGCGTACTCTTGGCCTTAGCTGTTCACTATGGTTGGCCATTGCTTCAGCTGTCAAGAGTGCATTTTTCCACGGGGATATTGAAGAAGAAGTGTATGTGATGCAACCTCCCGGGTTAGTTGCAACTTGCAAGGGAGGGTAAAGTGTGTCATCTGCGGAAGGTCCTATACGGTCTTAAACAATCACCTCGTGCATGGTTTGGTCGATTTACACATGTTATTCAATTTGACATGTGTCTATCCAAAAAGGATCATTCGGTATTTTACCGACAAACATCAAATGGAAGGATACTACTTGGTGTCTATGTTGACGAGATTGTGATCACGGGGGAGACGATAGCTAGGGTATTGCAGGACTAAATTTTTTTTTTGGGAGAACACTTTCAGACCAAGGATATATGACTGTTGAACTACTTCTTGGGCATTGAAGTCACACGGGGTAAGCGGGATATTGTAATGTCTCAGAGGAAGTATGTGCTGCATATACTAAATGATGCATGAATGATACAAGCCAATGGAGCAACCTTACCTATGGATCCAGGGACAAAGTTACTCCCAGACGAGGGGGTCCTGATGACCAATCTGGATTCAGTATCGTTGAGTGGTTGAAAAACTCAACTACTTGGCGGTCATGACTAGCCTGAACATTTCTTTTGCTGTGCGTGTCGCAAGTAAATTTATGGTTACTCCACGAGTTCCACACTGACAGACATTTCTTAGAATTCTGCACTATCTATCCCAGAGTCCGGAAAAAAAAATTCTGATGGAGAATCATGGACATACTCATGTTGAGTGCTTTACCGATGTTGATTGGGGTGCAAGTCCGACAAGTAGACGGTCTACGTCTGGCTACTCGGTCTTTACTGACGGAAATTTGGTATCGTGGAAGAGCAAAAAGCAGAGTGTGGTAGCACGATCAAGTTCAGGAGGAGAATATAGAGCCATTGATCATGACACAGCAGAGATGTTATATCTGAAACATCTTCTATAAGAGATGGGAGAATCTAAAGCAACAAATATGTGGTGTACTAACCAGTTTGCTATCCATATTGCTACCAATCCTATATTTTATGAAAGGACGAAGCATATTGAAATCGACATTCACTTTGTCCGTAATGAGTATGAAAATGGGATGATAAAGTTTTACCATGTGAGGACTGGAGATCAAATAGTCGATATCTTCACGAAGTCTCTTTTGGTCCTCGGGTTCAATTTTTGTGCAACAACTTGGACATGATTGGTATCTATGCTCCAGCTTGAGGGAGGATGTCAAGTATTAATATTAATAGTATTGGGCTTTAGTCCCACATTGGATAGAACAATAGTGAGAGGGGTTAGCCTCTCCTATATGTATGTATCTCCCTCATCAATAATATCATTCTATTATTCCTATTTTACAGTGCCCTTGCAACATAGACAACTTCATAATTATATTTTACCTTTTTTTGTTTCTTTTGCTTCTCTATAACAAAGAATACCATGAGCTTGCCCATTTTCTGGTATTGACTGTTTGTCAAGTAGAAGGTATTTTTATCACTCTTCACAACAAAATTGATGGCACTGTCACATGTATAATTCCAGTAGTGCCACATCCGTGCCCACCACAAGGAAAAGTAGTGCAATAGAAACCCTCCAATTCCTTGGATCTGTGACCAGTGAGCTGAACCTGCTGGTTAACCAAGCCAACTCTGCTCCTAATATTGAGCACTAGACCTTGAAATTTAGCACCTACTTGCATGTGTTTTTTTGTTTAGTTTAGTTTAGTTTAGTCATCTCTCAATTGAGGAGGGGCTGAAGGACGACTTTTCCAGGGAGTGCAAAAATACATACCTAAATTTTGTAAAATTGTAATGATATATGATAAATTCCATAATGTTACATCCAAAAGTATCTTAAAAACAGTTAACATAACTCTTCTACTTAGTCTCACATTCTGGAATCTTTATATGGTAACTTCAATTTTTTATAGTCTCCACTTTTTTTTTCTCGGTATGTCACTAGGTAATCATTATAACACTTCCTTATTGTTATTCAACTTTTCAAATAGCATAAGGACAACTTGCGTCATGGTAGGGAATAGAGAGATTCTTATGTGCGTGAGTGGATATGAAATCAACCTAGCGTTACCAAGTGTTATTTGCAATTTATAAAAAACTCAACAATCTGATAATAATAACAAGAAAACTCTGTCCAAAGAGTTGGATCACAAATGAAATGTAAATCTGCAATTGAAAACAAGTATGAACCTAATATATTTGTAAAAGTTGGAAATCAATCTAAATGATAACTCTCTTATTATGGAAATCTAATTGACAATAGAAAATCCTTTGGAGCCGATCAAATTATTGATGTCACAAGTCAGAAAGATTAGATTATAGAGAAAGAGATGTCAAATATCCAAATTAAGCACCAAATTCTCAAATAAATCAATTATAATAATATAAACTAGACATATAGCACTTAGCATTTTAGCAATCACAAAATGTTGGGTAGCCTATTAAAGAACTGGGAGGTCCTGGATTTGGAACACATTACATTTTAACATCATATCGGAATTTGGATTTTTATATATATATACAGAGTTTGGGCTCAGGAGTTTGGGCACCCCTTGGGGCCGATTGGGGGAGCAGGTCCCTGCTTTGTTCCATCTAGGGAGCAGGCATCGGTACTTGGATTTGGAGAGGATGTACCTCTCTGCCACGCTGCCTTGAGGCCCCACCTAGGCCTTTCTAAGCTCAATCCCCTTGTCCCCTCCTTTTAATGCATGGTCGTGGTTTCATCCCCCTAATGCCCCTCTTTACGCTGGTGAAATGAAATCAGTTCTCACGTAGATTATCATGTGAAGGGTATTAATTACATAGACCAGATATTCAGCTTTTTTGTTTGATGTTTAAGTAAATTTCCTTCTGCTGCATCATGGTTGACGCTTGACTAGCATTAATGATATGGGGCAATCCTCCAGTCTGAGCCCAATTTCCAGTTTGCTTAAGTCAAGTTGTGGTTTTAATTGGTGAAACTTCACTTCGATTAGTTAAGATTGGAAGAAGTATTGATTGTAATCTTATATTTTCTCTGGATTTACCATGTTAGGATTTTTGTATGCCTATACAAAGGCGTGAACAACAACCTATTTCTATAGTGATTGGAAAGAACTGAATTAGTTTTTTTAGTAAACGACTAACTTTTACTTCTTGGATCCTTTTCCCAAATTATCTACTTCTATATAGCCCGATCTTGCTGTTTGATCAACTAAACGACCATTATTTTTCGAGGGCCACTGTCTTGGTGCTAAATTCTCAGAAGCACCAAACCTGCAACCTCATACTGTTCACGTGCCTGTTGACATATCCATTGACCAACAATGTTGACCACCACTGATGCCATAAAAACTTGGAAACATCGAGCTTCAGTTGTTGTCAGATCTCAAACTAAGACTAATCAGATAGCCGACTGACTATTCGAGCGGAGTCGGAAATCCGACCTGCTCTAGAACTTCAATAGTTGCATCAATTTGGTAAATTCGTTCAGACCACCTGTTCAATTTTTCAACTATTGTTAGAGTTTATTTAGTATAATAATTTTCATTTGTGAATTAAGCTTCTGTATCCTAAATTTCATGTTATTCAATCAGCGAGTCATCCATAGAGGGTTCTACCATTCCTGTCCTGCGTCAAAGTGGTATAGTAGCCCTAGGTTAGACATTTTTTTATTTGTAGTAAGACTATGAGAGAAATGAACATTAAAAAAATGTTTAAGAAGTTGTTTCGCCCAGTTGGCCGAATTAAGTGCCAAGATAGACACCTTTACACTATTAGGTATTCGATGGAACCTGTTATCCATATTGATCAGGTGCGGGGAGGGCCTTTGCCTAGTGAGTCCATTGTGCCTATTGAGCCAATAGGTTCCCTACCTGGTGAACCTTCTGAAACCATTCCCACTTTCTAATACTACCCAACTTTTCGAGTTAGTCAAACCCTAAAATTTGTGAATGCATAGTCCTGGACGAACTCACAATCAATCATAATTCTTAGGCGAGTTTGGGTATAAACGGGTTGGCCCGTTCAACCTGTTTAATAAATGGGTTTGGTCTGCATAAGTCGGTAACCCGTTTGGCCCATTTATGCCCAACCCAATACCCAGCCAAATAAATGTCTAAGCTAAACCTAATTTTAAAATTACATACCCCTCCCCCTCTTTTCCTCTCCTTTCTTCTCTTCCATTCTCCTCTCGTCCTCCTACTGCTGCCTTTACTAATACTACTACTTCGTCTTTCTTCTTCCTCTTCATCTTCTCGTCCTCTATGTTCGAGCAAGTCGCCACTATCTCCTCCTTGGCTGCAAGCGTTTTTCTCGGTTGCTGCTTACGGGTACTAAGCCATCCCTGGTCGTAGCTATCCATGCTTGAATCCGCGACCTTAATATTTAGGGTTTGCTTAAATCTTCATATGAGCAAACGGGTCGGGTTTGGCATTAACGGGTCTACTTGAAAACGAGCCGACCCGACTAACCTAATTGCCACGATACATAGTACCCAGGGCTACCAATGCATTAAGCCGGCATCATGGGGACAACAGTGCGCAACTCTGTATGTCACAACATCAGATGACATGTTACTGTTACCATATCCATAATCGTTAGCGTTGCCCTTGAGTTGTGTCGAGATTACATGATTCCTCGTGCTGACATCTCTATTGTTACTGCATCCATCATCATGGTCAGCTTGGAGTACGTACATATGGGAAGTGTGCTCTTTCAGGCTTTCAACGTTACACGATTCACCAGCTGCTGATCCTTGAAGCTGCAGGAGAATGATGCATCACCATGATTAGGTCCGTGCCCAGTTTCCAGTTTGGCAAGTTAAGACTTTAGATGCGTTAGTTTAGTTGGTTTTGATCTAACTAATGATTAACTAAAGATTAAGTTAGATTTGGACAGCCAGCGAGTATCCGGCTTGATCCGAACTCCAGCAGTTCCAGCAATTTGATAAATTCTTCCAGGCACCCAATTTATATTCGTTTGTTCAATTCTGCAAAAAATTTTTTAGTTTTTTAGTCAATTATAATAAAATTAAGCTTCTGCACCCTAATCATTCTGTTAGCGAGTCATCCTAAAGGGGTTCTAAGGGGTCTTGTGCGTCAATTAGGCCTATACATTTATAGTGTTATTCCATGAGCAATGGGGCTAGATTGAGAATTGAGATCTCAAACTACCTCTCTTCAAGTGTATTTGTGTAGCAGAGTGTACATTTTGACAAGTATCATCAGTAATAGTGTTACTTTTATGCTATTCCAGCTACTGTTATGTAATAATTTACATCCTACTGGTGTTGACTTTGATGTTCAATGTTCAGGATCAAGTGTCACAGAAGCACGCATCTACCGGTGATCAGAGTACTGCACATGATACCCTCGATGAAAGAAATCAAGAAATGGACACCGATGAGTCGTAGTTATTATGAGTTCTATAGTATTGGATAATTTAGAGATCTTGCTCTTCCCCAATGATATTTAGAAGAGAGGCAGGCCAGCCTTTTCCCTGGGCGCTTCCAAGTTCATCTTATCAGGTGTATTTTATCGCGGAAGCTCTTCATGTGCTGCATCCTAAGGTCCCCAAGGGAAGGCCCAATTCGTGTAAATGTAGGGAAATACATGTCTTTCTCTAGGTAGGTGTATTAAAAAGAGAGACGAGGTTATAATACATCATTGTTGCCATCTGTGTTGTGCCGCAGAATGTGAGTTGTTTCATCAAAATGACAAACTTCATAGCGAAGTTAATTTTGACTTAATTCAGCACTTGTCATACTGGCTTCGGATGTGTAAACCAGTCATATTACCAAGTGAAAGACCAGCAGTTGCACTGGTAAATAGATGGAGATAGCCCGTGTAACTGAAACTTTGAAGTTTCCTATGTTTTTTTCCCTCTTACTTATTACGCTGTATTTAAAAATTCTAAGCTTTGCATGGTAATGAAAGTTAAATGTATGGATTGTTTTTTTTTCCCCCGTGTGTTGAAATGTTTCTATTGACTAGGAAGATCTAAGTGAGAGTTTGAGGTCCTGGGTGCCAGTACTGCGGACTGCACTCCAACTTGGATTCTCCTAAAATAAAATTAGGATGATTTAAGAGTAGAAAGCAAATGGTGTTTGGAATAAAAAGTAGAAAGCAAATGAAGTTTGGAAAAAGAAATGGTGTTCAGTAACATACCTTGTTAACCTAGTCTCGAGACATACAGTTAATGCATTAGAAATGTTCTGTGAGATAGATTATACAATAACATGATTGCGAAATGTTTCAGTATAATTATATAGAAATAACATGATCATGAAATGTCATATGTGGCGAATCATATTGAAAATGGGGGTGTGGGTGGGGTGGGTTTTTTTTTTTTTTTTAATAAATAGGGTTTTATAAAAATTAAGTACAAATAAGTGGGATGATAAGAGTAAATGCAAATAAGTGAGATGATAAGTAATTAAAGTAAATGCAAATGATAGAACATGATAGCAATCACTATCATGTATCTTTCGTGCTAATTAGAAAACTTATAACACTAAGTTTGATCCGAATTTTTTTTGTCATCTTCTTACATTAGCTTTGATCCAAAGGTTTGTCGACTTCAACATCGAGCTTTGTTACAAACTTACAATGGCTTGTCGACTTCAACATCTTTCACAAGAGAAGGTTAATCTTCTTACAAGGGTTGAAGATCTCTTTTACAACTCAACAATAATATCACAAGAGAGAGGCAATTGAAAGCACTATGTAAGAATGAGAATTGGATTTGGAAAACAAATTTATGGCTAGTTACTTGGAAAGAAGATGTCAAGATCCTATTTGTAATCCACAAACCAATCATCCAAAATTTGATCTTTACTATTCATACTAGTAGCAATATACTGGTTGAATATGTAACAACTAGTTAAACATAATAGTAGCAATATACTAGTTGAATATGTAGCAACTAGTTAAATAGCCATTGCATAGTATTAATGGTCCAAAACTGGATCACATATATACTGACAGTATACCGTGCAAACAAAATTTGATGTTTAAAAACCTAATGTATTGAAACAAGAGTATGAAAAATCTAGTAGAAGGATTAGGGATAAAGGCTTTTTGGTTTTGGAAAATAATTGAGATTGATTGATTTAGGTTAAAACAACACACAGTCTTCCTATGTATAGGTCTTAACTTCCAATTGCTTTCATCCACTCATGTTACATTCAACACCTATGACTATACTAAAGAAAGAAAAGACACGTCTTTGAAACATTAATCTCCTTGATATTCTTGCTTTTAGCTTGAACGCCTTGATATCCTTCACTCTTGACTCAACCTTGATTGTCTTGACTCTTTGCTTGCTCATATTGTTTGTGCAAGAACTTTGTCAATGACATCCATGTTTTTCATCTTTATTATAAAACAATATTAGTCTCATAATATACACAAATATATAACTTAATTAGTATATGATTTAAACCAAAATTTGGGCCAATAATATTCTCCATTTTGATACTTGACAACATATTGCATGACATAACAAATGCAAAAGCATGGAGTTTTTTTAAAACTCTCCCTCAATGTATGCAAACTCCTCCCGACAAAATGAGTTGTACCAAGAAATTCCAGTACATATCCTCCCCTTAACCAATGATCCCTTGTAATGACACAATGGGAGAATTACAAGCATAGAAATGAAGAACAAGTTGACAAAGAGATGTAGGAAAACAACTTTGTATCATAGGAATGAAGAACAAGTCGTGTTTTCAACCAATACCATAAACATAGACTAGAAAACATAACATATAACGACTACAACATCACACTAGAGTTCATATGACACTAAATAGACATAACTGAAATAAGAGTAGTAAAAATACCTAAAGCACCATCGAGCGAAAAATAAATAAATAAGACAAACTTGAGAATCCACAAAAGCAAGCATCCTATTGCTCCCCTCCCTTATCATCCATCTAAAAGTCACTAGCATCATTCAGAGGAGCAAATATTGAAGAACCAGAACCACCAACAACAAGGGGGTCAATGCTGTCAGGATAAAGAAAACTACAAGCATTGGTGTTTTCCCAACAAGGGCCCCATAATGGAGGGATGGTGAAGAGAAGGATCCATGGGTTCGTGGATGTGAGCGACGAGCTGAGTAGTGGACTATAACTTATCCTCTATGAGACGGAAAACAAGATCATTGCTCCCAAGAGTATACCCCCACATCTGCTCAGTCATGAGGAGCTGCGATGAAAGAACATAAGAGCTCAGATGACGAAGATACTGCATGTTAGGGCAGACAATAGATGTTGTAGCCAAGCTGGACAATAACAGAAGACAAAAATGGCAATAGGGATAGACGGTTGCGACGAGCACAAGTGAGAGGATTTTTCGAAGATTTTAGACAAACAAAGAGAAAGATCAATGTCGAAGTATTCCAACATGAGTGATGATCATCCCATGCAAAGGGACCGGTAATGTCGATCATGTGGTAGATTATGGTGGCCTGTAGACATAAAGGAGTTCCATAGTGAAAATAATATAGGCAAGATAAGGTATCAAAAGTAGTAATCCGAAAAAGGAGTTGTAGACCTGACATTGAAAATTATCGTAGTCAGTGAGATATTTGGACGATGATTTCTTATGCCTAAATGTCGTACAAATAAGGTCAAGAAATCGATCATCGTTGTGGCTAGTTGAAAAATCCATAGGGAAGCAATCTACTAGTTCACCCTGATTACAATTTAACCAAGAACTTCTTTAGTCAAGTGAATGGTGGTGCCGTAGTTCCATCGACAAGGGTATGAAAGGCCTTATGTCTCTTGGGTCTTTTCTACAACCATAGAAGGCAAAAATAGCAATTGGATACACAAGACCCCGCTATTCCCATAGAGAGTCCCAACCTAAATGAACATAAAGGGGCCGATAAGTGGAAAAAAAGAGCTAGAGTTAATAGGTGTCACATCCCATACCGGAATACAGAGAGCGAAGGTATGACTCGGCCATCTACGAATTACCACAATATACACTAATACCTTGTAATACGGTCACTACTGTACCTATATACAAGATAAATTACGGATCTAGGCTATGACATAGGTCCTTATATACTATTTATTTGCTCGGTTTTTTTATATTATTCACTCATTATTTCTTATGCTAGTTGTGAAACCCGTAACTTTTAGTTTAATTATTTTGAATAACTTGAATGAGATAATTCTAGAAATTCAATTTTTGTTAAATTTTCTAATTGAATGTTGGTTAGATTAATATTCTGATAGAAAATTATTTTCAAAATAATGAACTTGGATTTTTGTCTGGCCCAGACCCGAACCCAAATTTTGAACCTAAAAATATTTTTAAATTAATGTTAGGAGTTAATAAATTTTAGTTACAATTTTTCTTAAGGAAAAGGATATTTAAATTTTTGTTTCTTTAGCCATGGTTTAGAGCCCATCATATAACGTCCAAACCAATAGTATATCCCCAACAACCCATTAAGCCATGTAGCCCAAATCCAAATACTCACATAAACCCAATAGCCCATTAAGCTTATATTTTCTTTACTCTCTCATTTACAACCCATTAAACCATTAGTTGATAACCCACTTAGCTCTGAAGAGAAACCATTCTTTTCATTTTTCCCTCTGTTGAAAACCGATGGCCATTGGTTTTGGCCGCTCCCAAACCGCCGGCTCATCCTTTCCCCTTCCGTAACCGCCGTCGACCCTTCAAGATCTGGTAACCCCCTATTCTCCTCTTCTATTTAACCCTCTCCCATCCTTCCATTCACCATCACCAACAAACTCCCAAAAATCCCCAAACCTCCGTGCCCTAATCTGGTGACCGACCTGAGCTCTGTTGGCCGAGCCACTGCTAGGCGGAGCATCCCGAGCGGGCGACCTAGCTGCCGTCCCCTTGACCCAGCGCCACATTCCGGCCATTCCGTGGAGCCCAGCCGTCGGATCAGCCCCGCGCGGCCAAGCCAGCGCCGGCTCACCGTGGGTTCGCCTCCGCGCGCGCCCCTCCGGTCGTGCGTGCCCCTCTACGCCGCCGTCGAGTCACTCCCCGGTGACCCGATCTCCTCCAGCGGCTTTTTGCCGAACCCTCGAGCTCCGGCGCCACCCGCGAGTCTTTGGCTCCTTTTCGGGACGTTTTCCCGTTCTCTGGTGCTGTTTTCGTAGGATCCGCTCCTAGGCGTGGTCGTGCACTCTGTCAGTGTACCGAGTCCGAGGCATCACTTCGGATTCCTTCGTTTTTCGGTAACTTCTGTTAGTCCCATAGTTCTCTTAGTCTGTGATGAAATCTGGTCCAGGAATTTTCTTCGAAAAATTCGGATTTTCGGCTACGTTTCTGGTTTCGGACAGTTGTCCTCTGACTTTTGGGTTCTGTGATTTTACGCGAACTCTTTGGAAAGAGTTCTGTGGGTTCGTTTGGAAATTATTGGTTTTCCGAAAATATTTCGGATGCTGTGGTTTAGCTAATATTAATTGGATTATGGTTCTGTTGGTTTTCTTAGTATTTTGTTATGTGGGAATTCCTTAATTCATGTTGGCTCGGGAAATTCCTTAGTATCTGTGGATTTGGGAATTTTGTATATGTTGGTTTGAGATTATTTTTCAGGAAAATCGACGCGTTTCCCAGTTTTGGGTTATCCCGAAAATAGAGGGAATGCTGCCGAAATTTTTATAAAAATTTGATTATATGATTTTAAAACAATTTTCGGAAATGATTTTATTTTAGGGCGACGACCTTATTGGTCAGTAGGCCCCCAGTGAAATGCAAACGCACCGGTCTGTCCGGACGTTGAGGCAGAATAGCTGTAAATGAAGATTGGACCAGTTCTGAGACTCATTCTATTTTATTCTTAAATTAGAATTATTAGTTATTATTATTATGTAAATTTTGTAGGACTAACAGTTTCTTTCTCTTATTTTAATTCATGGAAATGTAAGAGCATAAGCTCATTTGTTTATTTTTTTGTAAATTGTAATAAGTAGGAATTAGTTGTGGATTTTTTCTGGGATTGTGAATACGTAGGATTAATTAATATTAATTAGTTAGAAATTCATGATTTTCTCATTTAAAGAAAAGAAAATGTATTTATATATATAATTATAAAAATACAAAAAATTTCCCAATAAATTGATAAAAACAAGTTTTTCGAAATAAAATATAAATTTAGATTTCCTTAATTGTAACGCACTAGAAAAACGTGTTTTTGATTGTGTTGGTTAATACAAGATTAAAATTGGCTAGGAGATAAAATCTAGAGATTGTAACTAGATAATTCTAGAGTTGTGGTTTCTGAGACAAAATTTTCGGAATGTAGGACTTCAAAGAAGAGTGTGACTATTCAAATTCTGA
Organism: Iris pallida; assembly: GCA_029216955.1. Classification (NCBI taxonomy): domain Eukaryota; kingdom Viridiplantae; phylum Streptophyta; class Magnoliopsida; order Asparagales; family Iridaceae; genus Iris; species Iris pallida. The sequence goes on along the minus strand of JANAVB010033216.1, from coordinate 2,775,432 downwards.
AGTACAAATCTCGTCCAACTTGGGAAATTTAAGGCAAGTACATTTATGTTGATTACAATTATTTAATAATCACTTCACTGCAATTTTAAATCACTGTTCCAACACGAACTCTTTCGGGAGTAATGATTGTACTGTTGGGGACTGGGGGAGTAGAGTAGTGGATATGACCAAATCCAAAATTAGGATAACTGACTGTATTAGCTTTCCCCTCTTCACACGGGGACAAGCCATACCGTATCGCTAGGATACTACTGTAACCCAATCCGGTCATATTCATTACCTATTCACAACACTGTACTATAGAATTTTAAAAACTGTTTCATCTTTAAACTATTTAAAAGTGCATGATTTTATTGTTAAATTAATTGTCAAGATTAGCATAAATTGTACTTTGCTCCTTTTCTGACTGGATCCCCGTAGGTACTACTGATGACCTGGAGATGCTGATCAATACCTACTATGATCCTGATATGCACCCGGCGGTACTTCCACTTGACGAGGATGTTGTGGCATCACCATAGATGCTACTTTTGTTTGGGAGTTTATTTGTTTTATGTTATTTCAAGTTTATGAACTCTTGTAACAGAACAAGTTTTAAATTATCGTTTAAAATAAATGTTGTGGCAAATTTAGTTTCAAATGTTGTTGATCACCTGCATATAGATTACAACTTACTGTCGCCGTCTCATCAACGGTGCAGGCTGGACATGATCCGATTCGACCCAAGTATTTGGGGATCGGGTCGTGACATGTTTTTAGTGGTGGCCCATGCAGGTCGATCAATCAACAACTTAGGAAAACCTAGGAAACAGTTAGAACACTAGAACATCAAATTGCCACAACTAGGACCGATATATATGTTAAATATTTTTGTTAAATTTGACTATAGACGGGTAGGCTACCTTGCTTATGTTTATACCCTAAACCTTCCAGAGAATGGCCACTAACAATACCAATCCTGCTGGCGATGGGGTATCTTCACCCTATCATACCCCACTTTCCCAATCAAGTCCGGATCCTACACCTCGGCAGTTGGCCGACCGTCCTCATAATACAACGACGGATCCATCATCTTCTCGGACAGAGATGCAACCCCCTGTGGTTTCGCCCACTCCAGCTGCCCCACCGGTACCTGTGGACCCCACTGACCTCATAGGTCTGCTAAGAGGAGTGCTAGAAGCCCAGAGAACTCAAGCTGAAGCTCATCGCGAGCAGACGGCCATTATGAGAGAAGGTATGGAGAATGCCCATAGCGTGGCAATGGCTGCATTGGAAAGAGGAGAAGCAGCTCATCAGGAACCAAGGCCTGCCAAGGTATAACATAAATTTAAGGATTAATTTATATTAAGGCCATTTAATTAATGGGAATCATATTGCCAAGGTGGGCGATATTGAGAGCTTCAAGAAGCAGAACCCTCGACCCTTCAAGGGAACCGAGGGAATCGTCTATGCTGATGAATGGCTCGATAATATGGAGCATCTTCTAAGCGTTGCTCGGCTTCCAGAAGACCTCAAGGCTGAAGTAGTGGGACTCCAACTGTAAAATATAGCAAGCACCTGGTATCGGAATGAACCCCGACTCTAGGATAGGCAGGTTGACTGGGACACCTTTAAGAGGTTGTTCAAGAGAAAGTTCTTCCCAACTTCAGAGTTGCGGGAGATGGTGCGACAATTCCAGAACCTAAAGCAGGGCAACATGACTGTGGGAGAGTATGCTGCTGAATTCGGCCAGCTCAGCCGATTTTCCAAGAACCTGGTGGCTGATCCTGACGATCGTGCTGAAAGGTTCAGATATGGACTAAGAGAAGAGATCCGTACCCATGTGATCTCAGGCGGTGCTAAGACTTATGAAAAGATCCTAGAGCGAGCTCAAGACATAGAGAAGAGCCAACCTGCCCGCTCGAAGAGAGATTATCCTGGAACTAACAACTTCCAGGGTAATCAGAAGAAGCCCAACAACAACAATAACAACAGCAACAACAACAACCGTCCTCCTTACCAGCAGGCGAGGAACAATGACAAGGCGCCTCAGAGGCAGATCCCCGTCTGCGACTTTTGCAAGAGGCCGGGACATCTGGCAAATATCTGCAGGAAGAGACTAGGGCACTGCCTAGTCTGTGGGTCTTCCACCCATCAAGTGAGGGACTGCCCTTTGTCGACCAACCGGACTGGAGCAACTCCGCAGAAAGGACCTCTGCCCACTCAGCAACAACAATTTGGGCAACATCAACAGAAGACGGGGCGAGTTTTTGCCCTGACAGCAGATGAACCAGAGCCAGCTCAGGAACCTGTAGCGGATGTCATATCAGGTTCTATCTATGTGCATTCCTATCCTGCCTTAGCTTTATTTGATTCGGGAGCATCACATAGTTTTATAGCCACCAAATTCATATCTGCACACCATATAGTTACTGGCTTTAGCAAGAAGATCTGTAGAGTTATGACTGGAGGAGGACCCCTACCTATTACTGAGATCTGTGAATGCCCTATCACCGTAGCTGGCCATAACTTTATAGCACCTTTGCTTGTCATGCCCTTACCTAACTATGATGTAGTCCTAGGGATGGACTGGTTGAGTAAGCAGCATGCGCTGATAGACTGTCATCGAGGATGTGTAGTCTTCAGCCCACCTGGAGAACCGGAGTTTGAAATCTCTCGAACCCCGGAGGATATGGAGTGTGTTACTTACACTTCTATCACAGAAGAATCCGGACCTCTCCATCCTATCATAGCAGAATTTATGGATGTTTTCCCTGATAGTCTTCCCGGGTTACCCCCAGACCGAGACATAGAGTTCACCATTGACCTAGTCCCAGGTTCTTCCCCTATTTCTAAGGGATGCTACAGAGTCAATCCGAAGGAGGCCAAGGAGATGAAAGATCAGATAAATGAACTGAAGGCTTTGGGATTTATCCGAGACGGAGCTTCATCCTGGGGAGCACCTGTCTTGTTTGCGCCCAAGAAGGATGGAACTGTGAGGATGTGCATCGACTACCGGGCGCTGAACAATATCACAATCAAGAACAAGTACCCTTTGCCCCAGATCGACGACCTGTTTGACCAACTCAGTGGAGCCAAGGTGTTCTCGAAGATTGATCTCAGGTCTGGCTACCATCAGATCAAGGTCAGGAAGAAAGACATTCCCAAGACGGCGTTCAACACCAAGTATGGACAGTTTGAATTCTTGGTCATGCCGTTTGGACTGACAAATGCTCCTGCTGTATTCATGAACCTTATGAACAAGGTTTTCCATGAATACTTAGATCAATTTGTTGTTGTCTTCATTGATGACATTTTGATCTATTCAAAGACTGAAGAGGAGCACCTCAGGAAGGTTCTGGGAACTTTGAGGAAAGAGAAGTTATATGGTAAGCTATCCAAATGTGAATTCTTTCTAGACAAGGTGGATTTTCTTGGCCATGTTGTCATAGGAGAAGGAATTTTGGTGGATCCTAAGAAGATAGCTGCTGTGGAGAAGTGGTCTACCCCAAGCTCAGTTGCTGAGATCAGAAGTTTCTTGGGCTTGGCTGGCTACTACCGGAAGTTCGTGAAGGACTTTGTTAGAATTGCCGAGCCGATGACGAAGCTGACTCGGAAGAATGAAGAATTCATCTGGACGAAAGATTGCCAGGCTGCATTTGAAGAGCTGAAGAAGAGGCTTACCACTGCACCAATTCTTGCGCTACCCGCAGGATCCGGTGGTTTTACAATCTACAGCGATGCTTCTGGAAAAGGACTGGGATGTGTTCTTCAACAAAATGGTAAAGTGATTGCTTATGCATCTAGGCAATTACGGAACCATGAGAAGAATTATCCCACGTATGACCTGGAGTTGGCGGCAGTTATCTTTGCGTTGAAGCTATGGAAGCACTATTTGTATGGAGAGAGAGTGGAGATATACACAGACCACAAAAGTTTGAAGTATGTTTTCACTCAGAAAGAGTTGAACATGAGGCAAAAAAGATGGCTGGAACTAATGAAGGACTTTGACATCGACCTACAATACCACCCGGGTAAGGCTAATGTGGTCGCTGATGCACTTAGTCGATACCCAGTGGCGATGTTCTTGACCAAGGAGCGGCATCTACTAGAGGACATCGAGAAGCTTGGATTAGAGATCATATTGCCTGGAGATAGAAGGATGGAGCTGGATGCTGATTCAGTACTGATGAAGTTGCAAGTGAGCTCGTATCTGATGGACAAGATCAAGGAGACTCAGTTTCAAGACGAGGCACTTTACAAACTGAGAGATCAAGTGTTGGCGGGAACACTTGAGGGTTTCTCAATCGCCAGCGATGGAGCTTTGAAGAATGGTACGAGGCTTTGTGTACCATCTGGCGAACTGAAGAACGAGCTGATGAAGGAAGCACATCAGTCGCAGTATTCTATACATCCTGGAGCTAATAAGATGTATCGGGATATGCGCACTATTGTTTGGTGGTATGGAATGAAGAAAGATGTGTCCAGATTCGTGGCGAAATGTTTGATCTGTCAGCAAGTGAAGGCCAGTAGACAGAGACCCGCAGGACTTCTACAACCACTGGACATTCCAGAGTGGAAGTGGGAGCACATCACAATGGATTTCGTGTCAGGTTTGCCTCGTTCCCAAGGAGGGAAGGATACCATTTGGGTTATAGTGGACCGACTAACCAAGTCAGCTCATTTTATTCCCTTCAAGGTTGGTTTATCCACCGAGAAGTTGGCGGCACTATACATGCGACACATCTACCGGATTCATGGAGTACCGGTAAGCATTGTATCTGACCGAGACACTCGTTTTACCTTTCACTTTTAGAAAAGTTTGCATGACAGCCTGGGGACACAGTTGAAGTTCAGCACTGCCTATCACCCCCAGACAGATGGTCAATCAGAGAGGACGATTCAGACACTGGAGGATATGCTGAGATCGTGTGTCTTGGAGTTCGAAGGATCGTGGGAAGACCATTTGCACTTGGTAGAGTTTTCTTATAATAACAGCTACCAAGCCAGCATTGGTATGACCCCATTTGAGGCTCTATATGGACGTCATTGCCATACACCATTGGCATGGGACGACGTAGGAGAAAGAGTACTGCTGGGCCCAGAGATGGTGACTGACGCAGCAGAGAAGGTGAAGATAATCAGAGACAAGCTCAGAATTGCCCAGGACAGACAGAAGCATTGGACAGACAGCAGTCGTCGACCACTACAGTTTGAAGAAGGAGATAAAGTCTTTGTGAAGATTTCTCCTACCAGAGGTACAATCAGATTTGGCAGAGCTGGGAAGTTGAGTCCCAGGTACATTGGACCATTTGAAGTTCTGAGCCGGATTGGAGAAGTGGCGTATAGGTTAGCTCTACCAGCTAATCTAGAGGGCGTGCACAACGTCTTCCACGTCTCATAACTTAGAGGCTACGTCCCTGATGAGAATCACATCTTAGACCACTCAGAGCTGGAGATTGGACCGAGCCTCACTATGCCTGAGAAGCCAGTGGCAATTTTAGACCAAGGCGAGAAGAGGACCAGGACCTCGGTGACTCCGATAGTTCGGGTAATGTGGAGGCATGATTCCCCAGGCGAGTCTACCTGGGAACGAGAGGATGAGATGCGGGAGAAGTACCCGTATTTATTTGAGATCTGAGGTAATTCCTAACCTTATCTTTTTAAATTTCGAGGACGAAATTTTCTAAGGAGGGAAGGTTGTGAAACCCGTAACTTTTAGTTTAATTATTTTGAATAACTTGAATGAGATAATTCTAGAAATTCAATTTTTGTTAAATTTTCTAATTGAATGTTGGTTAGATTAATATTCTGATAGAAAATTATTTTCAAAATAATGAACTTGGATTTTTGTCTGGCCCAGACCCGAACCCAAATTTTGAACCTAAAAATATTTTTAAATTAATGTTAGGAGTTAATAAATTTTAGTTACAATTTTTCTTAAGGAAAAGGATATTTAAATTTTTGTTTCTTTAGCCATGGTTTAGAGCCCATCATATAAAGTCCAAACCAATAGTATATCCCCAACAACCCATTAAGCCATGTAGCCCAAATCTAAATACTCACATAAACCCAATAGCCCATTAAGCTTATATTTTCTTTACTCTCTCATTTATAACCCATTAAACCATTAGTTGATAACCCACTTAGCTCTGAAGAGAAACCATTCTTTTTATTTTTCCCTCTGTTGAAAACCGATGGCCATTGGTTTTGGCCGCTCCCAAACCGCCGACTCATCCTTTTCCCTTCCGTAATCGCCGTCGACCCTTCAAGATCTGGTAACCCCCTCTTCTCCTCTCCTATTTAACCCTCTCCCATCTTTCCATTCACCATCACCAACAAACTCCCAAAAATCCCCAAACCTCCGTGCCCTAATCTGGTGACCAACCCGAGCTCTGTTGGCCGAGCCACTGCTAGGCGGAGCATCCCGAGCGGGCGACCTAGCTGCCGTCCCCTTGACCCAGCGCCACATTTCGGCCATTCCGTGGAGCCCAGCCGTCGGATCCGCCCCGCGCGGCCAAGCCAGCGCCGGCTCACCGCGGGTTCGTCTCCGCGCGCGCCCCTCCGGTCGTGCGTACCGCTCTACGCCGCCGTCGAGTCACTCCCCGGCGACCCGATCTCCTCCAGCGGCTTTTTGCCGAACCCCCGAGCTCCGGCGCCACCCGTGAGTCTTTGGCTCCTTTTCGGGACGTTTCCCCGTTCTCTGGTGCTGTTTCCGTAGGATCCGCTCCTAGGCGTGGCCGTGCACTCTGTCAGTGTTCCGAGTCCGAGGCATCACTTCGGATTCCTTCGTTTTTCGGTAACTTCTGTTAGTCCCATAGTTCTCTTAGTCTGTGATGAAATCTGGTCCAGGAATTTTCTTCGGAAAATTCGGGTTTTCGGCTACGTTTCTGGTTTCGGACAGTTGTCCTCTGACTTTTGGGTTCTGTGATTTTACGCGAACTCTTTGGAAAGAGTTCTGTGGGTTCGTTTAGAAATTATTGGTTTTTCGAAAATATTTCGGATGCTGTGGTTTAGCTAATATTAATTGGATTATGGTTCTGTTGGTTTTCTTAGTATTTTGTTATGTGGGAATTCCTTAATTCATGTTGGCTCGGGAAATTCCTTAGTATCTGTGGATTTGGGAATTTTGTATATGTTGGTTTGAGATTATTTTTCAGGAAAATTGACGCGTTTCCCAGTTTTGGGTTATCCCGAAAATAGAGGGAATGCTGCCGAAATTTTTATAAAAATTTGATTATATGATTTTAAAACAATTTTCGGAAATAATTTTATTTTAGGGCGACGACCTTATTGGTCAGTGGGCCCCCAGTGAAATGCAAACGCACCGGTCTGTCCGGACGTTGAGGCAGAATAGCTGTAAATGAAGATTGGACCAGTTCTGAGACTCATTCTATTTTATTCTTAAATTAGAATTATTAGTTATTATTATTATGTAAATTTTGTAGGACTAACAGTTTCTTTCTCTTATTTTAATTCATGAAAATGTAAGAGCATAAGCTCATTTGTTTATTTTTTTGTAAATTGTAATAAGTAGGAATTAGCTGTGGATTTTTTCTGGGATTGTGAATACGTAGGATTAATTAATATTAATTAGTTAGAAATTCACGATTTTCTCATTTAAAGAAAAGAAAATGTATTTATATATATAATTATAAAAATACAAAAAATTTCCCAATAAATTGATAAAAACAAGTTTTTCGAAATAAAATATAAATTTAGATTTTCTTAATTGTAACGCACTAGAAAAACGTGTTTTTGATTGTGTTGGTTAATACAAGATTAAAATTGGCTAGGAGATAAAATCTAGAGATTGTAACTAGATAATTCTAGAGTTGTGGTTTCTGAGATAAAATTTCCGGAATGTAGGACTTCAAAGAAGAGTGTGACTATTCAAATTCTGAAGTACAAATCTCGTCCAACTTGGGAAATTTAAGGCAAGTACATTTATGTTGATTACAATTATTTAATAATCACTTCACTGCAATTTTAAATCACTGTTCCAACACGAACTCTTTCGGGAGTAATGATTGTACTGTTGGGGACTGGGGGAGTAGAGTAGTGGATATGACCAAATCCAAAATTAGGATAACTGACTGTATTAGCTTTCCCCTCTTCACACGGGGACAAGCCATCCCGTATCGCTAGGATACTACTGTAACCCAATCCGGTCATATTCATTACCTATTCACAACACTGTACTGTAGAATTTTAAAAACTGTTTCATCTTCAAACTATTTAAAAGTGCATGATTTTATTGTTAAATTAATTGTCAAGATTAGCATAAATTGTACTTTGCTCCTTTCCTGACTGGATCCCCGTAGGTACTACTGATGACCTGGAGATGCTGATCAATACCTACTATGATTCTGATATGTACCCGACGGTACTTCCACCTGACGAGGATGTTGTGGCATCACCATAGATGCTACTTTTGTTTGGGAGTTTATTTGTTTTATGTTATTTCAAGTTTATGAACTCTTGTAACAGAACAAGTTTTAAATTATCGTTTAAAATAAATGTTGTGGCAAATTTAGTTTCAAATGTTGTTGATCACCTGCATATGGATTACAGCTTACTGCCGCCGTCTCATCAACGGTGCAGGCTGGGCATGATCCGATTCGACCCAAGTATTTGGGGACCGGGTCGTGACATGTTTTTAGTGGTGGCCCATGCAGGTCGATCAATCAACAACTTAGGAAAACCTAGGAAACAGTTAGAACACTAGAACATCAAATTGCCACAACTAGGACCGATATATATGTTAAATATTTTTGTTAAATTTGACTATAGACGGGTTGGCTATCTTGCTTATGTTTATACCCTAAACCTTCCAGAGAATGGCCACTGACAATACCAATCCTGCTGGCGATGGGATATCTTCACCTATCATACCCCACCTCCCCAATCAAGTCCGGATCCTACACCTCGGCAGTTGGCCGACCGTCATCATAATACAACGACGGATCCATCATCTTCTCGGACAGAGATGCAGCCCCATGTGGTTTCGCCTACTCCAGCTGCCCCACCGGTGCCTGTGGACCCCACTGACCTCATAGGTCTGCTAAGAGGAGTGCTAGAAGCCCAGAGAACTCAAGCTGAAGCTCATCGCGAGCAGACGGCCATTATGAGAGAAGGCATGGAGAATGCCCATATCATGGCAATGGCTGCATTGGAAAGAGGAGAAGCAGCTCATCAGGAACCAAGGCCTGCCAAGGTATAACATAAATTTAAGGATTAATTTATATTAAGGCCATTTAATTAATGGGAATCATATTGCCAAGGTGGGCGATATTGAGAGCTTCAAGAAGCAGAACCCTCGACCCTTCAAGGGAACCGAGGGAATCGTCTATGCTGATGAATGGCTCGATAATATGGAGCGTCTTCTAAGCGTTGCTCGGCTTCCAGAAGACCTCAAGGCTGAAGCAGTAGGACTCCAACTGCAAAATGTAGCAAGCACCTGGTATCGGAATGAACCCCGACTCCAGGATAGGCAGGTTGACTGGGACACCTTCAAGAGGTTGTTCAAGAGGAAGTTCTTTATTTATGGTTGAAATTTAGCATATTTACGAGTTTGAATTTCGAGGACGAAATTATTTTTAAGGTGGGTAGATTTGTAGCTCCCCTTCCCGGAATTTTAAAATATTTTATTTTATTTATTTTATTTAAATGGTGTGATAGTTATTTTATATATAGTTGTTATACGTATATTATAATATTATTTGTTATTAGATGGATCCATAAGTTAAATATATAGATGACTAGTAGTGTATGATAGTATCTTCCAAACCCTTAGTACTTTATTTCACTTTATCCATCTATTAATTTATTTATTTATTTGTTATTAATTTATTTATGCATCCTAGAATGTATTTACGTAGCCAAGGAATTATGGCATAAACAGGATTTAAGTTTTAGATTATCTATAGAAATATTTCTGATATTTATCTACAGGTGTATAAATATATGTATGGGTACATTTACTTTGTTATATAGGGACTTAAGTTATATAAGAGATAAGAGTACTATTATCATTATTATTATTATTATTATTGGTATTATTATTAGATTACTCTTATTGTATCGTTATTATTGTATATTTTGCGTGTATATATAAATATATATAGGCGTTTATGGTATGTATATATATATATATATACCTATATATATATATATATATATATACCTATATATATAAATGAATATATATAAATATATGTGTTTGTGTATATATATAAATATATATACGTATGTATATAAATATGTGTATATATATAATGGTATATATAACTAAATATGTGTATATATATAATTGTATATATATAAATAGATATAAATATTTGCTTAGTTATCTTCAAATGCAATAGAATAAACAAAAGAAAAAGTTTTGAATTCAAAGCAACTAGGCCTACACTCAGACCCACAGGCCAGGATTTCCCCTTAGATGTGCAACAGGCCCGACACATGACCCAAATCTCCCTGGACCGAGCATAGCTCCCCGAGCGAACACAGCCAAAGGAACTACCCGCTTATATATATACGAACAGAGAAAAACCGATCGAAAATTCTAAACCCTAATCCACACAATCTCCTACGTCACCCTCAAGATCGTTCTCCCCTGTGTGCGCCGCCGCAGTACCACCAACGTCCGGCCACGAGTCGCCGGCGGCAGGTCGACGACCGCGCGCGCTCACGCGTGCCGTGTGAGCGACAGCAGTAGCAGTCGGGAGAGGCAACTTCGTCGCGTGAGATCTTCGCGCACGGACGACGAATCTCCGAGCCGTTTGCTCAGGTACGACCACACCTAACCGACTTCAATTTCCTTTAATTAGTTTTAGGTTACACGAACCATATTGACTGATAAATCGACGTGAAATCGATGGAAAATCAGTTCAAAACAGGGAACACAAAACCAGTCCAAACACCCAACTTGACATCGAATTTTCCACCAATTTATTCTTTAAATCAGAAAACTTTCTGAACAGAAGTTAAACCCAACATGTAGGGCATCATAACCCTTCTTGTAGATTCGTATTTCAGTAAGTAGATGACAAGATATTTGATTCTAAAGTTCAACAAAAACATATTTTTAAAAGTTAGAAAATCGCTCCACACGACGTGCGTCACGCCAATCCGGACGACGTGGTCGTGCACCGTAAGTATCGAAAGCTGCGTAATAGTTTCGTGGTCGTGTGGGCTTTGACGGAATTCAAATTGGTCGCGTGTGCGCGACGAATTTGATGCGTATCCGTCGAAATTCACCGTATCGTGCACGTTGCAAATTCTCGAATTACTTTGTGCACGCTCATCGGATCGAGACGAAACTTACGCCAACAGAACCGTATCATTTTTCTGGTCCTGTATGCCAAGTTTGGTCCGACTCTGAGACCGTTGATAAAATCGTCGTTTTGTGGGCCCCACGGTCCCACTCAACGGGTAATTTTGTGCATGGCCCGCCGGAATCCAACTTTGGACATACGGTTGGGTTCGTATCGGAAAACTGGATTCGTAGACATATAGTTTGACGACTTTAGAGACCATTGACTCTGGCACGCTTTTCGGTGCAAAACGGGTCCAACGGCGGATATCGTTTTTGCCTAAAATTACCGTTTTGCCCCTGTGTCCAGAATTGGACTTAAGGACAGGCAATTCTAGCTAATTGGACTATTCTGAGATCATTGGTATTGTTTATTTCAGCTTTCGGGGACTGTTGTACGGGTTTTGACTATAATGGCACATTGAGTAGTTCAGATTGTCGGTTTCACCAGCAAAGGACCACAGGCGAGTACAGTTTATTGTTTGCATTTCGATATTGATCTTTACTATATTTCATTGATTGGTCATTAGTTATGTGATATTTTTATACTCTATTATAAATTGTTGAGTCGGGAATGAGAAGTACCAAGGATGTGTGATCCGACCATAGACAGTGCTTAGACATTGTAGACAGTGCTTATTTTCCTGCAAGTAGACATTGTAGACAGTGCTTATTTTCCTGCAAGTAGACATTGTAGACAGTGCTTATTTTTCTGCAAGTAGACATTGTAGACAGTGCTTATTTCCTGCAGTAGACATCGTAGACAGTGCTTACTTTTCTGCAGTAGACATCGTAGACAGTGCTTATTTTTCTGCAAGTAGACATTGTAGACAGTGAGTAGACATTGTAGACCGTGCGGTGTAGTACCCCAGACCGATCACATATCAAAGGTACTTCAAACGGTGGAAAGTATATTGGTCTATTTATTACTATTAATTTTCTTACGGCTTTACTGATATTTTCAAAACTCATGATTGATGCCTAACCTTTGTCTTATAGTCATTTTCTTTATTTGAAATTGCATTCAGTGAATTGTGCTCGTTCCATTCCTGACTGGAAACCAACATTTTCAGGTTAGCCGTGGATTCACTTAGCTTGGGGAGTGACGAGAATACTTGCAGACAAAAGCCTAGTGACTAGCTAGATAGATGAGTTGTAGTCATTCCATATTTGTACAAGTTTATATCTGTCTACAAATGTAAAACTTGTGAGCTTTGTAAATTAAATTAATGTTGTGAATGAGCATTATTTGTGATATTGATCTTCATGGCCGTGACAGCGTTCTACCGCCGACACTGCGGCGTAGGCTGGCTTGGACACGTCTCGTATCCGTTTAAAAAAAAATGGGTGCGGGTCGTGACAACCTGGTATCGGAATGAACCCCGACTCCAGGATAGGCAGGTTGACTGGGACACCTTCAAGAGGTTGTTCAAGAGGAAGTTCTTCCCAACTTCAGAGTTGCGGGAGATGGAGCGACAATTCCAGAACCTAAAGCAGGGCAACATGACTGTGGGAGAGTATGCTGCTGAATTCGGCCAGCTCAGCCGATTTGCCAAGAACCTGGTAGCTGATCCTGACGATCGTGCTGAAAGGTTCAGATATGGGCTAAGAGAAGAGATGTCTGAACTCTGCTCGAACTCAGTCCCATGAAACCCTATAAATAGAAAAGCATTCCACCATTTCAAATCACTCATTCATCTTATTATCTCTTCTTTATTGAACTATAAACCTTCCCCATCTACTAAAACAACTTCCTTTGCTCTAAAGTGTTGAAGTACGAGTCGACGAGAAGTTGTTTAAGGGTTGTACAAACTTGGAAAAGCCCAGGTCATATTTTATTTCAAAAGCTTAAATTTGTCGTGCCCTTAGGATCAACGCACGAAGTTGCAAGCCTTCAGATCAAAACTTGTGTTCTCATTGATAGTGAATTAACATCGAGCAAGAGTTCTAGACACTGAATTAGTCATACTACGAGAAAAACCATTATATATCATGGTGTTTGCATTTGATCTTCTAAACTCTATTTACATTCCATATATATGTGCTTTACTACTTAATTATTTTTAGTTGATATACTGCCTTACTTTTATTAGGGAATTGTTGACACACTCTATGCACCCCTTCTACAGTTGCCTAGTTATCCTTAATTAGTATCAGAGCTAGACTCTTTTCTATAGGCTTTATAACTAAAAGCAGAACACATAGCAACTGTGAAATCTATCTTCACCAGAGAAGGCCAGTCCATAAATAGGCCTCCTCTATTTGATGGTACCAACTACACATATTAGAAAATACGAATGAGTTTCTATCTCAAGCCACTAGACTTTGACCTCTGGTCAATTATTTTTGACGCCTACAAAAAGTCAACAAGAATAGGTGTAGATGGTAACTTAGTAGAGAGGCCCAATAATAGATACACGGATTTAGAAAAAAAGTAAGCCAGTCTTGATACTAGAGCTATTAATTTTTTTTCTGTGTTGTAGACATGATTGAGTTTAATAGGGTATCTACTTGTACCACTTCACACGAGATCTAAAAATTTCTTGAGGTAACTCATGAAGGTATTTCTCAAGTGAAGGAGCCTAAGATAAGTAGGCTTACACAAGAATATGAGACATTTAGAATAAAGCCTAATGAGCTCATCACACAAATGTTTACATGTTTCCTTGATATTATTAATAATCTTTCTTCTTTTGGCAAGGATTATAGCAATCACGAAAAGATTCGCAAGGTGCTCAGGGGACTTACAAAGAATTGGAACCCAAAGACAACTACGATCATTGAAGGAAATGACCTCACTACTATGACGCTTAAGACACTTATGGGGAAACTGAAGATGCATGAGCTGGACCTCAAAGACTTCGAAGAGTCAGCACCAAAAGAGAAGACGCTAGCCTTCAAATCTTATCATAAGAAGATATCTAGCGATAAAAATGAAGATGATGATGTAGATGGTGAGGAACATGCCCTAATGGTCAGGAACTTCAGAAAATTCTTGAGATTTGAGAGATTAAATCGAAATAAGAAGGATAATCAAGACAATGGTACTAAAGAATCTGTATGCTATGGTTGCAAAAAAAATAGGATATATAGAAATGGATTGCCTAATAGCAAAAAAAAAATCGTTATGATCGTCCAAGGAAAAGACCATCTTTATGCAAGTATGTCAATACAAGCATATGACATGAGAGTGAAGCGAGCGATCCAAAGAGAAAAAATTCCATGTGAAGCAGCAAATCTCTGCTTAATGGCACTTGCTGATCAGATAACCACAAACTCCTTATATGAAGATTTTACCTTTGATGAACTTTCTGATGCTTTCAATGATCTTCTTGAAGAACACAAAAAAGTTTTAGATAAGTACAAATAAGCTAAAAAGGAGATAAAGACACACATGCTTGAGACTGAAAGGCTTTCCTTCTTATTTAATAAAATAAGAGAGACTCCCTTCAATAGTGACACGGAAGAGATATTGTACTGAAATTGAGTTTGTATAATGATCTACAAAGTATTGAAAGGAAAGATCAAGAGTATGCAAAATTCAATGCAAATTATGAGATAGAAAAACAAAAGAACAACATCGTTGCATAGAGAATTGACACTCCTACTGCCAAGCATAATGATTTATGCACAAGCTCTGAAAGGTTAGAGATTAGACTGGAAAAACAGTTAATACAACCTATGGCTCAGTCTAACACTAGACACGTGACACATCACAAGATTAAACATGACAAGTGACGACCAAAGAAAGCAGTCAAGAGAGATGCTATACGCAAGTCACATTATACTGCTTCACACATTCATGTTTACATTACTACACAAGCACTAACACCTTTGTAACTTGTGATTATTGTGGTCTGAAAGGGCATATATCATGATAATGCAAAGTTAGATAGTTAGTAGACATGAATATTTATGCGTGGACACAACAAGCTAGCAATTCAAGACCCTCAAAGAAATAGATACTAAATGTCACATCTACTCGTGTTGTTGTTGGAGCAACCTTCACATAATAAAAGCAAGTGAATTCATGGTAGTGATTGCTTACAACATATGATCGATGGTGCTAGATTACTATCGATTTGAAAAGAAGGGTACATCTTCTTTGGTAAAGACCTCAAGGGTTATATTATAGGTAATGGTAATATTAGGTTTTCCCCCCTCCAACAATAGAAGAAGCGTGTCTAGTAATAGAATTAAAATATAACCTTCTCAACATCCGTCATCTTGCAAACAATTGTTATGGTATTAATGTTGTAAAAAATAAATGCTCCATTTATGAAAGATCATCTGTGAGGCAGAATAATATACCATCGTTGTATTGTTGTCTTGCTGATTTTCAGGATAGCTCATAGTTTTGTGTATCGTTACGTACGGGGGAACTTAGCCCTCCCTAAAACACTTACAAGTGATTGCCTGGTATTTTTAATCCCTAGACCATATGTTCTACCTAGTATCAAATTATTTAGAGCCATTATCAGCCGAGTATCATGATTTCCTAATTTGAATTAAAATGATTGATTTTACGGGATTCTTTTGATTAGATTTCTATAGTATAATATATGTTGATGATCAGAATTTGGTTTATGCTAGAGACTAGTATTATATAGCTATGTAGGAGTTGGTATAGATAGTATCCCTACCACATTATATAGAACCTATGTCGTGGACACACCGACATCCTTCCTAGATATTGTACCGGAGTACGGGTATGTCGAGTGTGGATCAAGATTTGCATCCATAGCATTAATCTAGATTCATCCTGAGTGTAGATACATCAAATTATAAATAATTCCTAGTCCTAACCATGCACCAATCGCTATCCTACTAAGGGAGATTCGTACTGGAACAATATATAGTAACTATAACAGAAAACATGTACCTCAGTGCAAAAGGTAATAATGACACCTTGGTGCAATAATAAGACCAATATCTCAAGGGTAACCTAGTATAGGTTTGCACGGATATAATGTTGACAATTCAGAAACATCCAGTCAATTAATCATATGTTTCAACATTATCGTCAGACATGTCTGATTATTGTGTGGCTGATAGCATTATCATTAGACATGCCTGATTCTTACATGACTGGTAGCATATTATTAATTTAATATGCCTGATACATATTATTCCTCACATGATGATGATGTCCAATTACATATGTTCACGTAGCTAGTGCATGCTCTGTTTATATCTCGTATTTACATGTCTTTTATTTACTCATACTTGATCTATTTTTTTGATATCCTGTTGGTAAGTATTATTGACTTACACTGTTCTTTGCTCCTATCCTGACTGGATTGTTAGTTACAGGTGAGACTAATTCCTTAGAGTGTTATGGTCAGCAGAGGGACCTAGCAGAGGAGCTTACTCCGAATACTGAGATGTAGATTTATGTATAGGATTGATATGATGTGATGTATTGAGATTTAGGAGTTATTGGCCTTTATATCCGTTATCGGCTTTATACCCAGATATTCATGTATAAGGTTGTAATAACTGTATAGTGAGATGTGATGTTTTTGTATTAGTAGTTATATCGTGCTAGACGATGTGATGAGTATGGATTGTGGATGATGACTAGACTAGACGGCTGACTACCGCTCTCGACGACAGCGTAGGCCGGACATGACTCGATTCGTACCCGATTATTCAGTAGCGGGTCATGACATATTTTTGTGGTGGCCCATGTAGGTCTATCTAATGGTGCTTAGGACTAGAGTACCATTGGAAGCCTGCGAAAAAGGAAACTCATCACAATATAGGCCGATGGTTATATATTTTACTATCTATACTGTTTTCTAAATTTTTCTGTAATTGTTCTTTACAAAGTTGTAGTTATAAGTCCATGACTTTTAGGGATTATCCTCCTCCATCAGGTTCTAACATCCTTTAGGATCTAGGCTTCCTTGCTATTTAGAGATTAAAGTCAGATTTTCCAAACTCCTCCTTTAGCAAGCCTATTAATAGACCATTTCAAATTTCTCTATTGGTTTTATTCAGAATTCTACTTCTCTATCTTTATTTAGAATATAAAATCATTCGCTATTTAGAGTTTCAACTCCTCATTTAGCAGTTTATTAAATCTCTTAAAATAGTCATTTCAAACTTCTCCATTGATTTTGATTAAGGATCCTATTTGATTTTTTCTAACCATTCCAAACCCAAGTATTTCATTTAGGGCCAAGAGCTCATATACTAGCTATTTGAGCCAATCCTTTTAATTCCAAATCTTTCCAATGGCTGTAAGGAATTATTTTCCCAAAATGATTCCATTATAGGACAATATTCCCTAAGCAATTTCCAAGAGCCAATAATAACTCCATTCATTAGTCCTTCCACTCAAAACATTACCGTTTCTATTCACCCTGAATCCAACTCAATTAGCCATAGTCGAATTTTGATCAATTCTGTGTCTATAAGCTTCTAACTTTGCTCATTGAGTATTAGAGAAATGTTGAAGAATGAATACTACTTTTGGCTTAAATCAATCCTTATGGTTCTCTTCTTCCTATTGATAGTCAATTCCTTGATTCTTAATAACAGATATTTATACTGATATTTCATGTCCCTCCTAATATGATTGAATCTCCTTCATAAATCGAAAAGCTTGTTTGAATTTGAATTATCAAGATGTTCTTTTGAAATTCTATGAATAACCGTTGAGAGAATATTCGATAACCTACTATGGCATGGGAGCCGCACACTGCAGCCATTTATCTGAATTATAAAAATTACGGATCAACTGCATCCAACATCATACTAGCGAGGCATGGGCTCTAAGTCAAAGTGATTTCAGGTATGCATAGGTTTTCGGATACTATTGAGACTATGTTTCGATTATTTGTTGTTTTGTCTATATCATCTGAAATGGGTAAGTTGAGAGATTATTCGGTATCTATCATTCTTTGAGTCATGGAGGCAAGAGTTCACTGCAGCCAGATATACACTGGGGGGCATAAATTCTAGGTAAAGTGATTTCGAATATGCTTGTGTTCCGGATACTATTGAGACTATATCCATGTCCTAGATTTACCTTATTTTGGTCTCTTATCACCATTAGGAAATCGTACCGGAATTAATTTGATTTGTTTGATTTTGCCCTAACCTAAAGGTTCTATCCCTAACGACTCTCAGAGATCACTTCTAATATCATAGTCAATAGGAATAAAGATCCCTATAGAATATCTACTTGATTTTTCTTAGAGTTCATTAGGATCATTTCAAATACCATTTATCCCAATCTCTTCATATCTCAAACTCGGGTGTATTGCATATGTTGTTGATAATTATATTTTTTTTGGTAGCCATATAAATACCTTGCTAATAGTTATGTGTACTAAATGGCTAATATACATTTTGTGGTTGACTATGGATATATCTTTATGTATGCAGGGGAGCATAGATATTTATTACCAACCCTATTAGCTCTATTAAGGGTATCCTTGGAATCCATAGTTTTCTAATAAGGTTAGACGGGTAAGGGGTAGAAAGGTAGTAGAGTAAGGCTATGGGTAAGCAGGTTTGGTAAATAAAGATTTGAGAGGCTTTTGAGCTTGTGTTTTGTCCAAGAGGAGGATTACATAATCGTTAGTAGTAATATTGAATTTATGTTTTTGACTGTTATGACCAAAGGCAAGAGAAAAAGGAATTATATGGAAGGATAGAGAAATCCGTAAGATGAAGAAAGATTAAGATTTGATAAGATTCTCACACAGAGGAAGTATAATTTGGAATTATAATCTAGATAAACATGAAACTTGAGAAAGAGGATCAAGTTGTGAAACACTCAAGGGAATTAATTTTTGAGATTAGACACATAAAAGATAGATGACCATAAAAGGATTAAAAGGTTCTGGAAGGGAATCGTTGTAATACTGAGGAATTAAGACCAGGATATTACCATACTACTCTTGATGTAGTTGGATAGTGATTAAAGAAGCGAAGGATCATTAAATTGAAGATTTGTTGAAATTAACAATCATTGGAGGATTCAAATTTGATCAAATTTATGTTAAGTAAAAAAGATTTTATACATATTTGAGATATGGTGATATTTTGCGATTGTTATAAGAAGGTATTCAAATTTGATTAGAGATTTAGTGACTAGCTTTCGAGGATTAAGATTTTTGGATACACATATCATGAATTGACTTAGTAAGGATTTATCGACAATTGAGATTGTAACATTGATGAAGTCAGAAATGGGAGAAGTATAAGTTGGTGTCTAGGAAATGGTTTGATTAAGAAAAGCAAATTGGCATATTATATGGAACGACTTGATGAATTTGATTGGATGAATTCCTTGATCCCAAATAGAATTTGTTATAGTACCTAGGCAGTTACCATAGGTTCATTGATGTAGAGAGTTCAGCAAGCTTAGAAGATTGGCCGGAAGGGTGCTAATGAGATTAGTTCTTCATATGTATCCTACATTGAATTGCCTTTAATTTTCTCGTCTTCGGGAATTGACCATCATTTGATCATCAATGGAAACATATTAACAAACTTCATTTCTATCTTGATTATATTATTATCTTCATTATCGTGCCTAAATGTTGAATATTGATCATATCTAGACAGACGACTTTTAAATCATTCTTATATGATTTTTGATCGTGACTATATTCTATTCTATCGTAGATCGTGCATTTAGGATTTTGCTTTTGATTTGGTCGTAACTTGACCTCTAATCATGTCTCAGAATTTTGACCATAATTTGATCATATATAAAACTGATCTTGCATCTGGACTTTACTTTCGAATTATTTAATTTAATCTAATCGTACCTAAACCATTTAATTTTGATCATTCTTTCAATTCTATCCTAAAATCTGATTGTATTCAATTCCTGATCACACCAATTGGCGTTATTTCCAAATTACTGTTTTGATCACATTTGATGCTGCTTAGGCAATTTTTGGTTTTTGTCATAACTATATTTATCGTGCCTAATTGATTTTGAATTCATCATGATTTTTAACTTAATCATGCCTAAACGATTTAGTCATTCTTCAATTCTAATTCTAGAAATTGATTTTGCTCATGCCTAAATTTGATTTCGGATAATGCAATTTATGCTATTCCTGATTTTGATCACATCCTATCGTGCCTAAAATTCGATTCCTGATCGTACACTTAACTCAGATTCTATCATGCGTAGATAATATTGATTATGACTAACTAGTCATGACTAAATGATTTTATCCACCGTGACTATTTGATCGTGCCTAATTGTTTTCAATCTTAGTTTTATCAAACGACTTTGATCATGATCGCGTTTATACAATTATATTAATCCTGCCTGAATGATTTTGATTCTATTGGCTATGATTAGATTTTGATCCTTAATCATGCTAAATCGTCCCAAATTATTTCAAAACTTTTATTCGATTTTCGTGCCAAATTGTGAGTTTCTTAAATTTCGAGGACAAATTTTCTAAAGTGGGTAGATTTTTAACTCCATCTTTTCTAAAATCAAGGATTCAGTCATTCTCTTATTTATCTATTATATATGATTTCTATAATTATCTATTAGAGATACATTTTGAATAATTACATAGTTTATTATTTATGCATCTAAATATTTTTGTGTATTAAAGCAGCCTTTATTTTATGGCTCATCTATTTTAGCTATTGTTTACTTCTGTCCAACGCATCAAGACTGGCCCAAGTTAGCTCACAACCATTCATAAAAAAAAAAAAAAAAACCCAAAGTCCAAACCACCTATTTGGCAATTGAGAACCAAAGCCCAACTTTGTTATTAAACCCATTTTGGGCCGAGCCATTTCCCAAAACCCATTGGCTAATATAAGCCATCATTTTTGTAAGCCATTAAAGCCTAAACCTTTTGTTTAAACCAGCCAAATATATTAGAGTGGTCAGCCTAGGTTCTATTAAACATCCAAAAGCCCATTGCCTAATCTAAAGCCCATCATTCCCATTGCCTAAGTTAAAGCCATCAGCCCTATTTTCTTAAAGCCACCAACCGCAGAGCTAACTCCTTAGAGTCACCCGCCCCCTCTGTTTAAAACAAGCTGTTGACCGTCTCCTTTCTTCTTCACCAAGAGCGGAGAAGACGATCGAGCGGCGGGCTCATCCGCACGTCTCCGGTAGACGGCCCTCATCAACCTTCCCGAAGTTTCCTATCCACCGCATCACTACGATCCATCTCCGCCGTCCACGATCGATCCATTGAAATGGTGTGTTCAATCCGTGTCTCCTTCTAAGTCCTGTTGGTTGATCCTTTTGTTGATCGTTCAAATTCTGGGTTGCTTAACGAATTGATTGTCTTCTTCCTTTGCTGAACATTGTAGCTCGGAACTCCGTATTGGTACTTTGATCCTGGGGAAAGACAAGTCGGAAGTAAATCCAACATTCGAACCAATTTTCTTGCATACCCTGTGTTTGACGAAATGCCTGAGCCAATCTTGCTACTAGTCCTGGACACGAGGACGTTAGTATCAGACATGAGGGAGTGCATCTGACACTATAACTTTCCCTCAAATCCACACAGGTATATTTCTCTCTCTATTTCTTCCCTGATTTGTGAGACTGTTAGTATCAGAGTTAATAGCGGGGGTTATGTTTCGAAGCAGACTACTGGATTGTGTCCATAACTCGACTAGACTCGAATCGGACACGGAGTAGGATGCAAGACTTCGATGAGTTATTTGGTGTTCATCTGACAGAAGGAACAAGGTTGATTTTGAATATATGCAGTAACCGTTGGTTATGGTTATATTTGAATTAGTTTGGGTTGTATTACTGTATATTGACCGTTGATATTAGGTTACTTTTGGTAATCAGTTCACAGGTCATTTTAGGCCGGGAGAGGGATCATGTGTTATTCAGTAGATTTAAATTGTTGTATTACTATTTAAGGCTATGTTCAGTTTATGAGCCCAAAATTATTTTTATCTCAAAAAAAAGTTTATGAGCCAGAACCATATATAAGTGGACCAGTAGAATTCATTGATGAGTTTTTGACTTGAGCTTAGTTAGGGTTACATTTATCTCATGTGGCATGATCAAGACAATTGGGCTCAGTTTTAAGGAAGTCATGGGCCATTCCTAGGCTATTGTGAATATGGTAATTCAGAAGTGTGAGTTATAGGTCAGGTTAATTAAAAGGAAGTATTTGCTTCAAAAAAAAAATTAAAAGGAAATATTAGTGTTAAGTGAGTGATAATAGGCTAAGTAAAGACAATAGTTAGTAATGGAGGGTTTTGAGATTTCAATTAGTTAAGTTTAGGAATTAGTTAATATTTTCTAAATTCTACTTTTTTCTATTTATAGGTGACTTAGAAGACATTACCAATTCTCGGAAAAAAAAAAAGCAAGTACATGTATCTCGATTTTACTGCCACTTGCATGCATGTGCACACACTTGTTGTCATGACACCTGTTTCATTTACTTGTTTACTTGCTTTACCTGCTTTACTTGCTTGCATGATTCTCGTGTCGGGTGGGAAGCATTCTAAAACATGTGATAGACTAATATTGTACAACTCGTGCCTGATAGCATATTATATGCCTGATGTCCATTACATGCATGACTGATAGCATTATCGTCAGACATGCCTGATTATTGTGTGATATACAGCATTATCGTCAGACATGCCTGATTATTGTGTGACTGATAACATTGTCATTAGACATGCCTAATTCTTACATGACTGATAGCATATTATTCATTTAATATGCCTGATACATATTAGTCCTCACATGTTGACGATGTCCAATTACACATGTTCACGTAGCTAGTACATGCTCTGTTTTTATCTCGTATTTACATGTCTATTATTTACTCATGCTTTACCTGACCTTGATATCTTGTTGGTAAGTATTATTGAGTTACATTGTGCTTTGCTCCTTTTCTGACTGGATTATTGATTACAGGTGAGATTAATTCCTTAGAGTGTTATGGTCAGCAGAGGGACCTAGCAGATGAGCTCACTCCATAAACTGAGATGTAGATTTATGTATAGGATTGATATGATGTGATGTATTAAGATTTAGGAGTTGTTGTAGCCTTTATATCCGTTACCGACTTTGTACCCGGATATTCATGTATAAGGCTGTAATAACTGCATAGTGATCTGTGATGGTTTTGTATTAGTAGTTATATCGTGATAAACGTTGTGATGAGTATGGATTGTGGATGATGACTAGACTAGACAGCTGACTACTGCTGTCATCGACAGCGTAGGACGGACATGACTCGATTCATACCCGGTTATTCGGGAGCGGGTCGTGACAGTTACTATTATTGTTAATGACCCAACGTTTGCCCTATAGGAGCACTAGGATAGTTATTCATACTATTACCGACCCGGGGACCGCCATGAGAGGGTATAGTAAACTATATATATATATATATATATATATATATATATATATCCACTAGAAAAAAAATATATATATATATCCACTAGGATAGTTATTCATACTATTACCGACACGGGGACCGCCATGAGAGGGGTATAGTAAACTATATATATATCAATCTAGGCTACTACTACTGCTACTGCTAGGCTACTACTATTGCTATGTTGCTGCTACTACTAGGCTACTGCTACTGCTGCTACTAGCTACTAATGCTCTGCCTACTGCCTAACGCTACTGCTAATCCCTCACTCTCTCACTCACACTCTAGGACAACACATATATATCAATCTATTATATATATAAACAAGATCCAAACTCCAAACAATCCAAAGTCATCTATATGCATCAAAGTATATATATACATATCTACTCAGAAACTGAGATTGCAACATAGAGATTTTTTTTTTTTTTTTGCAACATAGAGACATACATCATCTCAAATCCAAATATAGCAAGCCCCTCTATATCATAACCTTACCCCACATGAATCTCATGCATATATAATCTCAGCTATATATCACTACTCTACATATATAAACTAAACATACCAAGCCAACATATTTCTAATCCACATACATATATCTCAGGAAACTGAGTATACAACCAACAACTTCTAAACATTCAATTTAACTTAAACTCCCAACTCAACTCACAGTCAACAAACTAAACCCAACCTTGTATTTCAGAAATTCCAAACTCAATCTCGGGAAAACCTGAGATTGCATTTCAACTGCCAAATCCCACAACCTAAATAAAATCCAAAACATGTCAAGAGGGATCGAGTGTGTGTGTGTGTGCATACAAATGTGTCCAAGGGTCGTGTCAGTGTCCAAACAAGTGTCCAGGGTCGAAGTATCAGAACTGCACAGACAGTGGGTGTGTGCGGGGTGTGTCGACCAATCTAGGGACACGCGTGTCCAACGAGAAGCCTCGTGCTCATGCCAGAGGGTAGGTAGGGTGTTAAGATACGTGTCCAAGTCCTGCATCGTGTCCACGAGTCGCCGTGTCCACGCACGAACTCCGTATCAGGGGAGGCTGCACGAGCGTGTGTGCAGCCTCATGTACGTGTGTCGGCCCCAATAGGACACGACACATACGACCACAATTCTCGCAGTCAGGGCTGTGGGTAGCCTAGGTATAGGGATAGGTGTAGGGCACCCTGTTTTGAGTCCTCGTGTCCTCTGTCCGCGCTACAAACGTGTGTCAAGGCAGATTTTCTGCGCGTGCACAACAGCCTGAAATTCATGCGGGTGCAATATCTCCCAAACCACTCAGTCAAATCACCCCAAATTTTGGGATCATGTTGTCAGACATAGCCCCCACGTGTCCACCAATTTTGGTGTCAAATGATGTCTTGTCCGTCGAGTTATGGCACTCGAGATGCAGGACAGTGCACGGGGCCTCGTGCTACGTCCCCGTGTCCGATTTGGACACGAAAACAGTGTCAAAATAAACCCAGAAAATATATTTTGGAGTCCCATTATATAGGGCTACAAGTATATGAAATTAGTTTTAAAAAATAACAACTTTTAATTCTTAGAGACATTTCATCGAACACATGTTATAATACACCGACACGCCTCCGATACATATATCAAACGGACACGAAATCTTACCAAACTACATCTACAGGTCTAGGGTACCTAGATGCATACTTATATGAAGAGAAATCATAATTTAAAGGAGTTTAGAAGCATTTACCTATTGAGAGTTGGAATCTCAATGAAATTGTTCTTGAGAGCCAAATCCTCCACTTCCTATGGTCAACTTGCTCCAAATCCTTGCTAGCTATCCACCAATGGCCTCTTCTATAGTAGGGGAGTGTGTTACAATTGATTGGGCTCAATTTGGAGTTGATTTGGTGAAAGGGGTGAATTTGGAAAGAACACAAATTAGGGTTTGTAGGTGTAATGAAAAGAGGCAAGGGGGTGCTAACATGTGTTTATATAGAAAAATGTTTGGTTTACAACCAAACTTGTACAACCTTCTTACAACTTACACCCATTTGCTGACATGTGGGCCAGGCCACCACTTGGCCCACATGTCAGAAAATGGGTGAGTGGTTGTAAGAAGGTTGTAAATATTTGGTTGTAACTGTAGCATTGCTCGTTTATATAGGAGGAGGGGGTTGCCCTTGGCTGCCAAAGAAATATCTAGGGTTAGGGTTAGTTCAATTGGGGTTTAAAGCCTTCTAACAAGTGTAATTCAAGCCTTTACTTAAAGGCCCATCTAAATTAGGGTTTCCTAACCAAAATATCTAACTTAACAAATATCCTACTCCTAACTTAATATCTAGATATTTCTAACCTTGTCATGTGATGGAAGCTTCTAATCTAATACCTAGGCTCATGACTAATATCTAGATTAGGTCATTTCTAGTTTAAGGCCTAATACCTTGGTTAGCACATTATTAATTAACCATAATTCTAATTAATCAAAAAGTCTCAAATGACCAAAATACCCCTAACCTAAAAAGTGGTAATTTGTTAATCTAATCACATGGTTAGGTCTCCATGGTCATGGTTAGTCTCTAGGCTAAGTAGGTCTAAGGTTGCACTAGTGAAACACCAAATCATAATTCACCAATTTAAATAGTATTAAAATTCACCAAAAATCATTAACATGAGTTAAATCCTATTATTTAATAATCAATTTTACAAAAGTTCAAAATTATTCTCATTTTAGAAAAGTAATGGTTACAAGTCTATCCTCCTTAGAATAATTTCGTCCTCGAAATTTAAGGTGATCGTACTCCTTATAGGTCAAACCCCCAATCAATCAAAGTCAAGGAATAACATGCAATTCATAGTCCTACTGGTCCTGATTTCACAGTCTCGAACAGGGTCACTATACTATCTAGCATATCATAAGAATTTCTTGACAGGTACTAATAAAATCATATATCAAGATGGGAAAGAAGAACAGGAAAGACTGGCCTGCTAACCCATCACCTACAGCGTCGGTCTCCTCGACCATCAATGCAAAAGCTACGCCCTTCTGGTGCTGGGTATGGTGCTGCACCACATGTGGCCTAACTCTCTCATATGGAGGTGCAGTGGGGCAATCAATCATCCGATGATCGTCGGATCCACATAATAGACAAACCTTCAGCCTTCTCCTACAAGAGTCCCAAATGTGCCCCGACTTCTTACAATAGGCACAAGTCGACACCCTGCAGTCCTGTCCTCGAGGCTGATGCTGTGCCTGCTGAACTCTAGCTAGTGTTGGCATCTGCTGTAGCTGGTGTGCTACCTTCTGCACAAAAGGGCGCTTCCCACTCCTACTAGCCCCTCCTGAATCATCCCGGCTCCTCTTGGACTTGAGCTCCAAGTCATCCTCTCCTGCTATGGCTCCTGCCAAGATCTGTTCGAAGGTGGCGTCTCTGTCGCTCTTGGTCAAGGACTTGACTTCCTTGACCAAACCCTTTCGGAACCTCCTAGCCTTCGTCAACTCACTAAGGCCCTCTACAAATCTGTCCAAACAGCATAACTTCCCAGCATACTCCTCCAATGTCTGGTTCTTCTGAACCAGACTCTCAAACTGCGTCTCCAAGGCGCCGAGTGCTGTGTCAGGAAAGAACTTCTCCTTGAAAAGCTTCTTGAAAGCCTTCCACGTCTGCCCCTCCTTACCAACTCTGGGGTCGATCTGGTACCATGTACGGACAAGGTCCTGCATTTGGCTACCCGCTGCCTCTATCTGAATCCCAGCTGGTATCAGTACAAGGCAAAAGATCTCTTCTATATGCTCGATCCAGTCGTCGGCATATAGGATACCCTCAGAACCTCGTAAGTCCCTCGGCCGCATCTTTTGGAAGTCCTGAATGTTCGGGGTCCTCGGCTGGTACTGCACCTGTATCTGACCTCCCTGCAGTTGGGCGATCACCCTCTCTACTGCTGTGAAACCCGCAACTTTCTAATTACATTTTTATATATATTGTGTATTTGTTAATATATTCGAGTTATCATTAATATCAGTTAAATGGAAAAATTCTTTTCAAAATTAATAACTTGGAATTTTATTTCTTGGCCCAGACCCGAACTCAATTTGAATCTAAAAATATTTTTTAAAAATAAATACTAAGAGTTTTAAATAATTACTTATAATTTTCCAAGAAACGATATCTCTAATAAATCCATTTTTTATTTATTTAAAGTTTTTTTTTACCAAATTTCTTTTAGTCATCCTTTCAAGCCCATTATTAAAGCTTTTTAGCACATTCATTATTTTCTAATTAAGCCCATTACTTAGCCTTAGACCCATTAGCCACCTCTTTAACCCATTAGTATGTTAGCTATTCCATTAAACCATTTGTACAGTACCCTTTTGGAATGGAATGATTCTATTCATTCATTCGTATGGCTGGAGCTTTAAAACTCTGGATCCTTTTGATGGCTCTTGGCTTTTCCCTTTCCCAACCGTAGCCGCCGCCATCATCTCCGGCGACACTCTGCCTCCCCGAAACCGTCGACCCTTCGGATCCGGTAACCCCCACTCTCCTCTCTCCTACTTAACCCACTTCTCATTTTTCCTACACCTCCATCACCATCATCCCCAACCCTAAATTTCAGTGCCCTAAATTTTCCCGAGCTCCCGGAGCTCTTTCCGTTCCCCGCCGGCCTCCGCCGACCTCGGCGACCCCGCGCCCAGCCATCCAGGGCCGAGCGCCGCCCTCGGGTCCCCGGTCCCAGGCCGCCCGACCCCTTGGCCGGCCGATCCCAGCGCCGCCTTTTGCGCTGCCCCGCGTGCACCCCGGTGTCGACCCGATCCCGCGTTCCGGCTGCTGTCCCGGCACGTCCCTGTCTCCGGTTGACCTCGCGTAGTTCCGTGATCGTTTGGCTGAATCCGCTGTCCGATTTCGCTGTCCGATTTCATTCCCGAGAGTTATCCCGCGGCTCCCTAACCAACAGATTTGGGTAAATTCTGATAAACACAGTAGTTCGTCCCTCCCGTCGTAGTCGATGATGAATTTGGTCCCCAATCCCGTTACGGGATTCGGTTAGACGTTTCGATTTCGGGAATTCCGAAGTTCTTTTGGTATTTTGTGTTGTGACTTTCAGATTTTATTTCGTGAGTTGATTTTTGGTTCTGTGGTTAATTCGTTTTGATTTCGGAATTTACGAATATTTTCGGGATAGGTTATGTGTATTTTGGTTATCAGAATTTCCGAGATTATCGGAAAAGCTTCTGGGATTTTTGGTTTAGTAGTTAAATTAGATTTTTTGATTGTTGGTATGCTGGTTCTTTATGTTGTGGTGATTTCGATTTTGTTCCGGGTTTTTTGAATTCGTTTCGGAAACAATTCTGTGAGTATATTTTATATAAAAATAGATTTTTCCCAGGTGTGGGACTGATATTTGGAGTTTGTGGCACATTTTCCCAGTTTTGGGTTGTCCCGAAAATAGAGGGAATGTTGCCGAAATTTTTATAAAATTTATAAAGGAATATTTTAAATCGGATTTCGGAAATATTTTATAAAGTAGATTTTTGGGCGACGACCATATCGGTCAATGGGCTCTTAGCGAAATGCAAACGAAACCGATTTTACCCGGACGTTGAGGCATTAGCTATTTTGACGATTGGACCAAAGTCCGAGACTCGAAATTAATTTAATGTAATTACTAGTTTTATTTTGTGATTAATTTATAGGATAATTTTTCAGAGCTAACAAATTTTTATCTTATTTCAATTTATGTAAGAAGTCTGTAAAAGGCATAAGCCCAGCTTTTATTATTTTCTGTGGTTTTGTAATAAGTTAGTGTAGTTTTATTCTTTTCTGGTTTGTGGTTGGCGTAAACACGTAAAAATAGTAAAATAATTACTTTATAGAAAATCAATATTATTTTCTCTTAGAAGTTATTATTTAAAACAAATTTCACGTTTTTCCTCATTTAAAGAAAAATATTATTTTTAAATATAATATAATGAAATACAAGTTTTATCAAATAATTGGAAAATATGATTTTTTTTCCAATAAAAAGTTAAATTGATTTTTCTTCGTAAGTTAGAAACTCACCTCGATAAGCGTTCTAAAGTAGAGTTGTAAATAACCTAAAATTTGATTAGGACAAATACTAGAGATTGTAACTAGCACACCTAGATATGGTTTGAATATTGGTGCTAAGTCAGGAATTCTCAATTGTAGGGTTTCGAGAATTGTACTAGCATCATCCCGGAATCAATATCGAATCCAGTTATAACCAAGACAAGTATATTTTGTGTTAGTTTACAATTATTTAGTAATCGTTTTATTGCAAGTTTAAACCACGATGCAACACGGAACTCTCTCTGAGAGCATTGACTGATTGACTGTTGGGTACTGGGGGAGTAGTGTAGTGAGTATGACCACATCCAAAGTAGTATAATGACTGTGTTAGCTTACCCCTCAACACACGGGGATAAGCCATATCGTATCAATAGGATACAACTGTACAACCCAATCCGATCATATTCATTGCCTATTCACATCACAATGTTTTAACTGCTGGAAAACTATTTATTTCAAATTGTTTAAAAGTGCATAACTCTATTATTATTTCAATTGTTGAATTATCTTGAAGTGTACTTTGCTTCTTTTCTGACTAGATTCCCCGTAGGTACTATGGACGATACTGAGCTATTGATAAGTAGCTACTATGACCCTGAGCTGTACCCGGCTGTTCTACCAGAGGATGATGATGAGGAGACTGCTAATTAGATTTATTTTCAGTTTATGATTATGTGGGAAACAAATATTTTTATTTCAGTTGTGGTTTGTATTTGAAACTTTGTGTTGGACAAGTCTTTATTTATCAAAATATTAAAAGTTGTGGCAATTAGAATTTGTGTTGTTGATTACCTGCATGAGTGATACAGCTTACTGCCGCCGTCTCATCAACGGTGCAGGCTGGGCATGATCCGATTCGACCCAAGAAATTGGGACCGGGTCGTGACATGTTTTTAGTGGTGGCCCATGCAGGTCCAACAATCAAACAACTTAGGAAAATCTATCTAGAGACAACTAGAACACTAGAACCACAACATAGGACCAAAATATATATATTAAATATTTTTGTTTGATTATAGACTGGTAGGCTACCTTGCTTATGTTTATATCCTAAACTTCCAGAGAATGGCCACTGACAAGACCAACCCTGCTGGCGATGAGGTGTCATCCCCCGATCATACCCCACCTCCTCAACCAAGTCCGGGTTTTACACCCCATCAGCTGACCGACCGTCCCCATAATGTACCTCGTGGGATGTATGCTGCTACAACGGCGGATCCATCATCTTCCCAGACTGAGTTGTAGCCCCCTGTGGTAGTACCCACTCCAGCTGCCCCACCGGTGCCTGTAGATCCCACCAACCTCATAGGTCTGCTACGAGGAGTGCTAGAAGTCCAGAGAGCTCAAACGAAAGCTCATCAAGAGCAAACCGCGATTATGAGGGAAAGCATGGAGGATGCTCATAACGTGGCTATGACTGCTCTGGGGAGAGGAGAAGCAGCTCAACTTGAACCAAGGCCTGCCAAGGTGGGCGATATTGAGAGTTTCAAGAAGCAGAACCCTCGACCCTTCAAGGAAACCGAGGGAATCGTCTATGCTGACGAATGGCTCGACAGCATGGAGCGTCTCCTAAGCATCGCTCGACTTCCAGAAGACCTCAAGGCCGAAGCAGTAGGACTCCAACTGTAAAATGTAGCAAGCACCTGGTATCGGAATGAACCCCGACTCCAGGACAAGCAGCTTGACTGGAATACCTTCAAGAGGTTGTTCCAGAGGAAGTTCTTCCCAACATCAGAGTTACGGGAGATGGAAAGGCAATTTCAGAACCTGAATCAAAGAAATATGACTGTTGGAGAATATGCGGCAGAATTCGGCCAACTCAGCCATTTTGCCAAGAATTTGGTAGCTGACCCTGATAATCGTGCTGAAAGGTTCAGATATGGGCTCAGAGAAGAGATCTGCACCCATGTGATCTCAGGCGGTGCTAAGACTTATGAAAGGATCCTGGAGCGAGCTCAGGATATAGAGAAGAGTCAACCCGCTCGCTCAAAGAGGGATTATCCTGGAACTAACAACTTCCAGGGTAATCAGAAGAAGCCCAACAACAACAACAACAATAGGCTTTCACACCACCATCAGACGAGAAAAAATGATAGAGCACCTTAGAGGCAGATCCCTGTCTGTGATTTTTGCAAGAGGCCAGGACATCAGTCGAACATATGCAGGAAGAGGCTAGGACACTGTCTAGTCTGTGGGTCTGCCACCCACCAAGTGAAGGACTGCCCCTCGTCAATCCACCGGACTGGAGCAACTCAGCAGAAAGGCCCTCTACCCACTCAACAACAACAGTTTGGACAGCATCAACAGAATACTGGGCGAACTTTTGCCCTAGCAGCAGATGAGGCGGAGCCGGAGCAGGAACCAACTGCGAATGTTATAACAGGTTCTATTTATGTGCATTCCTACCCTTCCTTAGCTTTATTTGATTCGGGTGCATCACACAGTTTCATAGTAACAAAATTCATCTCTGAACATCACATAGTTACGGGCTTTAGCAAGAAGATATGTAGAATCATGACCGGTGGAGGACCCCTACCCATCACTGAGACCTGTAACTGCCCTATCACCATATCAGGCCACCAGTTCATAGCACCTTTGCTTGTGATGCCCTTACCCAACTATGATGTAGTCTTAGGGATGGACTGGTTGAGTAAGCAGCATGCACTGATAGATTGTCACAGAGGATGTGTAGTCTTCAGCCCACCTGGAGAGCCGGAGTTTGAAATCTCTCGAACTCCGGAGGATATGGAGTGTGTTACCTACACCTCTATCACAGAAGAACCCGGACCTATCCATCCTATCATAGCGGAATTCACGGATGTTTTCCCTGATAGTCTTCCCGGATTATCCCCAGATCGAGACATAGAGTTCACTATTGACCTAGTCCCCGGCTCTTCCCCTATTTCTAAGGGATGCTACAGAGACAACCCGAAGGAGGCCAAGGAGATGAAAGATCAGATCAATAAACTGAAGGCCCTTGGATTTATCAGATATGGAGCTTCATCCTGGGGAGCACCTGTCTTGTTTGTACCCAAGAAGGATGGAACTGTACGAATGTGCATCGACTACCGGGCGCTGAACAACATCACCATCAAGAACAAGTACCCTCTGCCCCGGATCGATGACCTGTTTGACCAACTAAGTAGAGCCAAGGTGTTCTCGAAGATAGACCTCAGATCCGGCTACCATCAGATCAAGGTCAGGAAGGAGGATATTCCAAAGACGGCATTCAACACCAAGTATGGGCAGTTTGAATTCTTGGTCATGCCATTTTGACTAACGAATGCTCCTGCTGTATTCATGAACCTTATGAACAAGGTTTTCCATGAATACCTAGATTAGTTTGTTGTTGTCTTCATCGATGACATTCTGATCTACTCGAAGACGGAAGAGGAGCATGAAGAGCACCTCAGAAAAGTTCTGGGAACTTTGAGGAAAGAAAAGTTATATGGTAAGCTATCCAAATGTGAATTCTTTCTCGACAAGGTGGATTTTTTTGGCCATGTTGTCACAGGAGAAGGAATTTTGATGGACCCTAGCTGCTGTTGAGAAATGGTCTACCCCAAGCTCAGTTTCTGAAATCAGAAGTTTTTTGGGCTTGGCTGGCTACTACCAAAAGTTTGTGAAGGATTTTGCCAAAATTGTTGAACCGATGACGAAGCTCACTCGAAAGAATGAAGAGTTCATCTGGACGGAAGCTTGCTAGGCATCGTTTGAGGAACTAAAGAAGAGACTTACAACATCACCGATACTTGCGCTACCCGCAGGTACCGGCGGTTTCTCAATCTACAGTGATGCCTCTGGAAAAGGACTGGGTTGCGACCTTCAACAACACGGGAAAGTAATTGCTTACGCATCTAGGCAATTACGGACTCATGAGAAGAACTATCCCACACATGATCTGGAGCTTACTGCAGTCATCTTTGCTTTGAAGCTATGGAAGCATTATCTCTATGGAGAGAGAGTAGAAATATTTACAGACCACAAAAGTCTGAAGTATGTTTTTACTCAGAAAGAGCTGAACATGAGACAAAGAAGATGGCTGGAGCTAATGAAGGATTTCGACATCGACCTGCAGTACCATCCGGGAAAAGCTAATGTGGTTGCTGATGCACTTAGTCGATACCCGATGGCGATATTTTTAACCAAGGAGCGGCATTTGTTGGAGGATATAGAAAAGCTTGGTTTGGAGATTGTACTACCTGAGGAAAAGATGAAGGAACTGGGGCGAGAAGCTATTTTAACTGGAGCCGACTCAACCATGATGCAGTTGCAATTGCGTTCAAGTCTGATGGACAAAGTCAAGGAGACACAATTCCAAGACGAGACGCTTTGCAAACTCAGAGATCAAGTGCTGGCAGAAACACTTGAAGGATTCTTTATCGCCAGTGACAGAGCATTAAAGAATGGTACGAGGCTATGTGTACCATCTGGCGAACTGAGGAATGAGTTGATGCAAGAAGCGCACCAGTCGCAGTATTCCATACATCCTGGAGCTAACAAGATGTATCGGGATATGCGTACCATTGTTTGGTGGTATGGAATGAAGAAGAACGTATCCAGATTTGTGGCTAGATGCTTGATTTGTCAACAAGTGAAGGCTAGCAGACAGAGACCCGCAGGACTTCTACAGCCGCTGGACATTTCGAAGTGGAAGTGGGAGCATATAACAATGGACTTTGTATCAGGATTGCCTCGATCCCAAGGAGGAAAGGATGCCATTTGGGTTATTGTGGACCGACTGACTAAGTCAGCTCATTTTATCCCCTTCAAGGTTGGTCTATCTACCGAGAAGTTGGTGGCACTGTACATGCGGCACATCTACCGGATTCATGGAGTTTCGGTAAGTATTGTATCTGACCGAGATACTAGATTTAGTTCTCACTTTTGGAAGAGTTTGTATGACAGCTTGGGAACAAAACTGAAGTTCAACACAGCCTACTATCCCCAAACTGACGGACAATCAGAAAGGACAATCTAGACGCTTGAAGACATGTTGAGATCTTGCGTCTTGAAATTTGGACGATCTTGGGAAGACCATTTGCACTTGGTAGAGTTCTCTTACAACAACAGCTACCAAGCTAGCATCGGTATGACACCATTTGAAGCTCTTTATGGACGTCGTTGCCGCACTCCACTTGCACGGGACAACGTAGGAGAAAGAGTACTGCTGGAGCCAGAGATGGTGACTGACGCGGCAGAGAAGGTGAAGGTGATTAGAGACAAACTCAGGATCGCCCAAGACAGGCAGAAGCATTGCGCTGATAGCATTCGTCGACGACTGGAGTTTGAAGAAGGAGATAGTGTCTTTGTGAAGATCTCTCCTACCAGAGGAACGATCAGATTTGGCAGAGCTGGGAAGCTGAGTCCCAGATACATCGGTCCATTTGAAGTTTTGAGCCGAACTGGTGAAGTAGCGTATCGATTAGCTCTACCAGCTAGTCTTGAGGGCGTGCACAACGTCTTCCATGTTTCGCAGCTCAGACGCTACATCCCAGATCCGAGCCACATCTTGGACCATTCAGAGCTGGAGATTGGACCTAGTCTTACAGTACCAGCGAAGCCTGTGGCAATTTTGGACAGAGGCGAGAAGAGGACCAGGATTTCGGTGACTCCCATAGTCAGAGTTATGTGGAGGCACAATTCCCCAGGCGAGTCTACCTGGAAGGGAGAAGATGAGATGCGGGAGCAGTATCCGTATCTATTTGAGACCTGAGGTAATTCTTAACCCTATCCTTTAAATTTCGAGGACAAAATTTTCTAAGGAGGGAAGGTTGTGAAACCCGCAACTTTCTAATTACATTTTTATATATATTGTGTATTTGTTAATTTATTCGAGTTATTATTAATATCAGTTAAATGGAAAAATTCTTTTCAAAATTAATAACTTGGAATTTTATTTCTTGGCCCAGACCCGAACTCAATTTGAATCTAAAAATATTTTTTAAAAATAAATACTAAGAGTTTTAAATAATTATTTATAATTTTCCAAGAAACGATATCTCTAATAAATCCATTTTTTTATTTATTTAAAGTTTTTTTTACCAAATTTCTTTTAGTCATCCTTTCAAGCCCATTATTAAAGCTTTTTAGCCCATTCATTATTTTCTAATTAAGCCCATTACTTAGCCTTAGACCCATTAGCCACCTCTTTAACCCATTAGTATGTTAGCTATTCCATTAAACCATTTGTACAGCACCCTTTTGGAATGGAATGATTCCATTCATTCATTCGTATGGCTGGAGCTTTAAAACTCTAGGTCCTTTTAATGGCTCTTGGCTTTTTCTTTTCCCAACCGTAGCCGTCGCCGTCATCTCCGGCGACACTCTGCCTCCCCGAAACCGTCGACCCTTCGGAT
The DNA here is from genome assembly GCA_029216955.1 of Iris pallida. Taxonomy (NCBI): domain Eukaryota; kingdom Viridiplantae; phylum Streptophyta; class Magnoliopsida; order Asparagales; family Iridaceae; genus Iris; species Iris pallida. The sequence continues at coordinate 2,739,343 of JANAVB010033216.1, read as the reverse complement.
CCGGTAACCCCCACTCTCCCCTCTCCTATTTAACCCACTTCTCCTTTTCCCTACACCTCCATCACCATCATCCCCAACCCCAAATTCCAGTGCCCTAAATTTTCCCGAGCTCCCGGAGCTCTTTCCATTCCCCGTCGGCCTCCGCCTACCTTGGCGACCCCGCGCCCAGCCATCCAGGACCGAGCGCCGCCCTCGGGTCCCCGTTCCTAGGCCGTCCGACCCCTTGGCCGGCCGATCCCAGCGCCGTCTTTTGTGTTGCCCCGCGTGCACCTCGGTGTCGACCCGATCCCGCATTTCGGCTGCTGTCCTGGCACGTCCCTGTCTCCGGTTGGCCTCGCGTAGTTCCGTGATCGTTCGACTGAATCCGCTGTCCGATTTCGCTGTCCGATTTCATTTTCGAGATTTATCCCGCGGCTCCCCGACCAACGAATTTGGGTAAATTCTGATAAACACAGTAGTTCGTCCCTCCCATCGTAGTCGATGATGAATTTGGTCCCCAATCCCGTTACGGGATTCGGTTAGACGTTTCGATTTCGGGAATTTCGAAGTTCTTTTGGTATTTTGTGCTGTGACTTTCGGATTTTATTCCGTGAGTTGATTTTTGGTTCTGTGGTTAATTCGTTTTGATTTCGGAATTTTCGAATATTTTTGGGATAGGTTCTGTGTATTTTGGTTCTCGAAATTTCCGAGATTATCTCGGAAAAGCTTCTGGGATTTTTGGTTTAGTAGTTAAATTGGATTTTCTGATTGTTGGTATGCTGGTTCTTTATGCTGTGGTGATTTCGATTTTGTTCCGGGTTTTCCGAATTCGTTTCGGAAACAATTCTGTGAGTATATTTTATATAAAAATGGATTTTTTTCCCAGGTGTGGGACTGATATTTGGAGTTTATGGCACATTTTCCCAGTTTTGGGTTGTCCCGAAAATAGAGGGAATGCTGCCGAATTTTTTATAAAATTTATAAAGGAATATTTTAAATCGGATTTCGGAAATATTTTATAAAGTGGATTTTTGGGCGACGACCATATCGGTCAATGGGCTCTTAGCGAAATGCAAACGAAACCGGTTTTACCCGGACGTTGAGGCATTAGCTATTTTGACGATTGGACCAAAGTCTGAGACTCGAAATTAATTTAATTTAATTACTAGTTATATTTTTGATTAATTTGTAGGATAATTTTTCAGAGCTAACAAATTTTTATCTTATTTCAATTTATGTAAGAAGTCTGTAAAAGGCATAAGCCCAGCTTTTATTATTTTCTTTGGTTTTGTAATAAGCTAGTGTAGTTTTATTCTTTTCTGGTTTGTGGTTGGCGTAAACACGTAAAAATAGTAAAATAATTATTTTATAGAAAATCAATATTATTTTCTCATATTTTAGGAAAAATTACAAGTTATTATTTAAAACAAATTTTACGTTTTTCCTCATTTAAAGAAAAATATTATTTTTAAATATAATATAATAAAATACAAGTTTTATCAAATAATTGAAAAATACGATTTTTTCCAATAAAAAGTTAAATTGATTTTTCTTCGTAAGTTAGAAACTCACCTCGATAAGCGTTCTAAAGTAGAGTTGTAAATAACCTAAAATTTGATTAGGACAAATACTAGAGATTGTAACTAGCACACCTAGATATGGTTTGAATATTGGTGCTAAGTCAGGAATTCTTAATTGTAGGGTTTCGAGGATTGTACTAGCATCATCCCGGAATCAATATCGAATCCAGTTATAACCAAGGCAAGTACATTTTGTGTTAGTTTACAATTATTTAGTAATCGTTTTATTGCAAGTTTAAACCACGATGCAACACGGAACTCTCTCTGAGAGCATTGACTGATTGACTGTTGGGTACTGGGAGAGTAGTATAGTGAGTATGACCACATCTAAAGTAGTATAATGACTGTGTTAGCTTACCCCTCAACACACGGGGATAAGCCATAACGTATCAATAGGATACAACTGTACAACCCAATCCGGTCATATTCATTGCCTATTCACATTACAATGTTTTAACTGCTGGAAAACTATTTATTTCAAATTGTTTAAAAGTGCATAACTCTATTATTATTTCAATTGTTGAATTATCATGAAGTGTACTTTGCTCCTTTCCTGACTGGATTCCCCGTAGGTACTATGGACGATACTGAGCTATTGATAAGTAGCTACTATGACCCTGAGCTGTACCCGGCTGTTCTACTAGAGGATGATGATGAGGAGACTGCTAATTAGATTTATTTACAGTTTATGATTATGTGGGAAACAAATATTTTTATTTCAGTTGTTGTTTGTATTTAAAACTTTGTGTTGGACAAGTCTTTATTTATCAAAGTATTAAAAGTTGTGGCAATTAGAATTTGTGTTATTGATTACCTGTATGAGTGATACAACTTACTGCCACCGTCTCATCAACGGTGCAGGCTGGACATGATCCGATTCGACCCAAGAAATTAGGACCGGGTCGTGACAACTGCTGTCATAGCCAGCTGATGGGCATTGTCGATGCCCTGCCTCATATTTGTCGACAGGCGCTGCTGAGCCTCCATCATCTCTCGGAAAAAGGCAAAGAACTGCGCGATGTCAACTGTCCCCTGAGGTGGTGGCAGTAGCACATCCTGAATCACCGGGGTAGGCCGCCAAACCGATGCAGGAGCACCCCCAAAAGCTGTTGACGCTCCTACATGAGCAAAAATAGGAGGTATTGAGGCTCCAGCATCTGTCTGGATCGGACGAGAGGTGGCAGACCTCTCACCAGTGTCTGCTGGACCAGAGCGATGTGATCGGGTCTCCACCATCCTGAAGACAGATCAAATAAGGAAATCAATACTGAGCAGAAATCGATATAATCAAAGGAGGACAGTTTATTTCAACGAAGACAATCATCAGCAAGGATGTATAGATGGTAGGAATTAGATCAGAATTTTTCCTAACTGTGATTGAGTATCTCTCCGCTAAAGCCTATTTCTTAATTCCTATCGCAGGCTCGTAGCAGTACAACTAAGTCACCGTACTACCACGATATCGCACTAATACGACTCTCGACCTACATTGGCCACCACTAAAAACGTGTCACGATCCGTACCCAGTGTAAGGGTACAAGTGCATAACAGCGCCCAGCCTACGTCCCAGAATCGACGGTAGAACGTTGTTCTAGGTCACTATCTAAATAACAACTCACGCAAATATATAATATACTTGTCATAATCTCAACTCCAAACGGAGGATAAGTATAGATATAATGAAGCTCAATCACAGTCTAAACACAATAAGATAACACAGAAGTTTATAACTAAAGACTAAACAACAACAAAATATAAACTACTAATAATAATATCTCAAACAAACTCAAATACAACTCAAATATCTCAAATTATTACAATTCAAGTTCTAAACATAAATCTAAACCAAGTGTACTAGCTAGTCTCCCGATCACTCCTGAGGATCGGGGCCAAAGGTAGCTAATCCATCTCCGGGTCCATAGCAAGTAGGGCAAATGTCCTCTGGACAAACATCTGTAATATTTTGTCAACGTATCCAGTCAGGATTGGAACGAGCACAACTCATCTAAAAATTTCAAGTAAATGGCAAAGACTATAAAGCAGTTATAGACAATTATATTGATGAACATTGAGGTTTTATACAGGTGACGATATAGAGCAACAGTTAAAGTACAAGAGAAGTAATGTAACGAATCAGAAGAATATGGCAATGAAGACTGTAACATAAGCTAGCTGAACTAGAGTAACATGATATAAGTCCAGACAGTACAATATAAGTCAAGTGTGATCCCAGTGTGAGTCCAGTACAAGATGAATCCAGTACATGATCAATAATCCAGGATGAGTTCCGACAAGACTCTAACAGTGTGTTTTAAAATACCGAAATCGACGTGTAAACGGCTATGGGTAATACGACACATCACACACTGATCAGGTGAGGGATGGCTATCGTTTCCAGTATAAGTCCAAGGGAGGTGGTTCCAGTATGGAAATATTCACATGTCTACTCAAATATTTCCTCGCCCAATAAGTACAAGTGAATCCATAACCCGACACAAAAATAAGTACAAGTCCTGCCAGAACATGATGATGCCAATAGGTGATTCCAGTAATAGTTCCACTAATAGAGGCCAGACAAGTAAAAGGTGAGTGTCGCATACAATAGATCCAATAATATCAATCTGTGTTTGTAACAGAGAATCAAATAGAACTAACTAGAATTGGAATATAGTAATCGACAACTAAATGAAAGAACTATCAGAGAATGTACTCGCCTGATACCCTGAATGACTGATGAATATAGATGTCCAAACCGGAGTCACATTGTCCTAATTAGAGCAATATAGGTTAAAATGTGTTCAATAGGTAATAATTGAAGTATACCATACAATCTACATAATTTTAGGTCAATCTAGGTCAAAGTCAACACTTGGTCAAACTTGGTCAACATCTATGGTTTGGTCAACCATCTAGTCAAACTAGGTCAACAAGTCAATTAGGTCCAACTTGGTCACATATAGACTCAAGGTTGACTTTTGGTCAACTTGGTCAATTCTAGGTCTAACTACTCACTTGACCAATACTAGCTATCAACCATCTAGTCAAGTCAATCTAATTAAACTAGCTAACTAACACCAATATCTAAGATGTAGGGTACCCTTGGTATCCATAGGCTTCTATCTACTAACATATATAAATATATATAAATATATATATATATATATATATATATATATAGATATATATATATATATATATATATATATATATATATATATATATAATACATAGGCATATATATTATTTTTTATACAATATATATATATATATATATATATATATATATATATATATATATATATATATATATATATATATATATATATATATATATATATATATTTATATATATATATATATATATATATATATATATATATATATATATAAATATATATATATATATATATATATATATATATATATATATATATATATATATATATATATATATATATATATATATATATATATAAATATATATAAATATATAAATATAAATATAATATAAATATATATATATATATATATATATATATATATATATATATATATATATATAAAATAAATAAATAAATAAATAAATAAATAATAAATATATATATATATATATATATATATATATATATATATATATATATATATATATATATATATATATATATATATTTTATATAGGTTATGGATAGATATATGTTATATGTATACACTATACATATAACATATATCTATCCATAACCTATATAAAATATATATATATATATATATATATATATATATATATATATATATATAAAATATATATATATATATATATATATATATATATATATATATATATATATATATATATATATATATATATATATAAGTTACCTACATACATATATATCTTATACAATCCACACATATACTTATAACTATATATAAGACACAAAACTCACTCACTATCCCTCTACTAAGTTGTGACACACTAGAACTTACTCTCAAACTCTCCAATTTAACCCACACACACATTGAATCTAAAGAAAACCCAAGGGGCTAAACCCTTGGCCTCTAAGTGAATAGACAAAAGGGGGGTCTGCTGCTTTCTGTAGCTACTACTCCTACTGCTAGGCTACCGCGATTGCTAGGTTGCTGCTACTGCTAGGCTACTGCTAATGCTGCTACTAGCTACTAATGCTATGCCTACTGCCTAACGCTACTGCTAATCCCTCACTTTCTCGCTCACACTCTTGGAAAACACATATATATCAATCTATTATATATATAAACAAGATCCAAACTCCAAACAACCCAAAGTCATCTATATGTATCAAAGTATATATATACATATCTACTCAGAAACTGAGATTGCAACATAGAGATATATACATCATCTCAAATCCAAATATAGCAAGCCCCTCTATATCATAACCTTACCCCAGATGAATCTCATGCATATATAATCTTAGCTATATATTACTACTCTACATATATAAACTAAACATACCAAGCCAACACATTTCTAATCCACATACATATATCTCAGGAAACTGAGTATACAACCAACAACTTCTAAACATTCAATTTAACTTAAACCTCCAACTCAACTCACAGTCAACAAACTAAACCCAGCCTTGTATCTCAGAAATTTCAAACTCAATCTCAGGAAAACCTGAGATTGCATTTCTACTGCCAAACCCCACAACCTAAATAAAACCCAAAACATGTCAAGAGGGGTCGAGTGTGTGTGTGTGTGTGCATACAAATGTGTCCAAGGGTCGTGTCAGTGTCCAAACAAGTGTCCAGGGTCAAAGTATCAGAACTGCACAGACAGTGTGTATCGACCAATCTAGGGACACGCGTGTCTAACGAGAAGTCTCGTGCTCGTGCCAGAGGGTAGTTAGGGTACGTGTCCTAAGGCATGCATCGTGTCCACGAGTTGTCGTGTCCATGCACGAATTCCATGTCTGGGGAGGCTGCACGCGCGCGTGTGTGCTGCCTCGTGCACGTGTGTCAGACCCAATAGGACACGACACACACGACCACAAGTCTCGTGGTCAGGGCTGTGTGTAGCCTAGGTATAGGGCTAGGTGTAGGAAACCCTGTTTTGAGTCCTCGTGTTCGCGTTACAAATGCGTGTCAGGGCAGATTTTTCGCTCATGCACAGCAGCCCGAAATCCATGCGGGTGCGATATCTCCCAAACCACTCGGTCAAATCACCCCAAAATTTGGGAGCATGTTATAGGACATAGCCCCACGTGTCCACCAATTTCGGTGTCAAATGGTGTCCTGTCCATCGTGTTATGGCACTCGAGATGCAGGACAGTGCACGGGGACTCGTGCTACGTCCCCGTGTCCAATTTGGACACGAAAATAGTGTCAAAATAAACCCAGAGAATATGTTTTGGAATCCCCTCATATAGGGCTACAAGTATATGAAATTTGTTTTGAAAAATAACAACTTTTAATTCTTAGAGACATTTTATCGAACACATGTTATAATACATCGACACGCCTTCGATATATATATATATATATATATATATATATATATATATATATATATATATATATATATATATATATATATATATATATATATATATATATATATATATATATCAAACGGACACAAAATCTTACCAAACTACATCTACAGGTCTATGGTACCTAGATGCATGCTTCTATGAAGAAAAATTATAATTTAAAAGAGTTTAGAAGCATTTACCTATTGAGAGTTGGAATCTCAATGAAATTATTTTTGAGAGCCAAATCCTCCACTTCCTATGGTCAACTTGCTCCAAATCCTTGCTAGCTATCCACCAATGGCCTCTTCTATAGTAGGGAGCATGTTGCAATTGATTGGGCTCAATTTGGAGTTAATTTGGTGAAAGGGAGTGAATTTGGAAAAAAACACAAATTAGGGTTTATAGGTGTAATGAAAAGAGGCAATGGGGTGCTAACATGTGTTTATATCGGAGGAGAGGGCTTCCCTTGGCTGTCATAGAAATATCTAGGGTTAGGGTTAGTTCAATTGGGGTTTAAAGCCTTCTAGCAAGTGTAATTCAAGCATTTACTTAAAGGCCCATCTAAATTAGGGTTTCCTAACCAAAATATCTAACTTAACAAATATCCTACTCCTAACTTAGTATCTAGATATTCCTAACCTTGTCATGTGATGGAAGCTTCTAATCTAATATCTAAGCTCATGGCTAATATCTATATTAGGTCATTTCTAGGTTAAGGCCTAATACCTTGATTAGCACATTATTAATTAACCATAATTCTAATTAATCAAAAAGTCTCAAATGACCAAAATACCTCTAACCTAAAAACTGGTAATTTGCTAATCTAATCACATGGTTAGATCTCCATGGTCATGGTTAGTTTCTAGGCTAAGTAGGTCTAAGGTTACACTAGTAAAACACCAAATCATAATTCACCAATTTAAATAGTATTAAAATAATTAAAATTCACCAAAAATTATTAACATAAGTTAAATCCTATTATTTAATAATTTTATACAAGTTCAAAATTATCCTCATTTTAGAAAAGTGGTGGTTACAGTCGGGGGCTTGCTATCCCTAGCTTGTACTGCCGAGAAAATGACAGTTCCCTCCGATGGGGACTTGGCCTTGGGGCGAGTGTGTTGGAACACACCTATACTGGGCACCGCCAGCTTGCTGCCTTGAGGTCGGCCCTTAGATGCACTAGTTGAAATAGGATAATTCTTGGAAGTTTCCTTGAGGGAGGGTGAGCTCCATATAGCATTGCACGAGGCAACCAGAAGTTCATCCTTATCTTCTATCGACAATCTCTTGCTGAGTCGTCGTCGAACATGTGTCGATGGTCGCAGCCGTTAAAAAACTGCTTGCCTTTTTAGTGGAGATACTGATGTCTGGTTACAACAGCAGTTGATGATTATGTTAGCACAAGTGTGCCCTGAGGTAGGCAAATTATGCATAACAGAGGTCTCTCTTGGCTTACGCTTGTGAGAGATCACATTACGTAAGTCTAAGAAGAGGTATTCACATTTGCGTCCACTTTATACATGCAGGCGAGCTGGGCGCATGAGCGTAGATGTGATAAATGTGCCTCCGACCCAATTCCTGCGCATGAGACATGCTTAGGTCATGAGTGGGGGGGTGCTTATAGGGCAGGCTCACTTCACATTCACAGCCACACTGCTCACATGAATCTGTCACCATAATTTGCCCCTGGCCTGGTTCCTGCACATGAGATGCGCCCAAGTGATAGGGGACATTGAGAACTGTGTCATTCGAGGCGTTGAAGCACTTAAATCAGTTCTATACATGCTGTCATCAGCTGCGCGCATTACTGTCAACACATGCTTTCGACTAGCAGTTGGCATAGCATATTGATCGCGTATGGTGCATGCTACCTTGGACTTCTTCGTACTAGCCGTAGAAGGCATATAGTACTTAGAGTGCAACTTGGCCTTACCCAGGGGACATGTAATTCTGTCAAAGACAGAGGGTCTTTCTTGAGCCACTGGCTCCGTGCGTAGATAGGATGATGTGCCTTTCCTCTTGTGCTACGCCTTTGACTGGGGGCGTGCGGCCTAGAAATGGCAGTCTATGTTGCGCTTCCTACATACTGGAGTCGATTGAAGGGCCATAGTAGTAGCGAGTGTAGGCGCATGGAGTGTGCCTATGTCCTGGAAAGCTTCGGGTGCCTCCCCTTTAGCTGAGGTGCTTGGCACAGTGGTCTTCGACACCCAAGTACGGCGAGTCTTCTTCGACTTTGCTAGTCGCTTCAAAGGACTTGTGTTTTCTTCAGAGAGTAAGTCCTTAAAAGCCTGTTGATTGAAACGTATGACCAGCATCTTTTGAGAGGACCCCATCAGGTTGTGGTCAGATGCGTCATGACCTTCTCATCAGAGAAGAAGGAAGCCCCCAGCAGAGTTATCATTTTGTTTGCCATGAACAAAAGTTATACGAATTATAAACGAGAAAAAGTACAAAAAATCCTAAACATGAGATCTAAGTACAATTTGATTCTGGAAAAGTGTTATGATAGATCGAACACTGTAGTGGTTCCTTTACTCCGTTGACGATCTGACGAGGAGAACTTGCTCTGACTCTCTGATTGCCTGTGAGTGAATGATCTGGGTTTGCCTATCAAAAAGCAGTCAAATATCCTGAATGTAGGAAGACTTCTTCAATTTATAGGCAGGCACATATGCGATGGCCGCAGGGGTTTTTGGCGCGCAAGAGAGTTTTGTGCACGAAAATATCGTCGAATATGTTGTAACTGCACTATTAGGGCTGCTGATGAGCCGACATGTGGCAGTTGTTGAGATTCACTTATTGCTAAGATCTTAGATGGTTGGCACCCGTTCATAAATATAACTGAGTCAATGACACATGTCGTGTGCATATCGCTCAAAGATATCGTTCTGTTTAAACAGAATGGATTTGATCGTATCTAAGATGATACGGTTTTCTTACTGGCCACGTGGTATCTTTCAAAAATGCCATGAGAGCTTCGCTTTTAGGAGTGCTGTGAGTGGGCTGAGCATCGTAGAGGTTGCACTTTTTGGACGTCCTAGAGGCTGCGCTTTTTAGAGCGCCAAGGTGGCTACGCTTTTGGGGCACATTGGAGGCCGTACTCTCGGCTAACATCTGACATCTAACATCTGTTATCTGCTATATGACCTCTGCTATTTGACAGCTGACAATTGATAGCTATCCCTTGATATTCGTGTTAGCATGCCATCAATATTGAAGTAATGGCCCAGAGTTTGAGATGAGGTAACGCCTATGGCACTGCGCTTTTAGATGCTGTGCTTTCTGCTACTACGCTTATGGGTACTCTGAGGCACTGCACTTTTGGCTATCCAGAGTTGCTGTACTTTTCGAGGCGTCTTAGCTCGAGAGGTGATTGATTACTAAAGATTTAGTCAAAAATCTCATAAATGAGATTAATTGTGATGAATATGAGGTTCATTCAATTAACTCGGAGCCTTTGACTAGCTGCTACTTTTCGTGTGGGTTTGACCACACATAGCCTATAATTTGGGGTATTTTTAGGAGACAACTCATCTGTGCACCCTTCTTTCCCATTTTCCTGTCGGAGACAATATTGTACTCCGATCACTGTGAGTCTTCTCTTTGGCGAGCTTGGCAAAACTTTTACCAGTCGGAGGCTAGGATTCCAGAACTCTTTGTTCACAGAAGTAGCGAGCTTGATAAAGGAGTCTTTGAGAAGAACTTTGCTGACTATGGAAGGAGTTGTCCTTGTTTATGTAGCGCACTAGCTGTGCTTTGGTTCAAGACGACGCTGGGTGCAAAGATGTTGAATTCAGGGGCTTAGATTTATTGCCATTCCTTTCCCTGTCCAGTCGGCGTTTAGGAGTTGCATCGAGAAGAGGCCATTTTCTTGGCCTATATTGTAGGGGCATCGAGAAAAGACACTATTCTTAGCATACATTGTGAAATGCTTGATAGGCTTTTACTTTGTTTGATGCACTTTTACATAAACTGTGCTTTTGTACGTTGAGTAGACAATACGTTGTGCTTTTGTACGCTGAGTGGACAATATCTTGCGCTTTTGTACGTAGAGTAGATAGCTTTATATGTAATCATAGACATGAAGAATATGTAATAGACTTTTACTGTTTTGTAATCATGATTATTTTAATAAAGAATCTCTTTCATGTACTCTTTTTTTATTTGTATTGTGCTCTTCTGAATACTGTCTATTTTGAGATGCATAGCAATTTTTGCTATATGCTGTGCTTTTGCTTTTCATGCTTCTACAACTGTCCATCATCTTATAGGCGTATCTGGCCAAATTATGCAAGCCGGTAGGAATGGTCGTGTTCCTGACGACCTCCCCTAATGGGTCAAACTACCAGCTACTAGACTTCTTCTCCTGGCTCATGACCCTAAGCATATAAGAGCTCATCTGAAAAGTTAACAATCAGATGAAATTAGAATTAAGAAATATATAGTAGTCTAAATCGAAGCTTAAATTTTCGTAACGTAATATACATACCGGATTGTTCCATATTTGAAATATAATGTGTTTGCCAAACGACAACAACATAAGCAACCTTCTTGACGAACCGAGATTGGACTCGTCGGCTGCTGAGAAGGCCCAGAACCATCATCTGCCTGGGTTTGGCCAGTAGGCACGTCTTCATCAGAAGAGGAAGAAGACGGACGACTAGTAAGAGCCGGTGTCTTCGATCGAGACTGGCGAGCCGATGTCTTCGACGAGACTAGCAAGCCGGTGCAGTTATTTGTCCCTGTGGCTCAGGTTCGACGATAATGACCAATCTCTCAACCGGACGTGCCACATTGCATTTTTTGTGCGCCGACGTGGTGGATTATTTTCTTTTGCTAGCGGCCGCAAAACTGAAAAAAATAATTTAGGATAAAGGGATAAACAGGTAGGAGTGTAAGGACTGTTAAAAATTCTATAGTTCTAGGAAAAATTGTGGGATTTCCTACCATCCTAAGGACTGCAGGAAATCTCAATAGTCCTATACTATAGGCAGGACTTTGGATTTTTACAGTCCAACATATAGTATATGACTATAGTAAATCTCTCCAGTCCTAATTATACTACCGGATTATAGGATTTGCCTACAGTTCTATCGTGTTCAAGCCCGACTGTAGGCCAAAATCGTGATTCTTTAATCCATACAATGGACTTCTAGGGTTCGAAACAAAGATATATAAACCCTAAATTAGTTCTAAAAAATTCTATCTAACTATTTTAAGCACTACCAAATATTCAAGAAAATTAAAACAAAAATACAACAAAATGTTTAAAAACCCTAAAGGAATGCAGAAGGGTTGGATACTTACCTAGATAGTGATGAGGGGTTTGGTTTGGGTGTCATTGCTTGAAATTGAAGGAATGGAAAAGGTAATTTGGGTTTAGGAATTTAAGAATTGGAAGAATGGAGAAGTGAATTAGGGTTTAGGGTTTAGGAATTGAGAAGAAAATTTGAAGAGAAAGAGTAAAAATAATTAAATGAATGGTTGGGTGAGGGTTTGGGGGGAGAGGGAGAGTAAAATTGGGGTTGTCCTAAGTAAAAGTTCCACCAAGCTGGGTTGTCCTGAAGTAATGGACTATCTTGGAGTAAAATATGGAGTGCCTATAGAACTTGCCAAGATATTTATGCCATATCATGTGTGTTGTCGTTTCTACGCTGAGTGGTCACTGAATAGCGGCTAATTAGATTTGTCGCTAAAATAAGTTGCTGATTAACCATAATTTTGTAGTGTCTTTCATGTTGTTATTCTATATGACATAGTTTGTGTCGTTCAAGTTAACCATCCGAACATGTTTCAGCAGCTCTGTCTTTTCTTCCGATCAATTTTTCAAACACTTGATGCTCTGATACCACTTTATTAGGAAATGGGTGCGAAAAAGGAATTATCTCCGTTCTAGACTGAAAATCTCATTGAGGAGTGAAGAATGAATCAACTTGCAAACGCATAATTGCACACAACCACAATCCACACACAAACGCATGAGTTTTTACGTCGATAAAAATCTACCAGCATAGAAAGCCTACATTACTAGAAAATAGAAGATTATACCATTTTTGCTAAACTCCTACGTTGATTCGAGAACGAATCATCCCAACTGCTCAAAGCAGAGAACTTGGAATACAGAGTATATATATATATATACAAGTTAGTAATAAGATAACATGAAGAATACTACGAACGATTTCTTCTAAATCCTTCTTGAATCTCTTTCTTCTCTCCCTCACTTGAAAGTTTTATTGGTGTTGTATATCCTCTAATTAGGTCACGCATACCTGATATATTTCATTTACCAATACTCTTTTAAACCTTCAAAATTGATCAAATAAATTTAACTCACTCACGAATTTCGCTCGAACTGGCACACTGGTCTAGCCAACCGGTATATAGAGCGAACACTAAATTGTGCGTACAAACCTGCTGGAAAACCAATAATTTTGATTGGTCCAACTAGAAATTTGGTTTCCAACTTTTGGCTGCTTTGCCTCCCATTTCGAGCCCTCTCGTTATCTGAGACTTCCTCCAACTTCTCCAAACTTTGGACGATGTCCACATAAGAAACAAACCTACGTAACAATTTATTTGTTATTTATAAGTGAAACTTTTATCACAACTTGATATTTGTCTTCTTTAATGTTCTTTTTCTTATGAAGATGGGTTCTGTTATTCCTGGGGCGTGATTTTTCGATGGAAAATTAATTTTGGCAATACTTCGAAGAAAGTGCACGACAGAGATCCAGGAGGATTCTGAGAGACAAACTCAAATGTAGCATTTCGAAGAAGGTACAAATGAATTTATAAAAGCAGTAATAAAATTTTTACAAACAGTTTCTGATTAGATCAGAACTATGCTCGTTCAGAATGAGTTGCAAGTGGATGAACAGAAGATGAAACAGGACGTAATGTAGCACCCAGTTTCTAAAAATGAGGGTAATTTTGAAATTTTGTAATTATAATTATTTAATAATGATAGTTAAACCATATTATGATTTTTGGTGATTTTTAGTTATTTTAAAACTATTTAAAACCACGACTTGTGATTTTGATGTTTTGCTAGTGCAACCTTAGAGATTACTTAACCTAGAGACTAACCATGATCATATGAGCCTAGCCATGTGATTAGGATATCAAATTACCACTTTTTAGTCAAAAGAGTATTTTGGTAATTTATTAGAATTTATTTGGATTTATGTAATTTATTATTATTTAATTAGTTGATTAGTGTCATGTTAGCTCCTAACCTAGTTTAGCACTAATCTAGAGGTTAGCAACTAACCTAGAAGACTAAGCAGAGGAGGTTAGCTTATGTATAAATATCTAGTTAGATAATATCTAGATATTACCTTCAAGGATTTTTCCTTTAGAACCCTAGAAATATCTATGGGTCAAAGACTTAGAGACTAAGTTTGCAAGGTGGAAAGGAACCCTAAAAATCTACCCATACCCTTCCCATGGCCAGCCAACCCTACCCCCATCATATAATCACACCCCCTTATCAAAAGCCTCATTTCATTACACCTAAATTCTAGTTTTTTCCTACAACTTCAACCCTTCACCATTTAATCATTTTGACTCCAAATTGAGCCTAGTTTTCTACATTGGACTCCCCTACACTAGAGGATACCAGTTGTGGCTTGCTAGCAAGAAATTGTGGAGCCTTGGACATTGGGAGTTGAAGGAGGTTTTCATTCAAAAAGGCCTATTATTGAAGATTTTGCACTCATAGGTAAACACCCTCAAACCTAGTTAATATTCTGTTTTCTCTTCATGAATGCATGCATCTAGGTACCATGGACCTGTAGGCCAAGTTTGGTAGGAAGTAGGTTTGATTTGGGGTCCGTATCGGACACGTATCCATGTTTGAAAAACTGTGTTTGTTGAAATGCCACAAAGAAATGAATTTTGGTTAATTGCAAAACTAATTACATTTTTGGGTAGCCCTAGACTTGTAGGTCACAATCCTAGTTGACTGAGCACAAAACTGTGTCGTGTCCGTGTCCAAATTGGACACGAACACGCTGTGTACACCCACACACACTGTCCTGCTCACTGACACCTCGTGTGCACTGTACACGACACGTGGACACGTGCCACTTGACACGGACCTAGGGGCAATGTCTGACAAGACACCCCCAAAGTCTCGTGTCGAGTCGTGTCGTATCGAGTGAGAAAACTCACTCGCACTGGTCGAGCACAGCCTGTGCACGAGTGCACAAAGCACTTTGACACGCGCGTCGTGTCGCGTGGACACGAGTCGAGGACACCTCGTGGTGACACGAGTGTGTAGCCCAACACGTGGGCTACACGTGGACACGACCACGTGGCCCCACGTGGTGTGTGTCGTATCCACGAGGCGTCGAACCTACCGCACCACACTGCGCTGCACAGTGTGTATCAGTCGAGTTTTCTCGACTGATACGCGTCTCGTGTCGTGTCCTGGTGACACGTGGACACGAGACAGGCTATCCTAACCCTAGACCAACCCTAGGCGAACCTAGGGACACGAGCACGAGACTCCTAGACACGCGTGTCGTATCCTAGAGCTAGGTGCACGCGTGCACGATGCGGTGACAATTCACTGTGTCAGTGTTACCCGATTTGGGTTTTCTCTTCCTGGACACGTCGTGTCGTATCGTGGTGGACACCTATGGACACCTACGACACGTACACATATGGGGGCACGATTACCAACCACTACTTTGGCATCTTAGCTAGGTTTTTGGCTTTGATTTGGGTTTACCCCTAATGTTCAGTGATAAACAGTATTTTCTGTTATTTTCAGTATTTTAAAATGAATTTTAAATCGATTTTTGATTGATATATATATGTGTATTTATGTATGTATACACTGTATATGTATGTATATATGTATATGAGTGTGTGGGTATAAGTGTATGTGTATGTGAGTGTATATATGTATATATATATAGGTATGTATAGGTGTGTGTATATATGTATGTAATGTGTGTGTGTGTTTGTGCCTCTATTCTCAGGTTTCTGAGAATAGGAACCCCACTCTCATTGTTACACACACACACAACTACCCCTTCCCATGACCCCCCTCGCACACACATCATCACACCCTCTCTCTATTTCCCTCTCTCACTATATATATATATAGGTTCATACATATATATATATATATATATATATATATATATATATATATATATTATATATATATATATAAGTATATGTATATATATGTTGTAATATATATGACTAGTTATATATATATATATATATTACAACATATATATACATATACTTATATATATATATATAATATATATATATATATATATATATATATATATATATATATATATATATATATATATATATATATATATATATAAGTATATGTATATATATGTTGTAATATATATGACTAGTTATATATATATATATATATATATATATATATATATATATATATATATATATATATATATATATATATATATATATATATATATATATATATATATATTGAATTGTATATAGAGGGCTATGTATATATATTACATAGATATAGGTTTGCCTATAGATAGCCATATGGAAACCTATGTGATTAGCTTATGGTCATAGTTACTAGCCTATGGCCATTAGGGGCTAACCCTAATTTGACCAAGTGACCCTTGACCTAGGTAGTTGACCTTGTTTGACTAGAGTTGACCGAAGTCAACCTTAGGTCAAACTTGACCTAATTGACCTAGAAATGGCTTGGATGGACTTTAAGGGGCTTGATGACTAAGGTTTGACTAAACCTTAGACTTTTAAACTAGTTGATTTATGTTTGACCATATGGTTATGAGGATAGTCCTATGTAAATTAAGATATGTATGGGGTTAAGTGGGATAATTAGGAGTTGTGTCATGATTTGGGTTAGCCTTATAGAGTTGACATATAGAGTTGACCCTTGACCTAAAAAACCTTAGTTAGTCTAAGTTTGACCTAGATTTGACTAACCTTGACTTGCTTGACCTTATTTGACTTAGTTGACTCCTTACGACCTAGTATGACTTAAGTTGACCTAGTTTGACTGTTAGAGTTGACCAAGTTTGACTTTGGCCTAGATTGACCTAGAATTATGTAGTATGCATTGTATACTCTATTTTTTTTCATTGTGGATATATTGTGACCTGTTTTACTCTAAATAGGACTCTGTGACACCAGTTCGGACATCTATTCATATCAGTCATACAGGGTGACAGACGAGTACATTCTCTGATCATTTCATACTTGTTAGGATTTATATTCTTGCTCTAGATTACTTTACATGATGCTGTCACGTTATTATCACGGATTGGTACTATATGGATCTTGTCATGCGATGTTATCCCCCTCGGGGTGCATCAAATACAGTTGTCATGTGCTTTTCACGAAAATCTTGTATTTCATGTACACCTCTATTCATGTATACTCTTGTGCAATCTTGTACTCTCATGATCACGTGAGCAAACATGATAAAAACCTCTTGTGCAAGGTAACGTAACTTGACTGGATCCTTGTGTATTGATTAGGGAGGGTGAGTAGGAAATGGTTATGTGATCAAAATTTCCATCTTGTGAAATCTTGTGAAATTACGTATATGTCCATGGAACACTCACGTATGATGGAGTTACCCTTGCATTGTCCTAACCCGTTTATATAATCATCTCATGCTCTAAATCACAGGTTACCTACAGTTCTTACTTATCATATATATAGATATTTCCAGTTATCAAATCTCTCTAGTTTTTATATATTTTTTTTTACAGTCCATGTATCTTACTCTTTGCATGCTTTATATTTCCCAACATGATATGAACTGCGTGAGATGTATTGTGCTCGTTCCTGTCCTGACTGGACCTGTTGAAAATATTACAGATGATGATGGTGACTGCCCTACCTTCTATGGGACACATGAGGGTGACCTTCAGGAGCCTGAGGAGCATCTAGCTCAGTAGAGGGTGCCTAGTCTAGTCTAGTATTTATAGTTTTCAGTTTGTATCGGATTGTTCCGATTGTTAGTTGTGACTTAGTTATATTTCAGGACTTGTATTTATTTGTGTTGGACATCTACTTTGTGTGGTGTGATAACGCTATTTATATTTCAGTTTTCCCTTTTCCCATATCGTGCTCTATCTTTCCTAGACTTGTGATTGCGATATAGAATTGTGATATTATATTATACCTCCGTGCGGAGATGATATGTTTATATCATATTGTTGTTAGATGTTAGATGTTATAGACGAACTATACAGCGTTCTACCGCCGACACTGCGGCGTAGGCTGGACGTACCCACGTTCTCGTGCCCTTCCTCAGGGTGCGGGTCGTGACACGTAATGAGGAAACAGCCTGCTGGGGTGAATGATCACCGACGCTCAAAGCTAGATTCGTCCCACACGATCAGCTTCTAGGAACCAGCAAGTTCGACGAGGGGTGAATGATCACCGGCGCTTAAAGCTAGATTCGTCCCACACGATCAGCTTCCAGGAACCAGCAAGTTCGACATAGAACTTTGGAACACTCTGCTCTACTGACTCCTCGGATGGCGCGGACTCGCTCTGTTTCTCTCTTCTCTGCTCTTAATTCTGGAGAAATTTCGTAAGAAAATTATAAACTATGTACTGAGAGAGAGAGAGAGAGAGAGAGAGAGAGAGAGAGAGGAGAGAAACATATATAGGCGCGTGCGCCAACTGGCCACACGATCAGGCTTGTGCAGAAGTGCAAAGTGGGCCAACAAAATGTCTCATGAGTCCATGAGTCCGAGTCGCTATGGGACTTAGCTCCAAAGGAATAAATTCCGTGAGCATTATAAAAATGTATTAATGCTTCATCGTTGATTTAGCCATTTTTTTATTAGAAAAATACCCCCACATAGTGCCCATGTGCCTCTCACAACCACATGTGAATCTCTCAACAAACAAAGCTTATATAAAGATATACCAACCATTTAACCTAGGCAATGTGAGACTATATTTCTAGTGCTAAAGGCCAAAACAACAACAGGTTCCTATAAGAATATGAAAATGCCCAATCTTTATTATATAGGAATAAAGATATTTGTCTCTCCGGTATATGTAGATTCTCCAATTAACCTGTAAGAATATGAATCAGAGAGGACGGAGAAACATCCAAGTACAACTGGATTTTGTTGAAACTCCATGTATAATTGGACTGTATTTGAAAATAACTATAATGAATATACATAGTTGATCGTTTTTAGTAGGCGAGATGGACACCATTATTTTTCGAAAATATTTGCGTTGTACTTATTTTTTATATATTATAATTTAAGGTGCATTATATTTGAAAGTAATTTTATGTTGCACTTCACTATTTTTATCTAATGCATGAAATTTCTCTACTTTTAACTGTAACTTTCAATGACTTTCAGTGACTAACATGCAACTCCTTAGAACTCCTCTTCCACTTGGACAATTTTAGGTCTTGTTTGGTTCGCGGAATGAAAGGAAAAGGAAATCAATTCTTTGTCATTTTCTTTCCTTTAGGAAATTATAATTTTCATTGGTTTTCCTTTCCGATTTTTGGAAATGTCAAAAAATTTGAAAAGGAAAGTGAATACTTCAATGTGGGAAATTGATTTCTTGCTTTAATGGATGTAATCTTTTTTTTCTTCTAATTTTTCTTCCATTTTGGAAATCACTTTCCTTTCCTTCTCAATTTCTTTGGTACCCAAAAATAAGAAAGTAATCACTTTCTTTTCTCAACCCAGATTCCACGAACCAAATGAGGCCTTAAGACCAAAATACCCTAATGTGTAAATATTTGAGATCGAAAGTTCTTTGGTTACAGATAGTTGCACATTCAGATGTGTATAGCTTTGGTCCCAGATAATTTTATATATTTAGATGTGCATAGATAGATGTCAAGTGAGAATAAGCCATTGAGAATATTTTGGTAGGTGGGTGGTCAGATGAGTTAGATTTCATGGTGTAGGGTGGGCCGGTTAGCCCGGTACCCGGCCCAGGCCCGGACCGGCCCGCGGTCAAATCAGCCCGGCCTGGCCCGTCCGAGGCCCGAACCGGCCCGGCCCCCCACCCCCCAACGGGTCGGGTCGGGCCTCCCCCCCCCCCCCCTCCCCCCCCCCCCCCCCAGCCCGAGCCCGGCCCGGCCCGTAAAGAATTTTTTTTTTTTTTTAGAAATTTTTTTTGTATGTTGCAAGATTCGAACCCAAGACCTGCCAAACTGGAACTTTAAACCCACTGCTATAACCAATTTCTCTTATTAGTTGGGTGTTCAAAAACTACATTAGCTTATATAATAGGTTAAGATGATAAAAATGGAAAAAAAATAAAATAAAAAAAAGCCAAAACCCGGCCCGCTCAGGCCCGGCCCGAGCCCGCTTAGGCCCGACCCGTCCAGCGCCCGGGCCACTGGGTCGGGCTGGGTTTGCAAAACTCCAACCGGGCCGGGCCAGGCCCGGCCCGTCTTCACGCCCGGTCTGGGCTGGGCCCGGCCCAAGCCCGACGAGCCCGAATTTTCTGGGCCGCGGGCCGGTCAGGCCCGGACCGGACCGAATAACACCATGAGTTAGATTGTTAGTCATTGTCGAGTTCCATTAAAATTGATAAATTTTATACATTATAGTAAAATAATTACAGTAAAATAAGTGGAATATATTTTTTTTTTTTCCCTCCAAAATATGGTACACTTTGAGTTATGATAAATGAAATATAACTTAAAATTTTTCTTATTTCTTTTAAGTAAAAAGAAAGAAGCAAGAGAGAAAAATAGAACACGAGGATGTTGCAGCTGTTTAAACAAGAACCAAACCAAGAACCAGTATAGCACCATCACCGTCACCATCAGACAGATTCATAGCAATAGACTAAACCGACATAGTCCAGCCAAGCGTAGCGTAGCCTAGCTCTTGTTAGGTGGGGTCCACTAAACTCAACGGCGGCAGTCTGCCTCACCATTATTTTCCCTCCTCCCCCCCCCCCCTCTCTCTCCCCAAAAATATTTCTAGAGAGAGAAACACTAACTAGCAGTCTCTTCATCTCCTCCTCCGTCTCTCTCTCCTCTCTAATGGCGGGAAGGAGCTATCTGGACCCCTCAGCGCAGGAGTTCTATCCCCACCCTCTCCTCCATAATTACAATTCCTCCCCCTCCTCACCCCCTCCCCCTCCCGCTGCAGTGCATCCGTACCACGACTCCGGCTCCCCCACCCGCTCCGTCCTCCTCTCCCTGCTCCCGCCCCACGCCACCCAGCCGACAGTCCTATCCTCCATGCAGCTCTTCGGCGGCGTTCGAGCCATCGACATGGGCCCCGACGCCGCCACCTGCACCGTTCACTTCTTCGACATCCGCAGCGCCGAGGCCGCCGTCGCCGAGGTCCAGAACCAGCACCTGCGCCTCCAGCAGAATCACTACCACCAGCAGCAGAGCCTTCTCCTCCCGATGGGCCCACAGGACGGCCGGGGCCTGGTCGGCGGACACGCTGCGTGGGCCCAGTTCGGGACGAAGAGCGTCGACTCTCCGAACCAGGGTTCCCTGTTCGTCTTCGCTTCGGATCCGGTGTCGGCCGATCAAGTCCGGGACATCTTCCAGGTTTTCGGTAGGGTTTTTATACGTTATTTTACTAAATATAGTAAACTTATGTCCCTTTCCTTCTTTCCTTTGTTGTTTTATGTCTGTCTCTCTTTCTTTCTTATTTGCAGTTTGTTCGTTAGTTTTGTTTGTTTCATGTCGGTTGCATGTATTCTTGTTCTGATCTCTACAGTATTAATAGTGTTTAATTTGTTTATATGCTCTCTCATGTTCATGTTGTATTTCCTTTCATTATGGTTTTTTTTTTCCTTAAGTGGAAAAAAAAATATGCTAATTACATTGTAGAATTTTGTAGGGATTTGTGATTCTTCTCATGATCTGATTTTTTTAGGCAGCACAATTTGGTCTACCGTCTATCATCATGTTCATCTTGATTAATTTGTAAGGTATTTTTTTAAAGATTCGTGGATTAATGGGTTCAATGGCTTGGTTAAATTTGCTGTAGGATCGATAATGGAAGTGAGGGAGACACCATCGAACCCGGGCAAGAAACTTGTAGAGTTCTTCGACGTGCGCGATGCTGCCCGTGCGCTCGAAGAGCTCAACGGCAAGGAAGTTCTCGGGATTAGGCTGCTAGTAGAATTCAGTAGGCTTGGTGGCATCCCAGCACGGTATCTAAACATTTATCTCAATTTGCTTCCAATTGGAGCTATATGAATGGTTGTTGATGTCAATGCAGTTTCCACAGGAGAACCAATTACTCGGGCCATCGAAGTATCCCCGTGCCGCCTCGGTTTCGCAGTTCCTCGCGTTCGTCGTCCTCGTCAACGGGAAGCGAATTGGAGACCCTCAGTAAAATGGGGGAGAAGAAGATGGTGTTACTGAAGAGGGGTGATTCTGCTACTAGTACCAGCATCAGGAAAGGAATTAACAGTTCAATACCTTCATCTTCGAAACAGCAGCAACAACAATCAAGCAACAAGAAGAGGTCGAAGAATAATCCAAAGAACCACGGTGGTGATTCCAGGCTCCTCTTCAAAGAAGCGTCAATAGCATCAGAATCCTCTTCCTCGTCATTCAGCAGAAGCTGCGGTAGTAGAGATTCCCGGACCACGGTGATGATTAAGAACATACCTAACAAGTACAGGTTGTTTTTTTCACATCATAATCATGCAAATGCACTATATTATTTCTTAATTTATTTTTGTATGATTTTATGTGTAACTATATATGGTTAATGTGCATTGGTTGATGATATGTTGTTGCAGTCAGAAGCTGTTGTTGAACATGCTTGACAACCACTGCATCCACTGCAACGAGCAGCTGCAGCAGAACGTCCTTTCTGCTTATGACTTTGTCTATCTCCCAATCGATTTCAAGTAAGTTGTAAGCTTTAATAAACTAGCATACAACCAATAATAATTTGGCTTAATTATCATTTATTTATTATAAGAATATATGGATTGAGTAAAGTATTTTGGGGAGAGAGAGAACACAGTCCAAGAAATGAGAGAAAAAAGGGACACCAGCCCAGGCTGTGGCTAGTAAATTGCGCTGGTCCAGAAATGAGCTGAGAATGGAAAGGGAGAAGGAGGGGAAAGGAAAGAATGGAGAGGAATACGTAAGATGATCAATGAGGGAGTGCTGTGCATGGAGGAGGAGCTGTCTCCCTTCAACTAGTTATCATCATTTCTTCCCCTTCCGTACTATGTACTCGGTCCCCCTTCTCTTTCCTTTCTCTATTACTCGCTGCTGCTGCTTCTCTCCTCCTACCATGTAAACAAACAAAGCTGGTAGAAATTATGAAAAAAAAAACTGGTGGAACAAAGGAGACAAATAAAGAAAGGGTAGAAAGAGGCCATCAAAACCCTAATGACAATAAATGGAGGGAAGAGGAACAAGCTTTGCAGTCATGGGAGGACAAAAGTGCGTCAAGTGATCAGAAAGAGAGAGGATATCTGTAGAGCTATAGCTAGTTTTGTTGGTATGTGGAGTAGAGTCAGTAGCAGCAGCAGTAGTGAGCAGTGTCTTGGGAAAAGACTGTTCAAAACCCAAATGACAGGGATTCTAAAAAAGATATAGGATATCTGTTATTAATTATAGTATCACTTTTCCCTACTCCCATCACCCAAAAGTACCAAAATCATCACATCAGAACCCCCAATTGAGAGAAAAGAAAAAGATGCTTTTCATGTGAGGGCTAATCTGCCGTTTATAGGTTAAGTTCTTGCATGTCCAAAAGTTTTAAGTTTATACCTGAATTTTTGTTTTTGATTTTTTTTCCATTATGTGTTTCTTTCTGGCATGTGTTGGTTGTTGTCCTTGTGCTCGTGGAAAAATGAAACCAAAAATAGCTTAAACTCTTAAGTTTATATTAAAATCCAGGGTCTAAAAGCTAATTAGTCTATTTTTATGACACCCAAAACAATAAAAAAATAATAATAAACACTATAGAAAATATTAGGAAAATTTAGTTTTAGGGTCTTGAATAAAATTAAAATTTGTGATTAGGTTTTTATATTGTCCAAAAGAGGATTTAGGTCTCAACCTAACAACTGACTTGCTGACCATCCAAAAAGGACACTTGAAAACAAATTTTAAATATTATACGAGACCCTAAAATTATATATAAATATGTGACAGTTATGTGACTTAGATTATTTAGTTTTGAAGGGTAAATTACAAAAAATCTCTCGTTAAATGTGCACCTTTTGAGTAGAAAGACCTTTTAGTCAAATTTAGCAAATAAAGACCCCCGCAATTTATGACTTGCTCGGCCAGCTCCCTACCGTTTGTTGACCGTTAGTTTTGATCGTTAAGTGACATTCTTTTTATAAAAAAAAAAATCTAAACTACCCCCCCTTCCCTAACCTCTCCCCTTCTCTCTCCTCCCTCCTCCCTCCGGCCAGCCACCCTCCCTCCTCCTCCTTGCCCCCCTCAGTGCCCCTCCTTATTTGCCCCCCTCAGCGCCCCTCCTTATTCCGGCGAGCAATCCCCCGCCCCCTCCCCCCTCCGGCCAGCCCAGCCCCCCTCCTCCATCCCGCCCCGGACATGGGGTCTTTTAGTGCATGGAATCTTTTAGTGCAAAAAGCTGGAATCTAACGAGAATTTTTTGCACTTTACCCAGTTTTGAATGTTGGGGGTCATGTTGCAATCGGGCTGGTCCGGGCCGACCCACGGGCCGACGTCGGCGGGCCAGACCGGGCTCGGGCCAGTCCAGGACCGGCCCTTAGTAATAAACGGTCCGGGCCAGGCCTGGCCCGGTTCAGAGAAAGCCGGCCCAGCCCGACCCACTGGACCGGACCCAGGGATAGCTAGTCTGGGCTGAACCGGTCCACGGGCCGGGCCGGGCCTTGGTCGGTTCGGGCCGGTTGAACCGGACCGGCCCGGTTTGACTGGTTTAATTTTTTTTTTCCTTTTTTTTTACAGTTTTTTGGAAATTTAATTTTGAAAATTTGTAATTTAATTTTGATTTTGAAAAATGTTTAATTTTGAAAAATGTTTATAAAAATTTGTAATTTAAGAACCGGACCGGCCCTTAGGATTTAATTTTTTAATTTTCATAAAAAAAATTGTAATTTAATTTTGAAAAAAAATGATAAAAGTAAAAAAATATTTCTCCCTCTTCCTTTATCCAGGCTTGGGACCGGCAAATGCTTGTTTGGCATAGGCGGAGTTAAAAAATATTTTTTTTTTAAAAATAAAAAATAGTTTTTGAAAGTGTAAGTTAAAATTTGAAAAGTATAAGTTAAAATTTAAAAGTATAAGTTAAAATTGAAATATTTTAAGTATAAATGTATAAGTTTAAATGTACATACCTAATACCTTGCACCGTAGCCTCATTGTTGTACGCCTTCATGCAAGGAAAGCGATTCCAAATCCAGCTCGTGGACATCATGATCTTCTTCATCTTTCTGGTTTTGGGTTCTTCTATCGGCTTTCATCCAATCTTGTACGCACACTAGTGCTTCCAAGATATCGAGCTTCAAGCGGCTCCTCCTATCGCTCAACATCCTTGAACTTGCACTGAAACAGGACTCCGATGCTACCGTAGACACCGGAACCATCAGTAGATCACGTGCTATGTTAGAAAGAACAGGAAATCTCTTGTCGTGTCTCTTCCACCATTCTAAAACGGCGAAGTGATCTGGAGTCTCATCTTCGTCTTGATAAGAATTAAGGTAAAGAGACAACTCTTGAGTAGGTTGGGAAGATTGCTTTTGTTTCTTCCTTTGTAGTATGCGACCGGCTGCTGATAGCTTAGACGCCAAGCCGGAGCTACTACTAGCCCCTCCTGAGTT
Organism: Iris pallida; assembly: GCA_029216955.1. Taxonomy (NCBI): domain Eukaryota; kingdom Viridiplantae; phylum Streptophyta; class Magnoliopsida; order Asparagales; family Iridaceae; genus Iris; species Iris pallida. The sequence continues at coordinate 2,713,467 of JANAVB010033216.1, read as the reverse complement.
GATCGGGTCGACGTTGCTCCTTCTTCGTACATTATAACTAACCTGTCCAACGCAACTTTAACTTCTATTTTCATGTCAGTAACATCTATACCGATATATTCTCCATATCCATCTAATAAAACCTCTACGCCATCCAATTTGATTGTAGGATCAAATATGGAAGCCAAACAATATAAAAGAGGTACTTCACCCTAATATTTTTTGAATTTGGCTTCGATATTTTTCACCGCATATTCAAAATTTGGATGATCTCTATATTTAGAAAATAAATAAGACATGTTACAAAGTTCACGTAAAGCTAAGCAAGATGTGGGATAATAAACACCAGACAGAGTACATGTAGCATTGTAAAAAACTTCTAAAAATTCACAAACACTTTCAGCTGCTACCCAATCATCAGTAGTAACTTGATAGTCAAAGCTGACATCCGAACTACAATAATATGTAATAGCACTCTTAAAAGGAATTGCAGATTTTAACATCAAGTAGGTGGAGTTCCACCTATTTTGGTATATCCTTCACAAATCTTCTAAAAGTAATACCAAAATGTGCGCACGTGCATGCAAAACTTTGTTGTCTACTTGGAGACGAGTTTAGGTGGAGCAAGCATTGTTGCAGAGTGTCTAAATGGGGATCAAAAATTTTTAAACATTCTTTAACAACTAAGTTAATTATATGGCAAGCACACCCAACATGCATAAGTCTACCTTCTAAAATAGGCTGAAAAATCACTGACAAAGAAGACATAGCAGCAGTATTGTTTGATGCATTGTCCAAAGAGATAGAAATTTTTTTAGGGTGAATATCATATTCACGCACGTGTTTTGAAATCTCACTTGAAATTATAGCGCCCGTGTGTGGACATTCTATAACTTTAAGACAGATGCGTTTTTGCAACATCCATTGTGCATCTATATAGTGTGCAGTAATACAAATGTAAGCATAACTCCACTTAGTAGTCCAAATATCAGAAGTAATAGCCAACTTACTAACATTTTGAAAATCCGCTTTCAAAGCGGCTTTCCGCTCGTTAAAGAGACGAATAGCCTCATTTCGAGCTTGTTGTCTACTCACTCTAGTAAAGGAGGGGTTTAGAGAAATTGATGCATAATCTCGTAAAGATTCGCTTTCACCCGTCGTGAAAGGAAGTTCTTCACGAATAATATGTTTAGTTAATTCAGTTTTATGCCGAGCAGCTGAGTAAGTAAAGTTACCCATTGAAGAACCGGTGGCGCCAAAGCTTATTTGGGTTTGGGACGCTTGAAGTGTGTCCTTCCCGTAGCAAGTGTCGTAGTGTCTGGATATGGTCCCGGTGCCACCGCCCTTCTTCCATGCGTACTGGTAGCAACATTTCTTGCATTGCGCGTTGTACGGTATTGGTTCACCCTTGGCATCTAAAACAAGCGAACCATCAGGATTAGTTTCATAAATCAAAGTAAAATATTTTCAATACTTGGACCTTTTTTCTTTTCTTTTCAGGACGTTGGGTGTAACTAGCGACTTCCTGAGGAGATGGTTGGAACTCCTCCGGAATCGGATTGGTGGCTACTTGTTCAGGTGGAATTTCAGTACCGTTAAAAAAATTATTAAAAAATTGGTAAGTCTGTCCAGCAAGATCAGGTGGGTTTGAACCTTCACCAGCCATATATAAAATAAAATAAAGTAAAACTATGTTAGAAAAAATTAAGGGATTGAGAGGAAGATCGGGAAGCCGTAGAGCCGGAATGGAGTTGGGAGAGAGATCGGGAAGCCATAGAGCACCAGAGCACTGGGGAGGGAAAGTCGTAGAACACCGTAGAGAAATGTAGAGAGATGTTTGGAATGAGTTGTGTTTGAAAAATGGGATTTTTGGCCTATTTATAGGAATTTTTCGGGATTATTTTGGTAATTTTGGGCCAAAAATGACCAGAATGCCCCTCCCAACGTTTTAATAACGGCTATATGGGAGGCATTTTTGTAAAAGAACCCTCCCTCCAACGGTCGGAAGGAAAAAAAAAAAGTTCCAACGGTCGGCTGGACCGGTCCCAGCGGGCCGGACTTCGGGCCGGTCCAACCGGGCCGGGCTTCGGGCCGGGCCACTGACGTATTAAAAAAAAAATGTCGGGCCGGGCCGGGCCGGGCTCGGGCTGGGGGGGGGAGGGGGAGGCCCGACCCGACCCGTTCGGGGGTGGGGGGCCGGGCCGGTTCGGGCCAGAGGTGGGCCGGGCCGGGCTTAATGGCCAGCAGGCCGGTTCGGGCCTGGGTCGGGCTCCGGGCTAACCGGCCCAAGTATCAACATGAGTTGGGGGTTGTGTGTAGGGATGGCAATATCCCCCCGAACCCGACGGGGACCCGATTTTTTTACCCGATGGGGACGGGTTTGGGGATTTAAAAACGGGGATGGGGACGGGGATGGGGATTAAAAAAATCTCCGATCGGATTCGGGGACGGGTATGGGTATAGTACTCCCCGACCCGATAAATTTTCGACCCCGATTACTTATATCCATATCCATATGTGCAACCCTTTGGAAATGGTATGTTCTCTTGATCTAACTAGTAATATATATATATTTATTTTATGAAAACCATTATTAATATGCCATGTAGTTTGTTTGAATGAAAATAATTTTTTAAACTTATATAATGTACATGAAAATTTGTTAATCGAACGAGAGACGGAGATGAGAAAATTCGGCCCCGAAAGTGCTAACGGGACGGGGACGGGGATGGGGACGGGGAATGCATTGTTTAACAGGGATGGGGATGGGGGTAAAAAAATAAAACCCGACGGGGAATGGGGACGGGGATGGGAATTTAAACACTACTCGGAGATGGGGATGGGGGATATGGTCCCCGACCCCTACCCGCCCCATTGCCAACCCGTAGTTGTGTGAGTTGAGTTATAACCGATATGGAGAACCAAGCACAAATTTTCAATTTTATTGGAGACCCTTCCAATTTTATAGGAGACCTTAGAACTAAATAATCCAAATAATTAAGCCCGAAGAAATCATTTTATTTCACTACGGAGATCAATTAGTTCTCTCATTTTTTTCTTCTGATTTTTTTTTGATTGCAGTAACAAGTGCAATGTGGGTTATGGGTTTGTGAACATGACCTCTCCGGAGGCCACAGTGAGGCTCTACACAGCCTTCCACAATCAGCCATGGGAAGTCTTCAACTCCAGGAAGATCTGCCAAGTCACTTACGCTCGCTTGCAGGTGGTACTATATTATACATTTAAAGGTTATCAAATTTCGTAAGGCTTATTTGTTGTTGTTGTTGTTGTTGTGTCATTGTGGTTAGGGTTTGGAAGCACTGAAGGAGCACTTCAAGAACTCAAAGTTCCCATGCGACAACGACGAGTACATGCCGGTGGCTTTCTCTCCGCCGAGGGACGGGAAGCAGCTGACCGACCCGCTGACCATCGGTGGCAGATGTAGCAGCATCTTTAGGAACTGTGCAAGCACTAGTACTGCCGATCTGGTTGGTACAGCATCATCAACCACCGCCTCGACCCACTCCCCATCAGGCGACCAAGAGGAGGACGAAGATGATGACGTCGGTGGACATGATGACGGCAGGGATGAGACTGATGGTGGGCTCTGTGAGCAATTCCTTCAGTTGTCCAACACTGCTGAAGGTTAGCTAGCTAGCTACCTAGTTACTGTGAACCATCACATGAATGATGAATGTGAAAGAAGCCAATCGGGTCAGTCAGTGATTCGAGTAGACTACTTACTTTCTTTCCTTTTTTTATCTTTTTAATTTTTTTTGAGAATTTAGACTTGGAATGATGCATTTGGGTGTATCCAGCATTTTATTCATCATGGCATATATACATAGGCACTCTTCATTAAATATACTTGAAATGACCAACAAGTTAGAGTTGAGCCTTCTAGCTTCATAGACTAAATTTGATCTTTGCATGTTATTAAGTTAAAGGCTACTTAGTTAAATTACCAACACTTGAGACATGTTGTGAATATAATATGGGACTGCGCTCGTGCGGGCATTGGAAGAATTAAGAAAATAATGGTCCAAGCATACGAGTTGTTTGGACAAATACATCGTTCTTCAATTCCAAGAGTGGGGACTCAGGTATATAAGGTTATGCGACAGGGAGCACAGTTCCCCATCCTCTCGTGCTCTATTTTAAGGCAGCACAAAGTAATGGTGAATAGGCTTTTGAAAGCAGCACTCCCCATGTCATGTGGGTGGGGGGTTTTGGAGGTGCAAAACATCAGCTGCTAGCACAAAGCAATGCTGAATATGTTAATTTTGGTCTTTTGTTGGGTGTGGTGCCAGTGCCTTTTTCTGTTTTAGGGGTGAGCATTTTGATTTTATCCATATTTTGTGTTTAAAAATATGTATATTTTGAAAACAATAATTTTATGCATATATTTTGAAGTTCAACTATGATAATTTAACTAGTTTAAGTTTGGATGCAACTTTGAAAAACAATAAATGTGTATAAAAAATTATAATTTTTAGGCTTAATTGTAACTTGATACTTCCAACTATTCCATTTTTCAACGTGATATCCTAAATTTGATATGCATCAATTTGATACCCTAAAATAAAAAAAAGGACAAAATTATCCTTGTCCATCCCTCTTACCCCCTCCTCCCCGGCTACCCCCACCCCTACTGGCTGCACCCCTCTGGCTGACTGCACTACCTCGCTCACTGTTAGTCCAATTATTGTATCATGTTTTTGAATATGGTTAATCAATTAAGTTTAACAATATATCACTAATATTTTTGCAAGAACTATATATTAATACTTAAACTTAGCATTGTCCTAAATGTTCATTAAATGTATCATACTGTCTTGCTCGCCTAACATGTATTTGCAAACAAGCAGTAAGCAAGATTGAACTTGAACATTTTGAATGAAGGATTCATGGCAGGCTAAAGACATTATACCAGAAGATTTATCTGAACCTCCTAACGACATCTGCGGTGCTTCGCATTCTGGGTTTTGATGTCCGGTCAGCAGCGGTCGAGGGGACAGTGTCCCCCGTGGGGGTTCGGGTATACAGATTTTCAGAACTGTTTATCTTTGGACAACTGCCGTCATAGAAAATGTGTCATTAAAGTGCTCTCGGATATTTATTTTTTTAATAGGACAAGATGTGCATTGGGTCGTGTTGGCACTAGGAAACTCAAACCTCGGCTTAAACCATATTCCTAGTCAGAACTGTTACTACCACATTTTAGCTTGAGGGTATTTTTATTCATTTTGTAAATTTTGAATTATTGAAGTGATGATTGTTATTTTTGACCCTTGTTAGTTGAGACTTTGGAGACTAACCTAGATGTTGACTCTAGCTATGGTGACTTGAATAGCATGGTGGGACCCTAGTCTAACTTAAGTCAACCCAAGTTAAGTCACTTAGAATCAAGTTTCAAATAGGAGGATAAATGATTAGGTTCATAGGCTTTTGACTTAATGAGTGATTTCCATTACCAATGAAACTTGGCCCAAGCCCACTAGGCAAAACCCTAACCCTAATTTTAGCCTTTAGTGGCCGGCCACCTAGGGATCCTCCCACTATAAAGTCTCTTTTCCTATTGTTCTTGCCTCATTTGTATTAAATCAACTATTGGAAAAGGAAAGGTATTGTCATTCTTTTCCAATCCATAACTATTCCATTTTAATTCCTTTATGACTCTACTTTCTTGCATTAGAGTCTAATCCTACTCTATTTTCTGTTCATGGAGAGAAATCTCAGCTTTTGAACAACTTGGAGCTTTTGGCTAGCAAGGGAAATCATTCTATTTTGGGACTTTTCCTTGTCATTGACACACTATAGGTAAACCCTCTAAATTGTGTTTTAATTCTGATTTCCTTGCATATTAGCCTAGATCTAGGTGTCCCCTAGCTGTGGTGTGTGATTTGTGAAAGTTTGCATTGATTTCGTGTCCGTATCGGACACATATCATAACCTAGTTCTAGGTGTTTGTGAAAATGCCTCAATGGATTTTACTTTACTGTTTTTGAAAAGTAATTAAAGGGAAATGTAGATCTATATATAAGTTATGATTTCCATGTGGACTGAGTTGACCACTGTGTCCTTCTCGTGTCGGAATGTGACACGGACACGCAGAACGAGCAGTGTGCTCGATGCCCTGCTGTTCGGGGTGTAGTGCGCACTGTACACGACACCATTGGACACGAAAATTCATGGACACATGAAGCACATGTCTGACACCATCCTCCCAAAATTTGGGATCATATGGTACACTCGTGTGTTGGATTGGTCTTGGACACGTTTGTGTCCAGTTTTATGACACCGAAACACTTGTACGACACATTCACATGTGGCACATCATTTACCAACCTTTTAATTTGATTATTAGTTGTATTTTATTTCGAATTTGTAAATTCTCCAAATTTCTGATACTTAGGGCTGTTACCCGATTTTTCTGAGATTAATATTGTGTTAACTAATTTTTGAGTGGTTAAATTATCATGATTAGATCATACCTTTATGCCTGAGATTGTCTACATGTTGGGATTTATGTTAAGCATGGAATTATGGGTTTTCAAATCTCATTTGGCTGTCAAAACCTGAAAACTGGGAACACACACTCAAATCTGAATTCAAAAACCTGGGACACTGTTTGTGTACACTGATTTGTGTACATTGAGTTTATGTATACATGTGTACACTGTTTCCTGAGAACCTATGTTGGTTCCCTGCACATACACACCACTGACATCTATACACACACACACACACTCACACATTGATTTCTCACACACACATTCACACAAGTTGAGAACACCCTCTTTACTGCTACACACACATCCTAGATACACACACAACACCCTATTATACACACACACATGTGTTGACACAAAGTCACAGTCAACCAAATATTGATAACATTGACTAAATAATACTTGTTATAATTCAATACGATACGTGACGACTATATTCTGCTCAAGCCAGACGACAGCTCAGTTGTGCAAATACAAGTTGTTTTCGCGTCTGTACTTTTATATTTTATTGAGTCTAGAATGATTGTAAGCTGAGTTATGCTAGGATCTTGAGACTCAACCCACAACTTATCCAAAGTCCGTAAAGCTCCACATCCCAACTTGGCCTATTGGACCCTTGGACCAATTCTGTGCTCTGGAGACAGAGTTCGGGCCGAACTCTGCCTCCACATAGAGTTCGGGCCGAACTCTGTCCCCTAAAAATCAGCACCCTAATTTTTAGGGTTGGCTGGTTACTAGTTGTCCAACGGCCAAATTTTTGAAAATTTCTACCAGAATTTTGGCCGAATTCTGCCTGTTAAAAACCTATAAATAGGTCAAGAATTCTCTCATTTTCATTCATCCAATCTTCTCTTCTCTTCTCTCTTAAGCTCAATATAAGCCATACCCTTCTCATCTACTAGCACAAGTTTCCTAAGTCTCGAGTACTCAGCATCTCTCAGTTAGGAGTCTTGTGCAAGAGTTCAAGAAGTAGCTTGGAAAAATCCAAGCATCGTCACTGCGATCCATTGTAAGAAGTTGACATGCTCTTCTGAAGTAAAGGCACGGGGTGTAACTACTATTTCACAAATAGTGGATTTAATCCTGAGCTAGAGTTCTCAGGCCTGGACTAGTCCTCCACGAGGGAAACCAGGTTAAAATCGGCTGTGTTTGCGTATGCTCTCTTGCTCCTTATTTATTTTCCGCATTTACTCTGATTATTTTTAGATCGTGAAAGAGTTGATTTTTAATTGGTTATTATTGCTATAACTCTATTCATCCCCCTCTAGAGTTGCCATATGTTCTTCAATTGGTATCAGAGCTCTGTTCTCTTTACAAGGACTTACATCCTAGAGCTGATCCATGGCAACCACACAATCCTTGATTTCCAATCACGGTGAAGGACAGTCCACTCATAGGCCTCCCCTATTTGATGAAACTAACTACACGTATTGGAAAACAAGGATGAGTTTTTATCTCAAGTCGCTAGACTTTGACCTGTGGACTATCGTCACTGACGGTTACAAAAAGCCCGCCAGAATAGTTGTCAATGGTGATATCGTTGAGAAATCACATGACAAATATTCTGACGAGGAGAAGAAACAGGCAAGTCTAGACGCGAGAGCTATTAATGCTTTATTCTGTGCTATAGACAGGAATGAGTTCAACAGGGTATCTACATGCACCACATCCCACGAAGTATGGAAGCTTCTAGAAGTGACGCATGAAGGAACCACCCAAGTCAAGGAATCAAAGATAAGCCGTCTCACTCAAGAATACGAGGCTTTCAAGATGAAGCCAAACGAGACGATCACGCAAATGTTCACAAGATTCCTCGACATCATAAACCCCCTGTCTTCGCTTGGGAAGCAATATTCAAATCACGAGAAGATTCGCAAGCTACTTAGGGGGCTACCAAAAGTTTGGAACCCTAAGGTGACAGCCATCATAAAAGGAAATGATCTCACAACCATGTCTATGGAGACCTTGATGGGAAAGCTAATAACTCATGAGCTTGACCTCAAGGACTTCGAAGAGCCTGCTCCTAAGGCTAAGGAGATCGCACTCAAAGCTCACCGACGGAGGGCTGAACCCGAAGAGACGGATGACGACAACTCAGAAGACGATGATCAAGCCCTCATGGTTCACAACTTCAAGAGATTCCTTCGCTTCAGTCGTAGAAAGAAGGAACCACAAGAAGATGAAGAAGAAGAGCCAACTTGCTACGGTTGCAAGAAGACGGGACACGTCCGAAAAGACTGTCCATTCTTAAAGAAGAGCAACCGCTATGAGAAGCCACACAAGAAGACCTCCTCAAAGAAATATGCCAACACAAGCATTTGGCATGAAAGCGAAGCTAGTGACTCCGAGGAAGAAAAGAACTCTCCTCAAGATACGGCTAATGTGTGCCTAATGGCGACGTCCGACAAGGTATCAAACGAAACTCTTGACGACTTCACTTTTGATGAACTTGGCGATGCCTTCACCGATTTACTTAGTGATCATAAAAAGGTCATTGGTAAATACAAACAAGCCAAGGACAAAATCAAAAGTCATGAAGTCGAAATATAAAGACTTTCTCTATTACTTGATAATATTAGAGACACTACACCCACGGATGTCACTGATGAGGTATCTAAGCTTAAAATAAGCTTACATGATGCCGAGGCACGTATTGAGCAACAAACACAAGAAATCACAACACTAAACACGAAGCTTGCAGAAGAAAAGAGCAGACACAAGATTACTATTACTAAGATGCATGGTTTGAATGCTAAGATTACTGAATTGCAAGCTGTCTCTAAGAAACTAGAGACTAAATTGGGAAAACAGGTTGCTCAACCTCAAACCCAATCACATGAGACACACACAAAGCATGACACAACTCATACTAGTCAACCACGTCATCCTCATGCTACTCACAATCATGCTTACATGTACACACACTTTCACAAAGGACACAAACCACATGCACTTAGAAATAATCATCATATGCCACAAAAACATCATGCTACACATAGATACAGTCATAACCATGTTACACAAAGACACAATCAATATCACTCTACATATTGACAATCTCATCATGCCATGCCATATAGACAATATCATCATGCCATGCCATATAAACAATATCATCATGCTACTCCACATAGTCATCATCACCATGCTGAATCTACATATCATCACACTTCTCCTCATTATTCTGCCTATAGACATCATCAGCATGCTCCAAATGTAAATAGGAATGCTACATGTACTTATTGTGGTTTACACGGACACATTTCACCACAATATAGAATTAGAAGATTAGTAGATAGAAAGATATATGCATGGTTTCCAAAAACTAACTCTTCAGGACCCTCAAGAACTTTGGTACCAAAGGTCACATCTACTCTTGATGTAGGTGGACCTTCCCTCCTCAACTAAGAGTAAGTGGATTATCGATAGTGGATGCTCGCGGCATATGACGGGAGACGCACATCTTTTCGCATCACTATTAATGAAGAGAGAAGGATATGTATCCTTCGGTAATAACCTAAAAGGTTATATTATAGGTAATGGTATTATTGGTTATCCTTCCTCTCCCGTAATAAAGGATGTCTGCCTAGTGACCGAGTTAAAGCATAACTTGCTCAGCATCAGTCATCTTGCTGACCATGGTTATGACATTAACTTTGGACAAAACAAATGCCTTATTTATGATAGGTCAACAGGAGACATTGCTTTTGAAGGGGTAAGAGAGGACAATATTTATATTTTCTATTTGTCTATAGATACTAACAATGCAGGTAGATTCCTATATGCTCATAAAGATGAACGGTTACTATGGCACCAGCGTCTTGGTCATGCCAATATGGATACTATATCCAGGCTATCGACCAAGAAGCTAGTTAGAGGCTTGCCCGACATCACATTCAAAAAGGACACCGTATGTGCTGAATGTGAGTTGAATAAGGCAACCAAGTCATCTTTTCATTCCATAAACTCTGTAAGCACTACTAGACCCCTGCAACTACTCCATATGGATTTATTTGGCCTTAGTAGAGTAGCCAGTCTTGGTGGAAAACTCTATGCCTTTGTTATTGTTGATGACTTTTCAAGATTTACTTGAATTTTCTTTCTTACTTATAAAAGTGATGCTATTTCAGTTTTTAAAATTTTTGTCAAGAAAGTTCAAAACGAAAAAGGCTACATGATTACTCGAATCCGAAGTGATCATGGAGGCGAGTTCGAAAATTCTGATTTTGAAAAGTTTTATGATTCCAATGGTTTTGATCATGAGTTTTCTTGTCCAAGAACTCTCTAACAAAATGGTGTTGTGGAGCGGAAGAATAGGACTCTTAGCGATATGGCTAGAGTCATGTTGAACAAGTTCTCACTTCCGAAATACTTTTGGGCTGAAGCTGTCAGTACAGCATGCCACATTTTAAATAGGGTACTCATTCGTCCTATTACGAAGAAAACACCCTATGAGCTTTGGTTCGGGAGAACCCCAAATGTTTCTTATTTTAGAGTTTTTGGCTGTAGATGTTTTATCCTTAACACCAAAGACAACTTAGGCAAATTTGATGCCAAAGCTGACGATGGTATTTTCCTTGGCTATGCTGCCAAGGGTAAGGGATATAGAGTTTTTAACAAATGCTCATTAATTGTGGAAGAGTCTACCAATGTGACTTTTGATGAAGATAACAGTGCAACAGCTACTCTTGATGATGATGTTGAGCCATCAACGTCTACTCCAATGAACACCATAACCGAAACAAATTCTCTGGAAAACTTGCCTAAGAAATTCTCTTTCAAGCCATCACATCCAGAAAATTTGGTAATCGGTGAGGTTTCACGAGGAGTAACTACTAGATCATCATTAAGAGACTATATTGCTAGCACTGCCTTTATTTCACAAATTGAGCCTAAAAACATTGTAGAAGCTTTCAATGATGAATTTTGGATTTCTGCTATGCAAGAGGAACTCAACCAATTCGAGAGGAGCCAAGTATGGGAACTTATTCCTAGACCGGCTAATCACTCGATTATTGGTACTAAATGGGTTTTTAGAAACAAAGTGAATGAAGATGGTTCAGTCACACGCAACAAAGCTCGTCTAGTAGCCGAAGGATACAACCAAGAGGAAGGTATCGACTACGATGAGACGTATGCTCCTGTTGCTAGATTAGAATCCATTCGGATGCTTTGTGCATTTGCAAATTTTCAAAATTTCAAATTATTTCAAATGGATGTTAAAAGTGCTTTCTTGAATGGTTTTATTAAGGAGAAAGTTTATGTAAAACAACCCCCTGGCTTTGAAAATCACAAATTTCCCGAGCACGTGTTCAAGCTAAAGAAAGCGCTGTATGGCCTCAAACAAGCCCCTAGAGCTTGGTATGAACGGCTAAGCAATTTTCTGCTTGAGAAAGGTTTTTCAAAAGGGAAAATTGATACTACACTTTTCATAAAATCTTTCAAAGACACTATTCTTTTAGTACAAATATATGTAGATGATATTATTTTTGGGTCTACTGATAAAACTCTTTGTCAAGATTTTGCTAAGTGTATGTAGACCGAGTTTGAGATGAGCATGATGGGAGAACTCAACTACTTTCTCGGACTACAAGTCAAACAAATGTCAAATGGAACCTTCATCTGTCAGTCGAAGTATACAAAGGACATGCTGAAGAAATTCGACCTTGACAACGTCAAACCAATCAGCACTCCTATGGCTACTTCAACCAAACTTGAACCAGATGATAGTGGCAAACCCGTAGATCAATGTAAGTATCGAGGTATGATAGGCAGTCTACTCTATCTTACTGCAAGTCGCCCTGATATTATGTTTAGCGTTTGCCTGTGTGCTAGATGTCAAGCAAATCCTAAGGAATCACACATGACCGCAGTTAAGCGTATCTTTCGATACCTTAAGGGTACGGTTACAGTGGGCCTATGGTATCCCAAGTCAACATCATTTGACCTCATTGGTTATTCTGATGCTGACTTCGCCGGATGCAAGGTCGACCGTAAAAGTACGAGCGGTACGTGTCATTTATTAGAAAAAGCTTTAGTCTCTTGGTTTAGCAAGAAGCAGAATTCTGTCGCACTATCCACAACAGAAGCTGAATACATCGCAGCTGGGGGTTGTTGTGCACAAATTCTGTGGATGAAGCAAACCCTTGAAGACTATAATTTATCTTTCATGCATATTCTAATCTTTTGTGACAACACTAGTGCTATAAACTTGACTAAGAACCCCATTTGTCACTCACGCACGAAGCACATTGAAATTCGTCACCACTTTTTGCGTGATCATCAGCAAAATGGCACGATTAACTTAGAATTTATTGACACTGATCATCAGTTAGCAGATTTCTTTACCAAACCATTATCCGAAGAGCGCTTCAATTTTCTTTGTCGTGAACTTGGAATTTTAGATGAAGCTGTTATAAATTAAAATAAACCTGCGTAAATATCAAATATATTGTGCTTCTCTCATGATGAACATGCTATGGGTACAAGCCGAAAGGACCCTTCTGACAACAAGGCGTAAAAGCCTAAGCGACACGGTGTACTAGTCCTCAGGACTATCGCTAGCTGGGATTCGGCCCCTGCAGCTAACCAATGGCAGCTTCAACATATTGAATTACGATATAATTTCTTGTTTATTATACGGTTCATTTTCATCTATCACATACTGAAATACTAATTTTTCATACTTCATATTACTGCTTTGAACTCACTATCTGCTATTCATCTATTTACTTATTGGACCCTTTTCTGTACTTAAACTCATGTAGTATATTGGTTTTCATCTTTACTTAACCAATTTTTGACTCAACTCAGCCTGATTCCTGTTTTGTCCCCAGGATCCAGAATTCGGGTCGAACTCTGCCCCTACCAGAGTTCGGGCCGAATTCGGCCTGCCCGTCCCAGAACCGGGAACAGGCTCAGCCGTTGATCCAATTGTTGATCCAATGGTCAATAATTGACCCGACCAAGAGAAACCCTCCTCTTAATTTCGGTTTCTCTTCCCTCTCCTTCCTTCTTACCACCTTTTCTACTTCTCCAACTCAAAACTCTCAAAATCCTAACCCTAGTTTCTCCTTTCTAGTGCTCCATTCTTCCCCAAACTCAAGGAGGAGGCTTAGTTTTCAATTCTCTTTCATAATCTTTCACTATTTTGAGGTATAACTCTTCACTTCTCTATATCTCAAATTTCTTTATTATCATCTATCTATTGTGTTATGGCTCCACGATTGCTTAACCGTGGGAAGAGACTTCGGACCGAGGGTGCGTCCTCGTCGAATGCTCCTCCTCCCGTTGAGCCGCCCGTTGCACCACCCGTTGCACCGGGTATTGAACAACAAACCCATCCATTGTTCAATCCTCCACGTCCACGTGATCCAAACACTTTTGACGACCGGATTTTTATATCACTAGACGCATCAAATGAGTGGTTTAGTGATTTTCGGACACGTCCGGTGTTTGCGGGACACCCCATAAACTTTACAATTTCCTCACAATATGATGCACTCTTTAATGACCTTTGCCTTGACGAACTTGTTACCTCAAATTCGGTCATTTATCGTAGTGCCATTCAAATGTTTTATTGCAACTTGACTCATGATGATACTCGCATCTATTCACGTGTTGCAGGTATTGATATCTCATTTGATGACTTTGAATTAGCCGAATATCTTGAACTTCAAGAGCCTAATTCTTGGGAGAAGCTTGTTGAAGCTAGATCCTTTATCTTTCCCGAAGGGATTTCACTAGAGGGCTTCAAGGACGACCTGTGTAGCCCTAACACACGTCCTCGTAAGCTCTTGGCAAAATTCCTCAAACCTTATTTCTATGAGCTTCATCGGATCATTTTCAACACCATTCTACCCAAAGCGGGTTCTACCGATGAAGTCACTTATTTTGAGATTTCAGCTTTGTACCATCTCCACTTCCATGTTCCCTTTAACCTCCCACGCACAATGATGGATTGGATTATCAACTGTAGGAAGAAACCAAGATCTTTGGTTTATGCCTCATACCTTCCTATGATCTTTCGTGCGTTCCATGTACCCCTTGATGAGTGTCCATTCTTACCTGCCCCTGCCTTTCTCTCCAAGGCAAGGAGGCTTCATGCGACCGTTGGCTCACCGATCGTGTCTGAGCATTCTGAGGATGAGCCAGATGCCCCTCCTATCGGACAGGATCCTCCTCCTCCTCCTCCGGCCACTCTTGAGTCACTTCAGGCCATGCTTCGAGATCGTTTCACTTTGGAGGACGATCGATGGACTCAGCTGGACTATCGGACTACCTTGCAGATGAGTGCTATCAGCAACTCGCTGCATGATATTCGGTATTCCATGTCTCGTCATCCTTCCATGCCCATTCCTATGGAGCGAGATCCAGATCGTGAGGGCTTTCGTATTGATGACCCTTGGGTTCGTCGCTACATGGATCCGGATGCGGCTTTTGTGGACCCACGTCGCTCCTTTACTGATCCATCGGACGATGTCGGGCCCTCTCGTGCTCGATGATGTTTTTGGACTGCTACTTGAGGCTGCTACTGGAGATCTTAGATTATGTTTTCTGCATTCTGCTTTAGTTACTTTTATGTATTTGATTTGTAGTAGACTTACTATGTATTGTGCTTTTGAGACTTTGGTAGTTCTATTATCAGTTTCTATGTCATTATGACTCTTGGTCATTATCTTATATGCAGTTTCTTCTCCTTTACGTGTGTTTTGCCTGTTATTATTTATCTATCTCATATTGCTAAATGCCAAAAGGGGGAGTTATGTGTATATTCTGTTTCTGTTTGTTTGGTTTATATGTGCTTTTGGAAGAATATTATTAACAGGCCAACAGAGATTCACAGCATTGTTCATGGGGGAGCTACTTTTAAGCTCGGCACTTATTATGGGAGAGCTATGTCGTTACCTGTGTCCAGGTATGGATATTGAATATACAATTATTATTTTGTCAATTATCAATATGGGGGAGATTGTTGACACAAAGTCACAGTCAACCAAATATTGATAACATTGACTAAATAATACTTGTGATAATTCAATACGACACGTGACGACTATATTCTGCTCAAGCCAGACGATAGCTCAGTTGTGCAAATACAAGTTGTTTTCGCGTCTGTACTTTTATATTTTATTGAGTCTAGAATGATTGTAAGCTGAGTTATGCTGGGATCTTGAGACTCAACCCACAACTTATCCAAAGTCCATAAAGCTCCACATCCCAACTTGGCCCATTGGACCCTTGGACCAATTCTGTGCTCTGGAGACAGAGTTCGGGCCGAACTCTGCCTCCACACAGAGTTCGGGCCGAACTCTGTCCCCTAAAAATCAGCACCTTAATTTTTAGGGTTGGCTGGTTGCTAGTTGTCCAATGGCCAAATTTTTAAAAATTCCTACCAGAATTCTGGCCGAATTTTGTCTATTAAAAACCTATAAATAGGTCAAGAATTCTCTCATTTTCATTCATCCAATCTTCTCTTCTCTTCTCTCTTAAGCTCAATATAAGCCATACCCTTCTCATCTACTAGCCACAAGTTTCCTAAGTCTCGAGTGCTCAGCATCTCTCAGTTAGGAGTCTTGTGCAAGAGTTCAAGAAGTAGCTTGGAAAAATCCAAGCATCGCCACTGCGATCCATTGTAAGAAGTTGACGTGCTCTTCTGAAGTAAAGGCACGGGGTGTAACTACTATTTCATAAATAGTGGATTTAATCCTGAGCTAGAGTTCTCAGGCCTGGACTAGTCCTCCACGAGGGAAACCAGGTTAAAATCGGCTGTGTTTGCGTATGCTCTCTTGCTCCTTATTTATTTTCCGCATTTACTCTGATTATTTTTAGATCGTGAAAGAGTTGATTTTTAATTGGTTATTATTGCTATAACTCTATTCACCCCCCTCTAGAGTTGCCATCTGTTCTTCAACATGAACCTTTGTTGCACTGCTACCACATGACACACACACACATATAAATGTATCTGTTATACTTATCTCTCTCTATTTATGTATATATATATTTAATATCTACAATTTTACTAGATAAATATGTAATGTATATATATACAAATTGCCTATATGAAATTGGTATATATGTATGTTGCTTATATTATTTTAGTATATATATAAATGTGGTAAAAATATGTACGTTGCCAATATAGATTGGTACATAGGTTATAGCCTATTGGTTCCTATATGTTCATATGTATATATGGTAATCTATACACATGAGATTGTGTTGATAAGGCTTGTATAACATTGTGATGGTATGTGGATGTTAGATAGGTATGGTTAGGCTTAGTGAGACTTGTCTGGTTAGGTTTTGACCTAGTTGACCTAGTTTGACTAGTGTAGTTGACTAGAGTTGACCAAAGGTTGACCTTAGCCTAGATTGACCCAAACATCATGTAGAATGCATTGTAGCAGTCTATTTTACCATTTTGGATATGTTGTGACTTGTACTATTCTAATAGGAGCCAGACACCACTCCTCAGGCAGTATATTCATTCAGATACTAAGGATATCAGGCGAGTACATTCTCTGACCGTTTCATACTTGCTAGGACTATATTCTTGCTCTAGATTACTTTACTTGATGCTGTCACGATGGAAACACGGATTATTACTATATGGATCTTTTCATACGATGTTATCCTCCTCAGGAGCATCGGATACATCATGTCATGTGCGTTTCATTTTCATCATGTATTCCTGTTCTTTCACCATTCATATGCACTCTCGTGATTCATGTACTCTCATGTTCACGGAGCCTCCATGTTTATATTCATGTGCACCCATTTATGGGCCCCCATATGAAATCTTGTACAATAACATAATTTGAACGGATCCTTGTGTATTGATTGGGGATGATGGAGTAGAAATAGTCATGTGGACATTTCCAAAGTAGTGTAGCCATGTACAACCTCATATTTATTATCAAGCCGTTTACATGTCTATCTTGTACTCTAAATCACTAGTTCACTGTTAGCTGTTTACTTATAGTAGATATTTCTTTACAGTCTTCTCTTTTACTTCATGTATATTCTTTGGCGTTTCATGTACCTTACTCTATTGCCTGTATTATATTCCTGTCATGATATGAACTACGTGAGATGTACTGTGCTCGCTTCCGTCCTGACTGGACCTGTTGAAAATATTATAGATGACCTTGAGGAGTTCTGTCCCACATACTATGGAGCAGGCCTAGATGACACATGTGAGCTGGACTCCCAGGAGGACCTAGCACTTGTAGAGGATATTATCCCAGTAGTCTAGGCTAGTTAGCTAGACCAGTATCTTACTTATTATTCTGTCTTGTTGGATACACTTGTACTTATTTGGGGATTTTTATTCTGGATATTGTGGAGTTGTTATCTTAGACATATAGTTTCTCTCTCTTATCTTGTATTTCATTTGTGGATTCTGTTGATATTCCTGTCTATCTATCTTATCGTATTTTCTTCCTTAGTTGTGATTGAGTTGTACTTTATATTATTCCTCCATTCGGAGAGTATAACTGTACAGGTACCTTATAACTGTTAGATGTATGTGACCTAGACAGCGTTCTACCGCCGGCACTGCGGTGTAGGCTGTACGTAACCACTTCTCGTGCCCCTACACTGGGTGCGGGTCGTGACAAGAACCTAACATCAAACCTAAACCCAATTTAAACAGCCCAAATCTAATCAATTTCACTTGAACCCTGTTGTTTACAAGGTAACCGAACTAGGACCGAGTTCTGTCTGAACTCGGACCAAACTCGATCCCCTTGACACAGTTTTTCTTGAGATTAGGTCCACCTGAAGACTAGGCTCCTCAACGTTGATGTTATGAACGTCAGGGAACCGAACTCTGTCCGAGTTCGGTCCTCTAGAATTCTATAAATAGAAGAGAAAATCTAATTCATTTTCATCTTATCCCTTTATCTTTTCTTCTATTCTTTACAAAGTTTTCTGAGCTTAAACACTTTCCAATCTAAACTTTAGGACTCCTAGCCAAGAAAATGCAAGTTCAGATCGATCTAGAAGTTTGGTTCGAGTTATGAAAATGCTTGAAAATAATTTCGTTTCCATACCAGTTTTGAAGTCGGCGAGTCTTTCGTATTAAAAGCTTGTGTTGTGAAGTTGCTTGTATCTTCGGATCAAAGCACAAGGTATCTGTAAGAGGTTGTAAGTGCTTCTGATCAAAGTTTGTATTTCACTGCATAGTGGATTAAACATCGAGCTAGAGTTTTGGAGATTAAATTAGTCCTCTCAGAGAAAAACCTGTATAAATCTTGGTGTTTGCGTTTACTTTTCTGAACTTCTTACTTCATGCATTTATTTATTAACAGTTGGATATTCTCCCTATATCTATTTTCTTACTGCCATAATTTTTAAATTGGTAGTTATTATTTTCGCTGCACATAAGCACTTTATTCACCCCCTCTAGAGTGCTCGACGTTGCTACAATTGGTATCAGAGCCATGTTATCTTATATAACACTATAGAGTATACTCATGGCAACCATGAAAACTATATTCACCGGTGCAGGCCAATCCATAAATAGACCCCCACTATTTGATGGAATCAACTATATTTATTGGAAGACACAGATGAGTTTCTTTCTCAAGTCACTATACTTTGACCTCTGGTCGATTGTTATCAATGTCTACAAAAAGCCTACTATTGTCAGCACCATGATTTTTGGAAATTATTTTATTATTATTTTATAGGGCTAATTAGTGTTTAGACCCTAGATTTTATACCAGTTAAAGGTTTAAGCCCTAAAATGTCCAATTGTCAACTTTAGACCCTGAATTTCTATTTATTGGTTTTTTTCCATTATACCCTCCCTCCTATGCATAATAATAAAACTTTCCTATATAGGATATAAAGGGTATAATAGGAAAACGAAAACAAAAAACAAAAATTCAGGATCCAAACTTTCCAATTGGACATGTCAGGACCTAAACTCTAAGCTGGTATAATATCCAGGGTCTAAACGCTAATTAGCCCTATTTTATATAATTTTATACTCATTAAATATATTTTATTTTTTTAATTATGACTATAGATGTACTTATTCGTAGTTTTGATTTTTTGAACACAAGAAATGTCAATCATTCGAAACGTCCTCAATGAGTTTTGAAGTAGACATGTACACCATCAATTTGATAGATCATTTCCCATCCAAACTTGTTCCCTAACATTCTTTTGACTTCGCACAACTTCGAGTCAATTTAGACCATTTACCGTAATTCTAGAGCTAACTTCCAACTTGAGTCCGGAGCTCGACATCGATCAAAACCATTTCGACCTAATATATAGTTTTGACCCATTTTGAGCCTACGACACACATGCCTAGGGTATGCCACTCAATTGGGTACCCACGTGCTATTTATTTATGAATAGCATACGAGGCCCATTGGTTGACTTCTCAGGTTCCATTTGACTAGAAAATATGTTTGGACCCTAACCTAGCCAACCCACTTGGTAGAGCCATGTTAGTTTGCCATGACTTAGTAAAATTATTTGAATTTGTTTTGGTATGTTATACAACCAAATAGGTTTAAATACAACTTTATATATATATATATATATATATATATATATATATATATATATATATATATATGATTGAAAAAAAAATATATATGATTGTATTTATAATAGCCTAATACTATATATATATATATATATATATATATATATATATATATATATATATATATAATAGCCTAATATATATATATATATATATATATATATATATATATATATATATATATATATATATATATATATATATATATATATATATATTGGAGTCTTATATTGGAGTTATACTTGCTACATTTACTGTCTGGACTTATATCATGTTACTCTAGTTCAGCTAGTTTCTATTTTACAGTCTTCATTGCCATGATTCTTCTCTTGTTTTACTTACCTTACTTTCCTTGTATCTTAACTGTTTATCTATACCATCACCTGTATACAAACTACCATATTCATCAATAAAACTGTCTATAACTGCTTTATAGTTCTCTGTCATTTACTTGGGATTGCTTGATGAATTGTACTCGTTCCTGTCCTGACTGGACCTGTTGAAAATATTACAGATGTTTGCCCTGAGGACATTTGCCCTACTTGCCTTGGAGCAGGAGATGGCTTAGCTACCTATGGCCCCGACTCTCAGGAGTGATCGGGAGACTAGCTAGTAGACTTGGTTTAGTTTTTATGTTTTAGAACTTAAATTTTAATAACTTGAGATACGAGTTTGTATTTGAGTTTGTTTGTGATATTATTATTTAGTAGTTTATAAATGTTGTTATTTAGTCTTTAGTTATAAACTTCTGTGTTATCTTATCGTGCTTAGATTATGATTGAGATTTTATTATATCTATACTTGTCCTCCGTTCGGAGTTGAGATTTGACAAGTACATTATATAATTGCGTGAGTTATTGATTACATAGTAACCTAGGACAGCGTTCTACCGCCGACACTGCGGCGTAGACTGGACGTACCCTCTTCTCGTGCCCCTATACAGGGTGCGGGTCATGACACGTAATCTTGCTTATAGGTTTCCAATTGACTGAGCATGTTTTAGTGTGTGTCGGACACGCAATGGGACACGAAACTCATGCTTTTCTGCACCATACAGCTCCCCTGCTACTCGGGGGCTGTATCGGACACAACACGCAACCAGGACACGTGAAACTCGACACACACCATGGGGCATTGACTAATACGCCACATGTCAAGTTTCAGATGACCACGTGGCGTGTCGAGAGAGATATCAGTGTCGCACTGATTTGTCACTGTGCAGTGCACACGAGAAATCGAGCTCTGATACGCGGTTCGTATCCTTTCTGGACACGTCGTGGACACTCTTCGTGGACACTGACACACTCACCTAGACCTAGTCTAACACTAGACTCGAGCACTTGGTCCCTCGTGTTGTGCTTTGAGTCCAATGTGGCTCGACATGGCCGTACGAGGCCTGTTATTCACAATTTTCTATATACATATGTTTTCTGTGCTTGGACACTTCGTGTCCACTTTTGTGGACACGAATCACTCCCTCTGACACAAACACAATATTGTTAATCATTACCAACCAATGCTTTCACATTTTAGTTTGATTTTTATCATAAATTTCCAAATACCCTAAAATTCCTGATACACATTTCAGCCTATTTTTCCAGTTTTCATATTCGATATTTGGCAATAAAATTCACCCATTTTAATGCTGTTAGTTACATGTTTTAGTCCCTAATGTGATTCCCCTACTGGTAATCTAACTAGGGTTCAAATTTGGGGTTGTTTAGTTGTGAATCGACTTCAAAATGGGGGTTTGTATCAGTGGGCTGAACTGTCAAATATATGAACTGTTTTGTGAATAAATGAATTGATTTCCTACCTTTTCCTGTACTGTCCAGAAATGGACTGCCCCCATTTCACCTTTGTACACACACAGCAACACACTCGACTACCTGTGACACACTCTAGTATACCCTTATTTCCTATTGACAGTACCCCTCCACATGTTATGTATCTACACACACACACTCACAACCCCATATGCATCACCCTCTCACACCACTGTTTTATCACACACACACATCCCTCACACACTCACTACTCACACACACATTCCTGTTCACTATCTCGCTCATTCACATACACACACTTCTTTCACTCTCTATACACACACACATGCTCTCTCTCTCTAAATACATATGTATGTATATATATATATTTTTTTTTTACATATGTATGTATATATATTATATTATATTGAATATGTATATGTATGTATATCTATATATATGTATATAATGCATTATGTATATATGTAAAGTAATGTATATACAATATAGGTGGCCTACACATGTGTATTTTTGAATTGAGCCTATATATATATATATATATATATATATATATATATATATATATATATATATATATATATATATATATATATATATGTAATATATGTAGATGTATGTATATATAATAATGTATATGATGTGTTATATATATAGTGTGGGTTATGTGTCAACATGTATAGGAATGAAATATAAACATGAATGTGTGTACATAGAGTACATGTATATGCTTATATGTATGTAGGTAGCTATATAGTTGTATTGTAATATAGCCTTGTAATGGTATGTGTTAGCTAGTTTAGCCTAGTATAGAGTAATGTAGACTAGTTAGACCTAGAATGACTTGTTTGACCTAGTTTAGACTTGTTGGACCTAGTTTGACCATAGTTGACCTAGGTTTGACTTCTTGGTTGACCAAGGTTGACCAGGAGTTGACTTTGGCCTAGATTGACCTAGATTCATCTAGAATGCATTGAATTGCATATTGTTATCATTTTTGACTTGTTGTAACTTGTGCTGTTCTGATTAGGAGCCAGACACCTCTCCTTGGACAGTACATTTCATTCGGACACTCAGATACCAGACGAGTACATTCTCTGATCATTTCATATCCTGCTTAGAATTATTTTTCTGCTTTAAATTACTTTACTTGATACTGTCACGTTGGTCACACGGATTAGTACTATATGGATCCCTTTTTGAGATGTTATCCCTTCAGGGAGCATCGGGTACTACATGTTCTGTGTGTTTCACTTACATGGCGTATCACTATGCTTCATTGGTTCATTGATCACTTGTGACATATACTCTTATGATCACAGAGTCTTCCTTGAATCCTTATTCCATTTATTTGATTTTTTAGAATCCCTATTTATGGGACATCCATGTATCACCCTTCGGGGGCCTTTGCATGGAATCATAACATAACCTGGTTGGATCCTTGTGTATTGATTGGGGGTACGGGGGAGTAGAAGTAGACATGTGAATATTATCCAAGTAGTGTAGCATCAAAATCTTTCCATAGTGTAGCATCAGAATCTCCTATGCCATTTACATGTCTATATTGTACTCTGACTCACTAGCCACTGTTAGTCTCTATTTATAGTAGATATTTTTATTACAGTTCTCTCTCTGTTTTACATACTGTATTTCCTTCAGTACATGTATCTTACTTTACTGCATGATTATATTTTCTAACCTGCTATGAACTGTTGAGATGTATTGTGCTCGCTCCTATCCTGACTGGACCTGTTGAAAATATTACAGAGGACGAGGAGGAGGCCTGTGTGGATACCTTCTATGGGGCAGCCCTAGACGACACTTACGAGCTGGACTCTCAGGAGGACCCAGCTCTAGCTGATGACATTACCCCCATTGCCTAGACTAGCTTAGTTAGGCCTATCTTATTTATGTTGTCTTGAGACTGTTTTAGCTAGACTTTATTTCTGTCTGGAGATTCTGAGTTGTATATATTCTTTCATATTCAGTAGCTGAGATTTGTACTCTGGATATTTGCTGGGATGTTATCTTAGACTATTTTATCATCTGTATTTCCGTGAGTTCTATATCATATCGTGCTTCTTCTTCCTTAGTTGTGATTGAGTTTACTTTTATCATATCACCCCCATTCGGGGAGTATAAACTGCTTAGTATATTATTGCTAGCTGTTGTGACCTAGGACAGTGTTCTACCGTCGACACTGTGGCATAGACTGGACGTACCCACGTCTCGTGCCCTTATTCTAGGGTAAGGGTCGTGACAGTATCATCCGTCAGGCGTATCTCTTCAACGTCTCAACCCGATGTATCTCTTTCAGCATCTCAGTCAGACGCGTCATGAAGTATCAACATATGCGCTCCACTTCGATCCGATCAAGTGCTTCGGCTAAAGGAGCAACTTTGAGCATAACAAGAGCGGGCGATCAACCCCACTCTAGCAGGAGGAAGAGCTCTCCAAAGCCCAAGGAAGAGGAGAGCACCGCAATCGATCTGCAGCTCTTCCGGCATAATGGAGACGGGACTTGAGCGTCCCGATCTTTGGATGCAATAGGCACCTTCGGCCTGCGTCGGAAGCCCACGATCCCGACTTTTGGATGTAACAGTCACCTTCATGAGTGCATACGAAGACGACTCGACGCATCTTCACCCTGGGGAGCGTCTTGGCAACAGAATGGACTCGGGCAAAAGAATTCATCTTCGTCGAGAAGGCAAGGGAGAGACAACAAAAACTCTCTCAAATTGTTGCTATTTATAGGCCAGGGTAAATCAAACCCATGCGCCAAGTGGCAACCTTCCCGAAGTTAGTATAATGAACTTGCATTTACGATGATGAATTTGCCTCTTCGAATTTAGCCAAGTCAAAACGGCTATTTAAAGCACTCGAAGAACTCAACAGACAGACCAATATGGATGCGCCATCAGCACCAAGCGCCCCGTATAGATGTGCCCAACAAAGCACAGATCCATGCATCCTGGTGAACACGGACCTATGCGCCTAGTGGGGTACAAATCGATGCACCAACTTCGGCTCGTCACCCACCAAGCAATTAATACGAAAATGACAGAGTTGGCAGCACGTCCCCCGAGGACTGAATAGTCGACAGCTTTCTGCAGAAAACGAAGCACCGCAGACGTCAGCATCATCATTACTCTCCTCTGACGGTTACAAGCCACGTGCCCGACCAACCACTCGCGTGCGCCTCCGCAGCCGTGCGCCCAAAGATTTGTATGTACCTCAAAAGCCATGCATCTCTGACTTATTTCTGATCACAGAAGTCAAGTCGTCGCATGTGTCTCCCCGGCCATGCTACTGAAGCCCCGCATGCGCCTCAAAAGCCATACGCCCAGACTGGTTCGTGATTCCTAAAGATTAAGAGCTAAGTCTCCTCATGCACCCGATTCCAGGTGCAGCTCATCAGATCCTTCTCTACTAAATTCGAGATCTTGAGCCATGGACGTACGCCACGTGTCCTTTGACTCAGTTCAGCCTATGAAGGGGTGCTAACCACCCAACATCTCAGCAACATAAAGATCCTCTCCACTTCCACGTGCGAGCTACAAATGCAGCATGAAGGATTCAACCCACAAATCATGGCGCATCATCCATGCGCTCAGCATCAGCCATGTGGCGTTCCCACGTACAAGCACATTCTACATGTGCGCGCATGAGCAGTCCAACCTGCTGCTTATAAATAGAGGGATCATTTCCTTCTTCCACAGACATAGACAGAGACATACAGATATATACCGTCAAAGACAGAAGTGACCAGATCATCAGAGTTACACACATAGATCGGAAGAGACACTCAACGTCTTCTTCTCCTCTGCAAGCTTCGACATCCAGAGCAACCCAGACCTTCAAAGAACCGAAAACCATCGTCAGATCATCAACGGAGTCAACGCATTACCACTCTCTCCACCAACACAGGACCCAGATAAAAATAAAAGTGTACTCCTAGGACTACATCTAAGTCCTACATAGTAATACTGTTCTGTTTGTAATTGAAATTGCAATTCGAAGATTTTAATGTGAAACAAGCTGGCGACTCTGTTGGGGACCTCGTTCTCTTTCGATGAGAAAGTTGTGCTACAACCTGACGACGTGAAGGTGGGCTCCCCCTACAAGATGCTAGTCGTACGCCTCAATCAACAAGCGTATGAGAAGTTCATCTCTGAAGGCAGCGCAAGTCCTTCGAAGCGGCTGCCGTAGCCGAAGAAGACTCGCCAAGCCTGGATGCGCAAGGTGGAGGTCCCTGGCACCATCACTGAAGGGGATGTGCCGATGCAGCCTACCCTTCTCGCTGACGTCCTCAACAGCCAGGATGTGCCTACGGGTGCATCACATCTTTGGGGAAACGTGGTGCTGACCACATTCTCCAACCATCTCCTTTTCAGTCAAGGAAGATTTACCGATGGAGCAGGGGCGCGTCTAACGCCCCGCGTATGAACTCTGGTGCGCCGCAGAAGGCCTCTGTCTTTGACAGACTCACTCGCTATCATGGCAAGGATAATTTGGACTCTGAGTACTATACACCATAGCGGGCTGGTACGAAGAAGTCCAAGACGGCACGGGCCATGCGCCTCAAACGTGCTATGCCAACGACAAACCAGAAGCATGCACTCACAATCATGCGTGCTGCTGATGGTAAGCTTACAAAGTTGACTCGGGTGCTTCTTCGCCAGAAACGAGCCGACCCTCAAAGTCCTTGTCTCACTTTGGCGCATCTGCTGCATTCGTAACCAAGTCGTGCAAGGCAAACTCTGTGGTCTTGAACCCCTGTGCCTACATTGGTTGTGCGTCTGAGGCTGGTTCAAGCTACCCTAAATGTTGCTCCCCTGCTACTAATCTAGGCCCATCTTTTGTGCTGGATCAGGGGGTACAATATTCACTTAACCACCCCGGTGCTTGGCCTTGCCATGCGCCTGATGGGGGTGTGAAGGTGGCACTCTCCCCTAACGATTTACGTAATATGATTATTCACAAACGCCGACCAGGAGAGTCGATTGACAAGCACAATGCGCCCCTCACAGGGCACACCTGTGCTGTGGTCATTATTAATTGTTGTTGCAAAATAGTAGTCCTACCACAAAGGCAGTCTGTGATCCAGTGGCTGTAATCATCAGCACCCCTCCAACATCGCCTTGGAGAGAAGGTGTCGATTGAAGAGGAGCCAGAACTAAAGGTTGCTTCTTGCAACGTAGTCTCTAACTCCTCATGAATCCGAAAGGCGACTGGCAACTCCTCGACCTCATCCTCATCCAAGAGCCAGCCGAGGAAGACCAAGGTGACTGTCCCGTCCTTAGGAGTGTTTGAAGGCACCCGGGGGAGGAAGAAGATCTCAGAGGAAGCTGGAGGTAGTCAGGCCCTTGTTGATCCTCATCTTGAAGACGAAGATATCCTCCAGAGCATAGCTGGGGGTAGCCATGATGAAGCTCCAAGAGAAGTTCCTCTTCTATAGGAGAGCGAGGCTGAGAGCGAAGCTTCAACCGATCCATCCACTTCCAGTCACGTCATGACAGTATACATGATGGGAGGTGGTGATACAGAGTCATATGCTCCACCAGCAGACCTCGTTCAGTGCATGGATACTTTGGAGAGAGGACTCAAAACCCTCTCTGCTTCCATGCAAACACCGATTCAAGAAGTGTTCGAGATACGGTCAGCTTTGGCCAGAGCACCTTCCACTAATCCTGACCCAGGAGCCAACGGGGAATCAAGTGTGCCCCTTCAACGGGCATCATTGAATACCGATTGCCGTGAAGCACCTATGATATCGAAACCTTCAAATGTACAACTCCAGGCCATTCCACCTTCTCCGACTCCCAGTTCCACGGAGGACTTGGTTGAGATGATCAGGGACTTGCGTGAACGCTTCGAGTCAAAGAATAGACAAGAGGAACGCCAGAAGATGGGGATTCCACAACCTTACCCCCTCGAATGGAACAAAGTGGTCTATCCTCCCAAATATAAACCACAAACGTTGACGCCTTACGACGGAAAGGACTCTCCATGCCGTTATCTGACGTACTTCCTGTCCCAAACGGGACATCTCCCGAAGGAAGATGCACTACTCACTAGCCTGTTTGTCGGGGCATTGAAAGGAGTGGCTAACGACTGGTACTGCAGTCTCCTTGACAACTCCATATCCTCCTTTGATGAGTTGACACGCCTCTTCCTCGATCGTTTTTATGACGGAGGAAAAGACATGACGATGGCGTCCCTCTAGAGGTACGTTAGAAGAAAAAAGTGACGGTTCGAGCATTCATCGAACAATTTCGACAAGCCTGCTTCAGACTGCCCCCGGGTATGCCAGAACATGCACTCCTCTCCTCCTACCGCATGAACATGCTTTCTACGGTTATGCTTTGGCTCAACTCCATTCCTCCTCTCGACTGGAGGTCATTGATTATTAAAGCTGAAGCAGCTGAAAAAAAAGTATGCAATGCTCGCCTTCTGGGAGTCAGTTTTCCTGTCTTTGAAGACAAGGGAAAACAGCCTGCTGCCAGCAACCTTAGATAAGAGACGAAGGAAAAGCAGACATTGACTGTCAATGCCTTGAAAGGCGCACAAGCGCCTACTCAGAAGCCTCCGCTTGCACCAAGACCAAAGGAGGTATATTCTTTCAATGATGAAAACACCTTGCAACTCTTCGAGATGCTAAAGCAGGGTGACAAGATAAAGTTACCGGACCCGAAGCGTCTCGACGAGGTAGGAAGAGTTGACAATCCGAGGTACTGTCACTTGTTGGCCCATTGGTCATATGGTCAACCTGATTTTAATAATTGATCAAACTCTGTCTCGATATGTGAAGCTAGTCAGGATATATCGGACTCTTGGACATGAACAAGAACAGCTATCTACACAGTTCAAGACCGAAGCTATGTTTGCCTGCTCGAGTCTGTATTTCCTTTGAGCAATGTATTTTTCATTTTATTGAGTTTAGGAATACGTTGTACACCGAGTCGTACTGGCAAATAGGCTATTCTAAAATGTTTTTAAAATACTTTTAAAATGTCCTTTGTTTTGAAAAACATTCTTTTAAACAAAAGCTTCAAAAAGGTTTTCAAAAAGGTTTTCAAAAATCTCCAAAAATTGTTTTTAAAATCCTAACCTAACCCTGACAGAACTCGGCCAGAGTTCGGCCAGAGTTCGGTTGGTGGCCGTTCGATTTTTGAATTCTCTGGAACTTGGTCCTCCTGCAGTTGCGGATTTGACCGAGGTTTCCTCATAGAGTTCTGTCCGAATTCTGCCAGAAGTCTGTCTTTGGAATTCCTATAAATAGAGAAGGATTTCGATCATTTCAACTCACTCATTCACTTTCAATCTTCTCTCTATCTAAAGCTTTCAATCTTCCAAAGAGTTTTTCTTGAGCTTTAAATTTCAGATCCCAAGCCAATTATAATCCTCTAGTCGATTTGCCAGTGCGGTACGGTCTAGAAGTTTCTGAGAGATTGTAATCAGAAGGCTTGATTGAAGAATACCTCTTCACAATTGAAGTTGGACGAGTTCTTCGTATCAAAGCTCGCGTTGTAGAAGTTGCAAGGACTTTGTAAGAAAACTTGCGGGTTTACCAATAGTGGATTCAACTGGTAGCAAGAGTTCTACCGACTGGATTAGTCCTCAACAGAGGGAAACCAGTATACATTGCTGTCTTTGCGTTTGCTTTCTTATCTCTGTATTTACTTTACTTAGTTGTAATTATTATTCTGTGATCTTGCTGCTAACAATTTTTAATTAGCATTATTCTGCTGCCTACTCTATTCACCCCCTCTAGAGTATTGTGCTTTACGATTTTGTTCCTACAATTGGTATCAGAGCGGGTGTTACAGGTAAAGCAAAGGTAATAGTGCAATTATTTATTCATTTTAATTAACTGTTATATAGATCACAGCACAACACATGGCAACTGTGAAATTCACAAGTGAAGGCCATGCCACAAACAGACCTCCACTGTTTGATGGTACGAACTATACCTATTGGAAAACACAGATGCGTTTCTTCTTGAAATCTCTTGACTTTGATTTATGGTCTATTGTTATTGATGGCTATCAAAAGCCACCTCGTATAAATATTGATGGAGTTTTAGTTGAAAAACCCCATAGCAGATATACAGAGGAGGAAAAAAAAGGCCAGTCTTGACGTACGTGCTATTAATGCTCTATTTTGTGCTTTAGACAGAACTGAATTTAACAGGGTGTCTATCTGCACAACGGCTAATAAAGTGTGGAAGCTACTTGAAGTCACACATGAAAGCACGACTCAAGTCAAAGAATCTAAAGTCAGTAGACTTACTCAAGAGTATGAGGTGTTCAAAATGAAGCCCAACGAAACAGTTACTCAGATATTCGAAAGATTCTTGGATATTGTAAATCCTTTGTCCTCACTAGGCAAAGAGTACAGTAACCATGAAAAGATTTGCAAACTCCTGCGAGCACTTACCAAGAACTGGATTCCAAAGGCTACTGCAATCATTGAAGGGAACGACCTCACAACTATGTCCCTCGAAGTACTCATGGGTAAGCTACTCACTCATGAACTGGAGCTACAAGATTTTGAAGAGCCTGCACCAAAAGAGAAGACGATCGCTTCCAAGGCTCAGCACAGTAAAGCTGCTGAAGGTGACTCAGACAGCAGTGAATCTGATGCTGAAGGTCAAGCACTCCTAGCAGAGAAATTCAAGAGATTCATAAGACATGAGAAGAGAGCCAAAGAAAACAACATCAACAACTGGTATCAAGATGATGCTGTTTGCTATGGCTGCAAGAAGAAGGGACACATGAAGAAAGATTGTCCTACAAACTCATCATCAAGCAAGAAGAGCAACAGGTATGAAAAAGGGAACCTGAAAAGATCAACATCACGGAAGTATGCCAACACCAGCATATGGCATGAAAGTGAAGCCAGCGACTCAGAAGACGAACAATCAGAAGACGCTGCAAACGTATGCTTTATGGCATCCGATCAGGTACCTACTGAACTTGTAGTTGATACTTATGATGACTTCATATTTGAGCAATTAGGAGATGCCTTCAGTGAACTGATGACTGATTACAGGAAACTGCGTAGCAAGTATCAGACCTCTAAGAAGGTACTCAAAGAGTACAAAGGTGAAATAGATAGACTTACCGACCTACTAGCTGAGGTTAGAAATAATGTTAGTGAGTCTGGTAAGCTTTCTTCAATAAAGCTCTTATTACACGAGACTACCAAATCATCTGAAGAGAAAGACAAAGTTATTGACCAACTCAAGGAAGAACTTTCTAAAGAGAAGAAAAGTCTTCAAAGTGCACAAATCAGAATAGAAACACTCACTTCTGATTATACTAAGTTGTATGACACTTCCAAAAGATTGGAAATTAGGTTAGAAAAATAGCCTGAGACTGCTGCTTCCTTCCCTAATACGTATCACTTACCGAAAAATCGGAACATTCCCAAGCCAAACACTGTCAGACCAAACCCTATCAAACCTTTACCCCAAAAGGTTAAGCCCAAACAGGATTATAGGTATGCTTTCTTCTATACTAGAAAACCTAAACCTACCAACCATGCACACCACTCAGCTTTCAACACTCGACATGCAAAATGTCATTATTGTGGCCTCATTGGTCATATTTTATCTGCATGTAGAATCAGAAAGCTTGTTGAATTAAATATTTATGCTTGGATACCAAAGGCTAATATTTCAGGACCCTATAAGAAATGGGTACCAAAAGTTTCATCTGCAAACTGTTTTGTAGGTGGAACACCTTTCACATGCTAGAAGCAAATGGATCCTCGACAGCGGTTGCTCACGGCATATGACCGGTGCTGCTACACTATTTGCAACACTATCGAAGAAAAAGAAGGAAGGCTATGTTTCCTTCGGTAATAACTTGAAAGGGTATATTATTGGTATCGGTGATGTTGGTAAGTCTCCCTATCCTGTGATTAAGGATGTCTGTCTGGTTACCGAGTTGAAACATAATCTACTCAGCATAAGTCATTTGGCTGATCATGGTTATGGCATCAACTTTGGCAAAGACAAATGTATTATAGTTGATAGCTCAACTGGTAATACTATCTGTGAAGGTATCAGGGAAGACAACATATATGTTTTATATTTATTGAAAGAAACTAACATTTCAGGTAGATGCTTAATGGCTAAAAGCGATGAGAGTCATCTATGGCATATGAGACTCGGTCATACAAATATGGACACAATATCAAGATTATCCACAAAGAAGCTAGTACGCGGTTTACCGGACATTACATTCAAGAAGGATTTGGTATGCAGTCAATGTGAAAAGAACAAAGCTACCAGATCTACATTCAAATCAGTAAACGCAGTATGTACTACTAGATCTCTACAATTGCTTCATATGGACTTATTTGGTCCTAGCAGAGTTGCTAGCCTCGGAGGTAAGCTTTATGCTTTCGTAATTGTAGATGATTTTTCTAGATACACGTGGGTATACTTCTTGACATGCGAGAATGATGCATTATTCGAATTTGTCGCCTTTTACAAGAAAGTACAGAATGAAAAAGGTTACATGATTACTCGCATAAGAAGCGATCATGGTGGCGAATTTGAGAATGCAGATTTTGAGCAATTTTGTGACACACACGATTTTGTACACGAGTTCTCCTGCCCTAGGACTCCATAACAAAATGGAGTTGTGGAACGTAAGAACAAAACTCTATCCAAAATGGCCAGAGTGATGTTAAACCGGTTTAGTCTACCAAAATATTTCTGGGCTGAAGCTGTCAATACAGCTTGTTTTATTCTCAATAGAGTTCTAATTCGACCCAAATCGAAGAAGACTCCATTTGAGTTATGGTTTGATAGAATTCCATCAGTTTCTTATTTTAGAATATTTGGTTGTAAATGTTTTATTCTTAATACAAAAGACAATTTGGGAAAGTTTGACAAAAAGGCCGATGAAGGTATATTTTTAGGTTATGCGGCCAAGAGCAAAGGATACAGAGTCTTCAACAAACGAACCATGATTATCGAAGAGTCAATCAATGTCACTTTTGATGAACTAAATCAAATGACTATCGATGACAATGACGAAGATCCATCTGTACCAAGCTCAACAACAGCTGATTCTTAACCAAGCTCGGCACTAGCTGATCCTCCTAGAGAAGATCCAGGAACCAGCTACCTTCAGAGTCTGCCGAAAAGATTAAAATTTACGGCTGATCATCCAAAAGATTTGGTAATTGGTTACATTACCAAAGGTGTAAGTACTCGTACATCCAGTAGAGATATTGTTTCTAGTATTGCATTTATTTCACAGCTAGAACCCAAAACTATTGATGAAGCATGTAGTGATAGTTTTTGGATAGATGCTATGCAAGAGGAATTAAACCAATTTGAATGGAATCAAGTTTGGGAACTTGTTCCCAAGCCTATTGATCTTCCGATCATTGGCACCCGTTAGGAATTCCGAAATAAAATGAATGACAATGGTTTAGTGACTCGTAATAAGGCTCGACTCGTAGCTCAAGGATACAATCAAGAAGAAGGTATCGACTATGATGAGACTTATGCCCCAGTTGCGAGATTAGAATCCATTCGCATGTTATGTGCATTTGCATGTTTTCATAATTTCAAACTTTTTCAAATGGATGTCAAGAGTGTATTTTTAAATGGTTTTATAAAAGAAGAAGTTTTTGTAGCACAACCTCCAGGTTTCACGGATTTTAAAAACCCTGATCATGTTTTCAAGTTGAAAAAAGCTTTGTACGGTTTGAAACAAGCCCCTCGTGCTTGGTATGATCGTCTAAGCTCTTTCCTACTTGACAACGGTTTTTCAAAAGGCAAGGTTGACACTATACTTTTCATTAAGTCCTTTAATGGTAAGCTTCTTTTAATATAAGTCTATGTAGATGATATCATATTTGGATCTACTGATGAATCTCTGTGTCAAGAATTTTTCAAGTGTATGCAGAATGAGTTTGAGATGAGCATGATGGAAGAACTGAAATTCTTTTTCGGACTGCAAATCAAACAAACTGACAATGGGACGTTCATAAATCAAGCCAAGTACACAAAAGATTTGCTAAAGAAGTTCGATCTGGACAATGTCAAACCCATTGGCACTCCGATGGCAACTTCAACAAAGCTTGATATTGATGAACAAGGCAAGCCGGTCGACACACGTAAGTATCGAGGTATGATCGGCAGTTTACTTTATTTAACTGCTAGTCGTCCAGATATAATGTTTAGTGTTTGCCTGTGTGCACATTTTCAAGCTAATCCAAAGGAAGCACATCTGTGCGCGGTTAAGCGTATCTTTCGATACCTTAAGGGCACTTCTTCTGTTGGCTTGTGGTATCCCAAAACTAAGTCCTTTGACCTTACTGGTTATTCGGATGCAAATTTTGCTGGATGCAAAGTTGATAGAAAAAGTACCAGTGGCACATGTCATTTCTTAGGAAAAGCTTTAGTCTCATGGTTTAGTAAAAAGCAAAATTCTGTAGCCCTATCAACAACAGAGGCTGAGTATATCGCCGCAGGACGTTGTTGCGCTCAGATTTTGTGGATAAAACAAACCTTGGAAGACTATGATTTATTTTATACACATATTCCCATTTTCTGTGATTACACGAGCACTATTAATTTGACTAAGAATCCTGTATGTCATTCTCGTACAAAATATATCGAGATTAGACATCATTTTCTTAGAGATCATCATCAAAATGGAGATATTGACCTTGTATACATAGATACTGAGAATCAATTAGCTGACATTTTCACAAAACCTCTAGCAGAAGATCGTTTCAATTATTTACGTCAAGAATTAGGAATTTTGGACGTCAATAATATTAATTAATTTTGTTTTATGATTTTATTT
This sequence comes from Iris pallida, assembly GCA_029216955.1. Lineage (NCBI taxonomy): Eukaryota > Viridiplantae > Streptophyta > Magnoliopsida > Asparagales > Iridaceae > Iris > Iris pallida. Next base: position 2,678,783 of record JANAVB010033216.1, on the reverse strand, counting down.
CAATATGCAAAAACTGTGTTAGAGACAAGCCAATAAAGAGTCTGTCTGTCACCACAACTACGGTTGAAGCGAAGCGGTACTTAAGAGTTCTCCGGTGAACCTCCGCCAGCTGGGACAGTACTCCTACAGCTAATCTGAAACAGTCACTGTGTAATGATATTTAATCTATAAAATAATATTAATTATATTAATTGAAGGTTGAAATTACTAATCTTTGAATTAAATATTTGAAATAAGCCAATGAAAAAGAAAGTATTTCAAACCAAACCTAGGCGAATTCGGCCAGACTTCGGACCGAATTCGGCCCGAGTTTGGTTGAGGGTGTCAGGTTAATTATACCAGAACCCGAGAGCCTTTCTTCCTCATTGCTTCTAAACTACATCATAACCAGCAACAACAGCCGCGAAGGAGCCCCGAACCCTAGTTCTTCATCACTCCCTCTCTTCCAATCCAAGTGGTGAAATCAATCCAAACTTTGGATTCGTGCGGAGTTCTTCATTCTCTACAATATACTCCAATCTCGGGAGGTATAACTCCTTGTTTCCTCTCCGTTCAATTTCGTGCTATTTTCTTTTATTTGCACAAATGGCACCTAAGGGATTCAACCCCTTTAAGAGGAAGAAGACAATCAACCTAAGTGAGGAAGGTTCATCTTCGGATCCACCCTCTAATTCCCTATTTTTGCCAGTCCAATCTGGCGACGGCGCGTTCGATGGGTTTTACTTTCAAACCCTAGACCAAGCCTTACTGTGGTATGGAGACTTCTTTATGAGATCCATATGCACAGGCGCACCCATCAAATGGACTGTATTTCCTGATCATCGCCATTTCTTTGAGGCATTAGGGTTACAGCATTTTGTTAAACTCTGTTTTCCCGTAGCAACTAATGCCATTAGACTGTTTTACTGCAATATCATATTAAACACTTTTGATGTAAGCACACGTGTTGGAGGATTAGATATCAATTTCAATGATGTTCTCTTAGCGGAGATCCTTAGTATTTCCAACGAAGGTGAACCGCTTGTTGACATCACTGAGTTTGATTTCTCCGAAGGTACGACACTTACAAGTTTCAAAGCTGAACTTTGTGCACCTGATAGAGTTCGCTCTGGAAAGTTCAAGGCAAACAACCTGAACTTGTTTAATTATGAATTGCACCGTATCATTTATTCTACTCTCCTTCCAAAGTCTACTTCGAAGGATGATATCACGTCTCTTGAATTATCTGCTATGTATCACATTCTTAAGGGGATTCCATTTTCTGCCCCTAAGACCATTATTCAGATGATGGGACGTTGTTGTGCAAGAGATAGAAATCTCTCTTATGCGATGATTCTCCCACGCATCTTCCAGCGTTTTGACATTGACTTATCTACTTGTGCTCAAGACCCTAGCCCAAGGTTCTCAATTTATCTCGTCGCAGTATGACTGCATCTGCTCCTCCTACTGCTCCTGCTACTGCTCCACCTCCTCCACCTCCTCAGCAGTATGCTATGACATTTGAGGGCATACACCAGCACCTTTCAGATTTGTACGTCTCTTTGACGGACATGGATCGCGAACGTGAGTTCCGCGACTTCACCCGTTATCAAGCGATTGTAAACTCTTTAGCTGATCTTCGTTTCGTCCGGACTGGACATTCAGCCGGTTCTATCCCTAGAGATCCAGCTTTCTCTGGTTACCGCTGTGAGGATGAGGCTGTTCATGCCTACTTTCGGCCCGGTAACGCATATGATTGGTACCGTTCTGATCGTGCTCCTTCTCGTGATTATGTTGGTGAGTTTTACACTGACGCTCCTCCTCACCCTTTTGGCGCGGGTACCTCTGGAGCTGGTCCTTCTGGACATGCTAGTCATCATACTGATGATGATGATGATGAGGAGTTATGATATTGTAGTTGATATGAGACTTAGACATTATCTACTGTATACTTGGAAATGCTCCGACATTCCAAGTTTTTCTATTTTTAGACTTTATTATCAGTATTTTTGAGGACTTGTACTGGATTTATTTTTTATTTGATGTCATCTGAACATCTTTATCTGCATCTTTATGAGATTCGTACTTTATGATTCACATCAGTTTATTTTCTTAGCATTTCTTTATCTGCTTCTCTACTATAAACTGCCTGTGATATAATTCTTTATTTATTATAAACTGCCTGAGTACAAATACATGCCTGTGATGTTATTCAAATTTTCTTTACTTATCATATGTATTTTTCTTGTGTTTCTTCACTGTTTGTTATTTATGCATTGATTACGGAGGAGTTTTTTTTTCTTCTTTTACAATTATTTTGCTAAATGACAACGGGGGAGAAAAATAAAAGATCTAACATTCTTTTGAGAAAATATAGGACATGTACAATTTTTTGATTTTATTTCAAGCTTTAATGTTATATCATTCATAGTTTGTCAATTATCAAAATGGGGGAGATTGTTGGCCCATTGGTCATATGGTCAACCTGATTTTAATAATTGATCAAACTCTGTCTCGATATGTGAAGCTAGTCAGGATATATCGGACTCTTGGACATGAACAAGAACAACTATCTACACATTTCAAGACCGAAGCTATGTTTGCCTGCTCGAGTCTGTATTTCCTTTGAGCAAAGTATTTTTCATTTTATTGAGTCTAGGAATACGTTGTACACCGAGTCGTACTGGCAAATAGGCTATTCTAAAATATTTTTAAAATACTTTTAAAATGTCCTTTGTTTTGAAAAACATTCTTTTAAACAAAAGCTTCAAAAAGGTTTTCAAAAAGGTTTTCAAAAATCCCCAAAAATTGTTTTTAAAACCCTAACCTAACCCTGACAGAACTCGGCCAGAGTTCGGTTGGTGGCTGTTCGATTTTTGAATTCTCTGGAACTTGGTCCTCCTGCAGTTGCGGATTTGACCGAGATTTCCTCATAGAGTTCTGCCCGAATTCTGCCCGAATTCTGCCAGAAGTCTGTCTTTGGAATTCCTATAAATAGAGAAGGATTTCGATCATTTCAACTCACTCATTCACTTTCAATCTTCTCTCTATCTAAAGCTTTCAATCTTCCAAAGAGTTTTTCTTGAGCTTTAAATTTCAGATCCCAAGCCAATTACAATTCTCTAGTCGATTTGCCAGTGCGGTACGGTCTAGAAGTTTCTGAGAGATTGTAATCAGAAGGCTTGATTGAAGAATACCTCTTTACAATTGAAGTTGGACGAGTTCTTCGTATCAAAGCTCGTGTTGTAGAAGTTGCAAGGACTTCGTAAGAAAACTTGCACGTTTACCAATAGTGGATTCAACTGGTAGCAAGAGTTCTACCGACTGGATTAGTCCTCAACAGAGGGAAACCAGTATACATCGCTGTCTTTGCGTTTGCTTTCTTATCTCTGTCTTTACTTTACTTAGTTGTGATTATTATTCTGTGATCTTGCTGCTAATAATTTTTAATTAGCATTATTCCGCTGCCTACTCTATTCACCTCCCTCTAGAGTATTGTGCTTTACGATTTCGTTCCTACATCACTACCATCGGTTTATCGGACATCCAACTCAGGACTGCTACGTCCTTAAGAACTACATCTAGCACATGATCAATGCGAATGTCATCTCCATTGATTACGAGGAGAAGACAGTCTCGGCCAACCTAGTGTCGCTCTAATTCGGTACCTTGTCGCCAACCACAGCACAAGATGGCGTCGTCCCCATCACAAAGGCGACAATGGAGGTGGTCAACCTACCACCTACCCGTGACAACGTGAGTGGAATCATCCCACTCACCACATCTCGGGGAGAGGTCTTATGGGTTCTCCCAGACCTCGTCTCTGAAGTTACTCAACCGGGGGTACCCTCTGCCTTCAAAACCAAGGGCAAGAAGATCAAGTCTTGCCGTATGGTCTCTTTCTCTACGGAAGAGGAACTTCCTGTACAAACGCGTTCGCAGCAGAACGCCCAACCCAACGAAGCTGCCATTGAGGTGGTGCCTCCCTGCATCGTGCCTGCTGCCCAGGAAGAGGGACCATCCAGACCTCCATCAGCCAATAAACAGAAGCACGTAGAGGCCCGTTTCGACAAGCCTTCGCGAAAGAAAAATGCTTCGGGGCTAGCCAAGCCCCACAACTTTGACATACTGGCACAACTTGTCGGTACTCCTGTCAGCTTGTCTCTGTTTGAGCTTCTTCATCTTTTCAAAGACACCCGTGAAGCTCTCTGTGAAGCCTTAAAGGATGTTGAGTCCTTCATCAGTCAGGTCAGGCAGCCTGAGGATATCCCGACCACATGTGCGCACTGCTATTGTGCGGATGAGGTTATCTCCAACATAACCTTCACCCAACAAGACATGCTGCTCAAGCACAATCGACACAACAGGCCACTGTATTACACAGGGTATGTGGGTTCTGTCAAGGTGAAGCGAATTCAGATTAATCCAGGGTCTTCCCTAAGCATCATCCCTAGGACTCTGCTCTCAACACTGGAGATTTTGATGTACCGTCTAGCGCCTTCCAATACTACAATCAGCGGTTTCAATACCAGCAAAAGTGAACCGCTGGGCAAAATCCGACTAAAATATCATATCAGTAATCTCCGAACCGAAGTGACTTACTATGTCGTGGACGCCGACGTCAACTACAACCTCCTACTGGGTCGTCCATGGCTGCACGAGTACATGGTGGTGCCATCTATACTCCACCAATGTATGAAGTACGTGTCCACCAACGACATCATCCGGACAGAGTTTGCGGACATTGACCCTTTCAAAGGGGTCAAAGCCTACTTCACCGATGCTAGCTTAGATAAGTCGCTCGATGAAGGGGAAGCCAAAGATACAGATGACGAAGCAAAAACAGCGACAGAGACGGACATGGAGCCAAAGATGATTCCCGACGCTTCTCTGAAAATTCGATTCAAAGGGAAACTGCCCCAGATGCTGCCTCCCATGGCAATCAAGCTACCTGGAAAAGCACCGACTTCTCTAGGTAGAACTCCCACTGAAACTCCCTTGAAGATACGGCTCAAGGGAAGACCTCCTCAAACATTGGATCCCTTTGTGGCAAAACTACAGGGGAAGGCACCGGTCACTGAAGGCGCAGTTGAGGCACCCTTGAAGGTGCATCTTAAAGGCAAGCCTCCGCCATCTTCCGCCTCGCTCAAGCTGCAAGAGAAGGCCCACATAGCCCTCTCAGATCCAAAGGTCAAGTCTGTGATGAGCTCTCCCGAACCAGCCCCAGTGCTCACGGATGAAGAGTTAGTAGAATACATATCTGCTGATATAGATGCACCTTCTCTTGACAATGTAATCCTACGAGACAAAATCTCCTGTTTTATCAATTATAGAGTGTCTTTCAATTATTCTAGTCTTCCACATTGGAATGCCATATATACACTAGATAACGCTCTATGGTCGTTACAAACAAAAATAACGACCGTCAATCATATAAATCGAGTTGTCCTGTCCCAAGGAGTCTATTTTATAGTCCCACCGCGGAATCAAGATGAAGAACCTATCATCTTCGGCAAAGTTAAACGTTATCAAGACCTCCCGCTACTCGAGCCAGAACCAGATACCGGCAGAATACAAGTCTATCGGTACATGGACAAGGCAAAGTACCTCATCCAAAAGATGGGTTATGATCTGAAAAGCAACAAAGGCTTAAACTACGGCAAAGGTCGGCGTCTTCCCCTCCGACTTCCAACACCTAAAGGAAAGCCGCAGGACTATTATCATCGTAATCGATGTGGGGTGGGCTATGTCACGCCACCGGCAACTCCAAGGAGTTCGGAGGCAAAAGAAGTGGAACACTCTCATTCATCTGAAGCATCAACTTTGGATTTCGATACTAGTATCGGCTCAGTCTTCAGGAAGGTGCTATTAGTCAACATGGTATCTGCACAATCTCAAGAGGATGAAGGCGAAGACCAAACGTCGAAATTCTTCGAGGAAGAACCTTGGGCTCAACGCCTAGGAGCGCAGTGGGAGTCTCGTTTTGAATTACGTGAACCCCCTACCGAAAACGAAGTCGAGCAGATCAGCCTTGGGGACGAGTCTTCTTCCAAACCTATCTTCATCAGCAAGAGCCTAAAGGAAAAAGACCGGGAGTTTTTAGTCCAATTGGCCAAAGAATATATCGACGTCTTCGCCTGGAGCTACGATATGCCGGGACTTGATCCCCAGATCGCGATGCATAGGCTTAACATCTTACCTGATGCTAAGCCTATAAAGCAACAACAACGATATTTTCGTTCGGACATCATGAACGCTATTGATCAAAAGGTTGACAAACTCCTGAGCAGTGGGTTCATTCGTGAAGAGCAGCATCCGGATTGGGTGGCCAATGTTGACCCTGTCACCAAGAAGAATGGGAAGATACGAGTCTGTATTGACTTCAGAGATCTCAATACTGCTTGCCCAAAGGATGAATTCTCGCATCCAATCACTGACGTGATGATCGACAATGCATGTGGCTTTGAACGCATGTCTTTCATGGACAGGTACTCGGGCTACAACCAGATCAAAATGTTCTCCGATGACGTAAAACACACGTCATTCAGGACACCGAAAGGGGTTTTCTGCTACACAGTGATGCCCTTTGGCTTGAAGAACGCTGGTGCTACATACGAACGAGCTATGAGTACTATCTTCTGTCAACATCTACGTAAAATAGTTGAGTGCTATGTTGATGATATCGCTGTCAAGAGCCGCCTTAAAGGGGATCACCTGCAAGACCTAAAGACAGTCTTCGATCTCATGTAAGCGCATCAACTCAAGATGAACCTCGCTAAATCCTTCCTTTGGTTTTCTAGCAGAAAGTTCTTGGGCTTCATTATCACGGCGAAAGGCATTCATGTCGACCCCGAGAAGACCAAAGCCATCCTTGACATAGACCCTCCGAAGAACCTCCGAGAACTTCGAGGCCTGCAAGGGCGTCTTACATACATCCGAAGGTTTATAGCAAACCTTTCTGGAAAATGTCAACCCTTCACCCAGCTCATAAAGAAGGGAGTCTCCTACGTCTGGACAGAAGAATGCCAGAAAGCTTTCGATGATATCAAAGCTTACCTGACGAGCCCACCAGTCCTGGTGGCACCCATCGCAGGCAAAACCATTTCTCCTTTATGTCCGTGCCAAGGATCATTCCCTCGGTGCTTTGTTGGCTCAGAATAACGATGCAGGCTACGAGCAAGCTATCTACTACCTTAGTAGAACATTGATTGGGGATGAACATCGGTACAACCCCGTCGAAAAGGAATATTTGGCTTTCGTGTTCGCCATCCAGAAGACTCGCCATTATGTTTTGGGCCAGACAATTCATGTCATCATCTCCCGAGTCAATCCACTCGGGGTTCTCATCCGACTAGCTACATGGGCAATCCTGTTGACACCGTATAAGATAGTATTTGTTCCACAAAAAGCCATCAAGGGTCAAGCCCTAGCCGACTTTTTAGCCGCGTACCCCATCCCAGAGTCCTCCAGACTCTATAAAGATATCCCGGATGAGGTCCAAGAATCAAACGTTACCGAAGAAAACTCCGTCTGGCGGGTGTTTTCCGATGGTGCTTCGAGAACAGGCCCCAAAGGCCAAATCATCGCCGGAGTGGGGGTGGTCTTAGTCTCCCCCGATAAGCTGGTCTTCCAGCATGCTTACTCTCTTTCAAAGTCATGCTCCAACAATGTTGCCGAGTACAATGCTCTAATTATGGGACTCCAGCTGGCGCAACAACTGGGGGTAGATCATCTGGAAGCATACGATGACTCAAAACTCGTGGTTAATCAAATTCGAGGGCAGTACGAAGTTCGCCATGAAGTTTTGGTTCCTTACCATGAAGTTGCATTGAATATTATTTCAACCTTCACTAAGTTCTTCACAGAACACGTACCTCGGCTACAAAACCTGGAGGCTGACGCTCTGGCTGGCCTCGCAACTTCATTAGCAGCACCCCTCGGGACTCAACACTATGTCACGGTAGTTGGTCGAGACTTAATCTGTCCTAAAAATAACCTATGCACACAAATGGCCCATGCCATGACGATAAGTGCCAGTGTTAATGTCCGAGACTGGAGGTTCCCGTTCATCGACTTCGTTGTCTATGGAATTCTTCCAGAAGACCTGAAAGAAGTTGTCTTGGTTAGGAGGCATTCCCTTCGATTTTATTATGATACAGCTACTAAAATGCTGTACCGACGCTCCTACGATGGACTTCTCCTTCGATGTCTATCCAACGAAGAAGAAGCCGAAGCCCTTCGGAAAGCTCATGACGGGACTTGTGGAGCTCATCAACCTGGCCCTAAGTTGCAGGATCGACTGCGACGTGTGGGTTACTACTGGCCAACCATGACAGCCGACGCCGTCGACTATGCTAAAAAGTGCCATGCTTGCTAGCTTCACGCCAACTTTATCCATACACCATCAGAACCATTACATCCTATGGTCGCTTCCTGGCCCTTTGATGCTTGGGGCATGGACATTGTGGGACCTATCACCCTTCCTTTATCGAGGAGACACCGCTTTATCCTAGCCATCACTGACTACTTCTCCAAATGGACAGAAGCAGTTCTACTGACGGAAGTGAAAAGCTCTAGGGTGATCAACTTCATCAAGCATCATGTCATCTACCATTTCGGGGTACCCCGTAGGATTATCTACGACAATGGTCCTCAGTTCATCAGCCATATTTTCTGCAGATTCTGTGACAAGAATCGTATTCAGAACGTGGCATCAACCGCCTACAATCCGGCAGCGAATGGATTGGCCGAGGCTTTTAACATGACCATCGTCAGGCTACTCAAAAAGGTCGTGTCATCCAACAAATGTGACTGGGACGAAAATCTCGGCGAATGCCTTTGGGCCTACCGTACAACGGTACGGACTCCGACGGGCAACACATCATTCTTCTTAGTCTACGGGAGCGAAGCGGTACTACCTCTTGAGATCCAGATACCCTCACTCCGTGTAGAAATCATAAAACAATTGACAGAAGAAGACAATCAACTCTGCCATCTGCGAGAATTGGAGGCACTTGACGAAAAATGTCTCTTAGCTCAGCAATGTATTGAATTCTATCAAGCCCGTATATCACAGGCTTTCAACAAAAAGGTCAAGCAATGGACTTTCCAAGTAGGCGACCTGGTCCTGACAGTCAGGAGGCCATTGGTGTTGATTCACAAAATACCAGGAAAGTTCGAGCCCAAGTGGAAGGGACCTTTCATCATAGAGACGGTATACTCAAATGGTGCTTACCGTCTCGCCCGACCAAATGGGGACTTGTTTATGATGTCCATCAACAGCAAGTTCCTAAAGAAGTACTAATCTTGACATCTTTTAGATATGTACTTCCATCTCTACCTAGCAAGGGAATCAATGGACCTGATCATTAGAGCTCACATACACCTCCCTTTCACAAAAGCTTATGCTTTCGGCACCCAGTTGTTTCGTGGCATTCTATCTCCAGTAGAAGATAAACCACGTCCACATTACCTTTGAGTTGCTCCTCTATATCCTGCAAAGCAAAATCTTACACTACATAGGATTGTGCTACTTATCATGTTTACCATGTCTACATTATCTCTGAGTAAACATCCTGTACAAACAACCCCCGCGTTGCCATACATCGATCGCAGAACTTCCATGTCTATATTACCTCTGAGTAGTTTCGCGTATCCCCAAGAGTCACTCCTACCACGTCCATAACACCTCTGAGTAGGAAGACATCATCATTTGAACCCCATATTTGCCACATCCACATTATCTCTGAGCAAACGTGTCGGTCCTCTCCAACTTATTATCTGTACCTAAAAACCAAGGTACGAAAAAGATAATAGGTCCATACAAATCACAAGTTCATGATAGTAAAGATGAACACACCAGAAAATTCTTTATTTTTCACTCAAAAGTAAAGGATTACATACTTAGCAAAGTCGCCAAAAAATATATAAAAAGAAGAGAGACTACTATCCCTAAGCATCACTAGGATTGGCAAAAAGCTCTTCGACCCGACGCTTCAAGTCTTCAGCCCGAGTCCCCATAGTCGCCAAAATTTGGCATTCAGCTTCTTGACGCATCGCTTCCACAGCCTCAGGAGCAGTATCATTCTCGTACTTAGCGTCCAACTCTTGCCTCTGGCAGGTCAGAGAAAGAATATGGCAGGTAACAACTGCTTCTTCCTTCTTAGACGATATGTGCTCAGCCTGGGCTCGCTCAGCATCTAATAAAAGTTGGGCCCGCTGGTCATCAAGAAGATGAATGTTGGCTGTGACCTCCGCTACATTAGCATCCAATGAGGCCCGCAGCTCTACCTTCTCCTGCGTGGACTGTGACAGTCTCTCCACCGCAGTCTCAGCTTCGGCCACCTCACGGTCCCAGATGGCCACTGTGGCCTGATAGGACGACTCGACTTCAGCTTTTAATTTCTCCTTCTCTGCTTCTATCAGAGCAGAAAGGTCATTTCGCCGAATACTCTGAAGTTCAGAAAGATGCTGGTCGAGCTCAGCCACCGACGCCTCCAGAATCTCAGCCACATGATCATGGCCCCAGTAGGAACGTATCTGACCAATGTAAGGGAGCGCCATGGCTTTCGCCGTGGTAAAACTACCATTTGCATTTAGCACTGTCGATACGTCCTTCTGCAGCATTTTATACACTGTCTCGACGGCAAACTGCACATACTCATTTGCGTCTGCCAACACCTGAGACGTCATAGCAGGAGTTGGAGGAGCTACTGTGGACGGTGGACCTGAAGAAGACCCACCGACTTCGATCTGCAAGGCTGGAACCTCAACAACAGCGGACCCTCCCCCGTCGGGGACTCGAACTTTGCCGCTAGCCCGAGGAGCCAAGAGGATGGAAGGAGCCGAATGGGGTGTCGATATCGTCCCCCAAATAGGATATAAGCCCCTAAATTTTAAAATAATATTTTTATAATATTAAATAGCTTTTATATATTTAAAATAAATTAATATAATTGCTAAGATTTTTTATAGAATTTTTAAATGATTTTTAAATAGTTTTTAAAATCAAAATATATCATTTTGTAATTAATTGAATTGTTTTAATATCATTTTGTAATATTTAAATTTGTTTTAATGTCGATTTGCAAATATATAAATTATTTAATTTCGGTTTGCAAATAATAGTTTGCAAACTGATAGGCGCGGGGCTCTTCTGCAAAACCCTAAAATTTGGGGGACCTTGCTTTAATTTGCCAGTCACCTCCCCACGTCTTCGGCCAGCTGCCCCGACGACCACCGACTTACCCCCGCCTTTCTTAGCCGACCCCAGCCCTAACACCGACCTCCTTCCCCCTATAAATACCCCCCCAGACTAAACCCTAACCCTAGTCTAATTTTCGACCACCCAGCCCCATCTCCCTCCACTTTTCCCTCACCGAAACCCTAACTCCGACGATGTCACGACCCGTACCCTAGAGTAAGGGCACGAGACGTAGGTACGTCCAGCCTACGCCGCAGTGTCGGCGGTAGAACGCTGTCCTAGGTCAACATACATCTAACAATATATATCTCTAAACAGTTTATACTTCCCGAATGGGGGTGACATAGCAGTAAAACTCAATCACAACTAAGGAAGAGATAGCACGATATGAAATAGAACTCAAGAAAATAAATAGATAAAAAGTAGTCTAAGATAATCCCAGCAATATCCAGCAGTACAAGGTCTCAGATAAAGAATGAAAGAATATATACAACTCTGAACTCCAAATAAAGTCTAGCTAAAACATGTCTCATGACTACATAAAAGGAGATAAGCCTAACTAATCTAAACCAGGCAATCAGGGTGATATCCTCAGCTAGAGCTGGGTCCTCCTGAGGGTCCAACTCGCAGGTGTCATCTAAGGCTGCCCCGTAGTAAGTATCCAGACAGGCCTCCTCCTCGTCCTCTGTAATATTTCAACAGGTCCAGTCAGGACAGGAGCAAGCACAGTACATCTCAACAGTTCATAGCAGGTTAGAAGATATAATCATGCAGTAAAGTAAGATACAAGTACTGAAAGAAGTATAGTATGTAAACAGAGAGAGAAAGCTGTAATAGAAATATGTACTATAAATAAAGAACTAACATGTGGCTAGTGAGTCAGAGTATAAAATAGACATGTAAATGGCATAGGAGATTCTGATAAGACACTATGGAAGAGATTCTGATAAGTTACTACTTGGGTATTATTCACATGTCTACTTCTACTCCTCCGTACCCCCAATCAATACACAAGGATCCAATCAGGTTATGTTATGATACTATGTACAGCCCCCGATGGGCGATAAGCCTCCGAAAGGTGATAAGCCTCCGAAAGGTGGTACATAGTAGTCCCAAAAATGGGGATTCTAGGAGACTCTGTGATCATAAGAGTATATGTCACAAGTGATCGAAGAACCTGTGAAGCATAGTGATACGACATGTAAGTGAAACGCACAGAACATGTAGTACCCGATGCTCCCTAAGGATAACATCTCAAGAAGGGATCCGTATAGTACCAATCCGTTTGACCAACGTGACAGTACAAGTAAAGTAATCTACTACAGGAAATAGTTCTAAGTAGGATATGAAATGATCAGAGAATGTACTCACCTGGTATCTGAGTGTCCAATATGAAAGTACTGTCCGAAGAGTGGTGTCTGGCTCCTAATCAGAACAGCACAAGTCACAACAAGTCCAGAATAGTAAAATGAAGTCCTACTATGCATTCTACATGATTCTAGGTCAAACTAGGCCAAAGTCAACTCCTGGTCAACTCTGGTCAACCCTAGAAGTCAAACTAGGTCAACTATAGTTAAACTAGGTCTAACAAGGCTATCTAGTCTACATTAGTCTATACTAGGTCACTCAACCTATACTAGCTAGCACACAACACTACTAGGCTATCTAGACCAATTACACAAGTTATATGGCAACCTACATAATACCTATACAAGCTCATATATAGGTTATAGGCAATTAATAGGAACATCACATATATTATACACATATATATAGCTTAACCAATATATGTATAGGTAACATTACATATATTATATATGTATACATACTATATAAATAACTATATGAAGGCTATGGAATATATATATATATAGAGAGGGAGAGTGTACAAATAAACTGTAAAGGAGTAGGTAATGTTGTGTGTGAATCATGAAGGCTGTGTGTGTCAATGCAAGGACTTGTGTGTGTGTGTGTGTGTGATGGAGTGGACAATACAATGTGTATGTGTGTGTTAAGAGTGGAGTGGTGTGTGTATGTGAGGGTGTATGATGTGTACATATGAAGGCAAAGTGTGTGTGGTGGTAAAACAATGTGCAGGAATTACCAAAATAGTGAAAGGGAGAGAGGACAGTGTGTGAGTGATCATTCTCAGGTTTATATCAATCCCATTCTCAGGTTTATTCAATACAGGAAACACCCAATATCAGCTCATAGAACAGTTACAAAACCATATTTCAGTCCCCTCATATTAATCTCAGGTTTTTGCCTTAAAACCCATCAAACTCAACCCAATTTTCTCATATACTTAGAACTTATATAGGTGAACAAGTTAGGGTCTTAATATGCACTACTTAACAGTATTTAATGGGTTAAAATGATAGCTAAAATTCAATTTTATAAATCTGGACAACAGGATACATAGGACAGTTATTGACAGTTAGTCTCAACCTTCACAACCTCATTTCGACTTCAATATCAATCAAACAAATCCCAAAATTATACACATAGTTAGACTACATATAGGAGAACTGATTTAAGGTCTGAAACCAATAATTTAACTACAATAATTGGATTAAAAATAGATGAAAATTTCGGGTTTTAAAACTGGAAGGAACATGATATTGATACTTAACTTGAAAACTGGAAATGTGCTAATACCCAATGAAAACATATCAAATTTCAAATTAAGAAGTTGGTAATGTATATACACCACAAATGTGTCCCACAACCTGTTCGTGTCCAACAAGATGGACACAAACGTGTCCAAACACGAATCACACTAAACAGTGCACACACAGACACTGTGTAGACTACGGCTCGTGCGTGTGTGCACGCGTGTCGTGCACACGTCACAGGCCACACTAGGCCTCGTGCTTGCACACACGTGTACCCCTATACTAGGGCTAGGTCTAGGTCAACCTGCACCCTAACCTAGTGTGTCGTGTCCGACGCTACAACGCCGTATCAGTGGCAATTACATGACAGTGCACAGACAGTGCAAAACACGTGCACTATTGATTTCTTCCTCGACACGACACAGGGACACGTGGGACTTGACGCGTGGCATGTCAGCCAGTGCCCCATGGCTCGTGTTGAGTTTCACGTGTCCTAGAGGCGGGTCGTGTCCGCTACAGGCCCCGAGTGGCAGGGGAACACTGTAGCGCGCGCGCGAGCGTGTGCGGCGCGTGTCCAATCAATGAATCCGACACAAACAGACACGAAAGTCACATCAGAAGATCAGGAACCTATAAGCAAGATTAAAACTAATATTCCTTTTTAAAAACAATGCACAAACAAGATCGAAATGCCCTCAGTGGCATTTCGACAAACACCTAAGCTACAGTCCTGATACGTGTCCAAATGGACACAAAAATTAGGATACCCGACACAAAACCTATACTGATACTTAGGGGACTCCTAGGGCTCCCTAATGGTGAAGACAAATAAAAATTTCCTGGAGTGTAGAGAAAGTTACCTAAGCTTGAACTTCTCAAGAAAACCCCTCTTTGTGAGCTCCTCTCTTGATATCCCAATCAAATCAAAACAACCTCAAACTGAGATGAGACCTTAGCAACAGTAAGAATAGTTGTATTAGGATCTAATAGAATAAATTAGAAAGAAAAAGGAAGAGGAAAGGAGTTCTAGGAAATAAAAATGCAATAGAACTAACCTCCTTGAAATTAGAACTTTTCCTAAGAAAGAGGCAACCCTAGATTTTAGGAGGGGTTTTATAGTGGGGGAATCCCAATGTAGATAGGTGGCCGGCCCTCTCTTCCTATGGATTAGGGTTTGGTAGTTTGGGCTTTGGGCCAAGTTACATAGGCTATGGCTAAGTTGAAATATTAATTGTTTCAAACTATAAGTCATGACTTATGACTTATCTACTTTCTATTGCTAATTAGGTTCTAATGACCAAACCAAAGATTAGGCTAGGTTAGACTAGAGTCATATATCCTAACCAAACTCATACTAACTAGGATTAGCTCCTAGGTTGGTCTACATGGGTCCAAACTAGCCAAAATCAATTTAGTCCAAACAATTCCAAAATAATTCCTAAAAATTCCCAAAAATGCAAATAAATTCTAATAAATTTAAATTACCCCAAAAATGATAAAAATACCCTCATATGGAAAACTGGGTTTTACAATCCTACCCACCTTATAAAAATTTTGTCCTCAAAATTAAAGGTGATCGTACTCCTTCTAGGTTAAGCCCCCAGCAATCATAGTCTCAGAACCAAATCAATCATTCAATTTAAGAGGACGGCATACAGGGTCATAGCATGCAATATCAGTCTGGGGTCTCATCTAGTTACACCAACATGCTACAGTACTAGGCGATCACAAGGTGTCAAAACATATAACAAGGGATGCAAGGGATAATAAGGTTAAATTAAAACTCACCTTTAGCTGGGTCTGAGAACTAGAACTCCCACCTGGAAGCAGGGCCCTGGTTGGTAGGTGCATCAGGACAATTCTGCACCCAGTGCGCAGCTGACCCATAGAATAGGCACAATCCTAGTCTCTTTCTACAGTTGCTCCACTTATGTCCAGACTTCCTATAGTAGTCACAGATAGGCTCTGGCTCAGCTGGCCTCTGCTGGACAGGAGACTGGGCTGGGTATGATGATATCGGCTGGATAAATGGGTACTCCTCAAACTCTGGATAGGACTGGGTACGACTCCTCGTCCTCTTGGAGCTAGGCTCTCCTCCTGGAAGCACAGAGCCCCGCAGACGTAGCAACCTCTGGATTTTCTCCCTCATGGCCTCCTCATGAACTCTCTGTGACTCCAACAGCCTCTCTTGAAAATATCCAAACACCTGGGCTACGTCAAGTAACAAACCTCCGGGTGGTACAGTAGGGAGTACCATCCCAAGGGGTAGGAAAAGGCTCTCGGTCTCGGGCAAATCTGTAGCTCTCTCATAAACGACAGGAGATGAAGGAAGACTCTCTGGCGAGGCTACCACCATCTCCTCAAAGGCAGGAGGTGCCACCACCCCCTGATCAGATAGAGGGATCACTACCTCCTAAACAGTAGGAGGTGGAAGCACACTCTCAGTAGCTGCAGCTGCTCTCAGGCGACGGACTCGGGTCATGGGTGCCATACTGGAAAGGAAAAAGAAAATAACAATCATCAAGTCTGTAAGGCAGTCTACCATCCTATCAGAAAACTGGTACTTATTATAAAATAAAATAAAGGTAACCACCAATCATCTATTAAGGAATACTATTCAGGAAAATAAAAAAAATGAAGTTAAAGAATGAAAGTCAATTGCATTTAAATCCAATCACAATATATTTATATATATAGCATTAGAGAGGAAAAAGCTAACATTATGTAAAGGTTATGTGGTTTGTGTGAATTATACATGAAAGTGCATATGAGGATCTGTGTCTCAACTATAGCTATCAAGTTACACTATTCATGGCATATTGGTTAAGCAGTCTACAAGGCACAAGCTATTTACTCATAACATGCCTGGCCAACCATATATACGTATGTATATTTATATGTATAATGAGGTAGAGATTTTAATTGCATCTACATACATTATAACATGTATACAGAACTATATATATATATATATATATATATATATATATATATATATATATATATATATATATATATATCCATATAACTATATGAACATAACATAGAGATGAGGGGTTAGGTTTTCATGGCAGTTGTGAACATTGGTGTAGAGTGTCAATGTACATGGGTTAAAACTTGAAATGAAGGGTTCAATCATTCAGTTTAGCTCAACATTACATATTAGATTTGAAATTGAACTACACATTTGGAAGCAATGTAAAAATGTTAACATGTATTCAATTTTCAAATTTTTTTGGAGAAATTCGAACATCAAACCAACTCAAGGTTTGTCACAATAACAACCTAACATGTAAGAGTATGAAACCTAATATTATATCCCTACATACCACAATGTATACGGCTCAAAACATTACAAATTAAAACTGTAAATTGAACTAAACACTTAGAATTAAGGCTTAAAGGGTTAAATGTACACAGTCTCAGGCTTGACAAATTTAACACAAAACTCAACCAAATTTCTTTAAGACTTGAAATCCTACATGTAACATACATGTGCAGTAATATACACAACAACTAATAATACGAAATTTAAATTAAACTTACGAATTTAATCTGGAAAACATAGAACTAGTCACTGATACTGTCCTATATTAGAATCATTAGGATTTGAAAAATTAACATCAACATATTACTATGCATTTAGATAGGTTGGTGATTAAGTGTAACATGGATACGTGTCAGGCAAGTATCTGTGTCAACTATATTATATATTTTAAGATAATACAAAAATTAATGACAAGGAGAAAATAATGATAAAATCTGTTCTGCTTATCTGTTTAAAAGAAGGAACCCTTTGATACCAGAGTTAAAATATCAAATCTAAGTCAAGGTCTAGCAAAATTACTGATTCATTGTTTTAGGAAGAATTTTATAGCAAGAACTTACACAAAGTTATAATAACAGCTAAGCTATTCCTACTCATACTCCTACTCCTAAGTTATTCATAACAATAGAAGGGTATGATGTTTAAGACCTTCTCAAAATACAATCTGTTAATCATATGCGTCTGTCCAAAATCATGTTGCCCAGAGTCCTCATCATGCTAGTGAGCAATGCTACGATAATCACAGAGTCCTTGACTAAGGTATGTACCCTTAGGTTCATGGTATTTAAAATTTTCACATTGCCGCGTGCGACGACGAAAACCATAAATTCCCATACCCGAGAAATATATCCAAAATCTGACTACATGTCCTCACTATGCCAACTAACACGACCATCGAAGATTCTAGATCCCATGATTTAGGCGACCTAGCCCATATGATTTTCTCAGAAGAAAAATAAACACAACAAAAGAGTAACATGACAAAATTAATCAATCAACAAGGAACAGATGGATTCGGATTTCAAGGTAATTATAAAAGACAATTGTGGAAATGGATTTAAGAAGAACGAAACTTGCAGCAAGATCTCCAACGGTCTGTGCATCCTCGACTGTCTGACGATGGCTCGCCCTGCTGGTTACCTCCAGCCTGATGCTGATACTGCACAAATCTCTGCTGCTGAGGCTGCATGAATCGCTGCTGCTGAGAGAAACCAAAAATGAAAGGAAAAGTCCCTGTACAGACGGAGGTGCACCTCTAATGTAGCAGAAACGCCAACCTGAGTCAGCACAACAGAAGCTGCGGTCTCGAGGCACTGATGAACAGGACGAGAGGTGGCCAGCCTCTCGATAGTATCCCCTAAAACGAAACGATGAGATCGTGCCTTCATAATCATCATGAAGACAGATCAAAACAAGAAACAATTTCTGAGAATGAAGCAAAAATTCAAGGAGGACAGTTTATATTCAAGGGAATCAATGAGTAGCATATTTAGATATAAGGGATCTGATAAGGAGTTTTTCCTAATGTGATTGAGTACCTTCAAAATATCCTGATCCTACTACAGGCTGTAGTGATACTCTAGTTCGAATACCACTACATAAACTCGACCTGCATGGGCCACCACTAAAAACGTGTCACGACCCGTACCCTAGAGTAAGGACACGAGACGTAGGTACGTCCAGCCTACGCCGCAGTGTTGGCGGTAGAATGCTGTCCTAGGTTAACATACATCTAACAATATATATCTCTAAACAGTTTATACTCCCCGAATGGAGGTGACATAGCAGTAAAACTCAATCACAACTAAGGAAGAGATAGAACGATATGAAATAGAACTCAAGAAAATAAATAGATGAAAAGTAGTCTAAGATAATCCCAGCAATATCCAGCAGTATAAAGTCTCAGATACAGAATGAAAGAATATATACAACTCTGAACTCCAAATAAAGTCTAGCTAAAACATGTCTCATGACTACATAAAGGAGATAAGCCTAACTAATCTAAACCAGGCAATCGGGGTGATATCCTCAGCTAGAGCTGGGTCCTCCTGAGGGTCCAGCTTGCAGGTGTCATCTAAGGCTGCCCCGTAGTAAGTATCCAGGCAGGCCTCCTCCTCGTCCTCTGTAATATTTCAACAGGTCCAGCCAGGACAGGAGTGAGCACAGTACATCTCAACAGTTCATAGCAGGTTAGAAGATATAATCATGCAGTAAAGTAAGATACAAGTACATGAAAGAAGTACAGTATGTAAACAGAGAGAGAAAGCTGTAATAGAAATATCTACTATAAATAAAGAACTAACATGTGGCTAGTTAGTCAGAGTATAATATAGACATGTAAATGGCATAGGAGATTCTGATAAGACACTATGGAAGAGATTCTGATAAGATACTACTTGGGTATTATTCACATGTCTACTTCTACTCCCCCGTACCCCCAATCAATATACAAGGATCTAATCAGGTTATGTTATGATACTATGTACAGCCCCCGAAGGGTGATAAGCCTCCAAAAGGTGATAAGCCTCCGAAAGGTGATAAGCCTCCGAAAGGTGATAAGCCTCCGAAAGGTGGTACATAGTAGTCCCAAAAATGGGGATTCTAGGAGACTCTGTGATCATAAGAGTATATGTCACAAGTGATCGAAGAACCTGTGAAGCATAGTGATACGATATGTAAGTGAAACGCACAGAACATGTAGTACCCGATGCTCCATAAGGATAACATCTCAAGAAGGGATGCGTATAGTACCAATCCGTGTGACCAACGTGACAATACAAGTAAAGTAATCTACTGCAGGAAATAGTTCTAAGCAGGATATGAAATGATCAGAGAATGTACTTGCCTGGTATCTGAGTGTCCAATATGAAAGTACTGTCCGAGGAGTGGTGTCTGGCTCCTAATCAGAATAGCACAAGTCACAATAAGTCCAGAATAGTAAAATGAAGTCCTACTATGCATTCTACATGATTCTAGGTCAAACTAGGCCAAAGTCAACTCCTGGTCAACTCTGGTCAACCCTAGAAGTCAAACTAGGTTAACTATAGTCAAACTAGGTCTAACAAGGCTATCTAGTCTACATTAGTCTATACTAGGTCACTCAACCTATACTAGCTAGCACACAACACTACTAGGCTATCTAGACCAATTACACAAGTTATATGGCAACCTACATAATACCTATACAAGCTCATACATAGGTTATAGGAAATTAATAGGAACATCACATATATTATACACATATATATAGCTTAACCAATATATGTATAGGTAACATTACATATATTATATATGTATACATACTATATAAATAACTATATGAAGGCTATGGAATATATATAGAGAGGGAGAGTGTATAAGTAAACTGTAAAGGAGTAGGTAATTTGTGTGTGAATCATGAAGGCTGTGTGTGTCAATACAAGGACTTGTGTGTGTGTGTGTGTGTGTGTGTGATAGAGTGGACAATACAATGTGTATGTGTGTGTTAAGAGTGGAGTGGTGTGTGTATGTGAGGGTGTATGATGTGTACATATGAAGGCAAAGTGTGTGTGGTGGTAAAACAATGTGCAGGAATTACCAAAACAGTGAAAGGGAGAGAGGACAGTGTGTGAGTGATCATTCTCAGGTTTATATCAATCCCATTCTCAGGTTTATTCAATACAGGAAACACCCAATATCAGCCCATAGAACAGTTACAAAACCATATTTCAGTCCTCTCATATTAATCTCAGGTTTTTGCCTTAAAACCCATCAAACTCAACCCAATTTCCTCATATACTTAGAACTTATATAGGTGAACAAGTTAGGGTCTTAATCTGCACTACTTAACAGTATTTAATGGGTTAAAATGATAGCTAAAATTCAATTTTATAAATCTGGACAGCAGGATACATAGGACAGTTATTGACAGTTAGTCTCAACCTTCACAACCTCATTTCGACTTCAATATCAATCAAACAAATCCCAAAATTATACACATAGTAAGACTACATATAGGAGAACTGATTTAAGGTCTGAAACCGATAATTTAACAGCAATAACTGGATTAAAAATAGATGAAAAGTTAGGGTTTTAAAACTGGAAGGAACATGATATTGATACTTAACTTGAAAACTGGAAATGTGCTAATACCCAATGAAAATATATCAAATTTCAAATTAAGAAGTTGGTAATGTATATACACCACAAATATGTGTCCCACAACCTGTTCGTGTCCAACAAGATGGACACAAACGTGTCCAAACACGAATCACACTAAACAGTGCACACACAGACACTGTGTAGACTACGGCTCGTGCGTGTGTGGACGCGTGTCGTGCACACGTCACAGGCCACACTAGGCCTCGTGCTTGCACACACGTGTACCCCTATACTAGGGCTAGGTCTAGGTCAACCTGTACCCTAACCTAGTGTGTCGTGTCCGACGCTACAACGCCGTATCAGTGGCAATTACATGACAGTGCACAGACAGTGCAAAACACGTGCACTGTTGATTTCTCCCTCGACACGACACGAGAACACGTAGGACTTGACACATGGCGTGTCATCCAGTGCCCCATGGCTCGTGTCGAGTTTCACGTGTCCTAGAGGCGTGTCGTGTCCGCTACAGGCCCCGAGTGGCAGGGGAACACAGTAGCGCGCGTGCGAGCGTGTGCGGCACGTGTCCAATCAATGAATCCGACACAAACAGACACGAAAGTCACATCAGAAGATCAGGAACCTATAAGTGTAGAAGCATGGAAAATATTGCTTTTAGTCCCACATCGGAAAGGAGAAGAAGAAAGGGCTCACTCCATTCTATAAATTGAGCCCCTTTCTTCCTTTGAAAAGGGTACCAGCTTCTCTTCCCTCCTTCCAACTTGGACTCTTCCTACTACGCAACTTCGGGTGCTAAGTCGACGAAGTCTAGGGCAGCGCAGGCTCGTCGAGCTCAGTCAGCTGTCCCAACCTCTGACCATCAGAGCGCCTCGCTAACTGTTAAAGCGGGCCTCTGATGGAAAGTTGTAAACATGATACCTGCGCACTCGTGTGCTCGGGATACCCGGGCCCACAAAATGAGTACAAAGGTTGATCGAGATGTCTTTGACTTGTGAGATGTGATCCTTCATAAGCGCAAGGAAAGAAGGGGATTCCCTATGCCGCTCGAATTCAACATGGAGCCTCATGCGGCTCAAAAAATCCAGAAAGCTTCATGCGGCTCAGGAAGCTTCATGCGGCTCAGAACTCAGAGCTTCATGCGGCTCAAGAATATTATACGGCTCGAAAGTCGACGGCATAGCCATGCGGCTCGGATAAACGCCATGTGGCCTCATGCGGCTCGCCTGTACAGCTGGTCATTAAAGCAACGCCCCTATTTAATGCTCTGACACAGCCAGACGGTTCTGACACAAAAGTGAGTTGACGGCTCTGACATAAAGCTGCAATGACGATTCGGTCATAATGGCATGCTCCTAGGAAAATGAGGAAATCTCTACAGCTGGCATAATCCATCAGACCCCAAAAGCCTTCCATGCGGCTTTGACACGTGGCCAGTCGCATGCGGCTCAATGGCAAAGACGCCCATGCGGCTCAATAAGAAGAACGTCCATGCGGCTCAGTGGCAAAGACGTCCATGCGGCTCAAAGGCAAGGATGGCTATGCGGCTCAGTTATCAAGACGCCTATAAGGCTCAGTGTTCTCCATGCGGCTCGCAGCAGTCAAGACACGTGGCAGAAGATCAGTTGCCCCCCGTATCCCTGCAAATTATCGCATAATGATAGTGGGACACGTGTCATAAAGCCGATCAATCTCAATAACCCAGATTCACTGCAAATCAAAGATTAGGTCAAATCCCAATAATCTGGGACACGTGGTGGGAGAATAAATTAAATTTATTCATTCAGATTTGCAGACATCAGCAGATCATCATGAGGAAGATTTATTCCAATCAGCATTAATTACTGATAAGATTTGGTACAATCTACACTTAATAGCCCAGATTCATCACATTTAAGACTAATGGTCCAGATTGATTAAACATCAGGCCGCCGCCACTTTGAGAATGGGCAATCATCCAAACCCTAATAATGCCCCCACTATTATAAATAGCATGGCGCCATTCCCTTGTAAGAGATATACGGTCAAAGAGAGATACGCCCATACAGAGAGAGACTCTCCCAATAATCAGAGAAAATACACAGAGAGAAAGAAGCCAGAAGAGCAATACAAGGAGAGCAAGAAGAGCATTTCTTCATCAACGCCAACCATCTCTTCACAGGAGCCAAGGCTGCATACCGATCGTCCAAGGAGTAAGGCAGGGCTGCCGTCGCCTTCCCGAGCCTCTATCGTCATCCCCCAGAATCTAAAATAAATAATTGTACTTAGATTGCTGCACCTAGGTTTTCGTCCCTAGGTTTTCTTTGTACAAGCGAGTTTGTAACGTGAAGTAAAAGTCCGGTCCTCCGATAATTGTTCTGTTCTTTTATATTTCATGGCAAACAATAAGCAAGATTAAAACTAATATTCCTATTTAAAAACAATACACAAACAAGATCGAAATGCCCTCAGTGGCATTTCGACAAACACCTAAGCTACAGTCCTGATACGTGTCCAAATAGACATGAAACTTAGGATACCCGACACAAAACCTATACTAATACTTAGGGGACTCCTAGGGCTCCCTAATGGTGAAGACAAATCAAAATTTCATGGAGTGTAGAGAAAGTTACCTAAGCTTGAACTTCTCAAGAAAACCCCTCTTTGTGAGCTCCTCTCTTGATATCCCAATCAAATCAAAACAACCTCAAACTGAGATGAGACCTTAGCAACAGTAAGAATAGTCATATTAGGATATAATGGAATAAATTAGAAAGAAAAAGGAAGAGGAAAGGAGTTCTAGGAAATAAAAATATAATAGAACTAACCTCCTTGAAATTAGAACTTTTCTTAAGAAAGAGGCAACCCTAGATTTTAGGAGGGGTTTTATAGTGGGGGAATCCCAATGTAGATAAGTGGCCGGCTATCTCTTCCTATGGATTAGGGTTTGGTAGTTTGGGCTTTGGGCCAAGTTACATAGGCTATGGCTAAGTTGAAATATTAATTGTTTCAAACTATAAGTCATGACTTATGACTTATCTACTTTCTATTGCTAATTAGGTTCTAATGACCAAACCAAAGATTAGGCTAGGTTAGACTAGAGTCATATATCCTAACCAAACTCATAATAACTAGGGTTAGCTCCTAGGTTGGTCTACATGGGTCCAAACTAGCCAAAATCAATTTAGTCCAAACAATTCCAAAATAATTCCTAAAAATTTCCAAAAATGCAAATAAATTCTAATAAATTTAAATTACCCCAAAAATGACAAAAATACCCTTATATGGAAAACTGGGTGTTACAGACGACCCCTAGCGCCACCTCCACAGCCGCCTATACCACCATTGACCACCACCGACGAGTTCGCCACGCCGAGGCGAGTGCAGCACCACCCCAGCGCCATGACCACGATGCCCTAGTTGCCGTCCAATACCCTCCACGACCTCCAGCTCGCCGAACACAAAGGTAACAACTTCAAAATTGTGTCGTGCATGTCCCCAACTCACGTATGTCATTCGCCTGGACACGGGGAACCCAACAGTAGGGTTGGACACGCGTTAGCAGTATTATGCGTGTCGTGTTGGGCGCGGACCCCCCACACTGGGTCAGATTTCATTGCTCGTGTCCTGAACAGTCTGGACACGAACCAAACTGTTATTTAGGCTATTGGGTTAACGGGTTTAGATCGTGCTATTGGGTTTAGAAACCCATTAACCTAATTCTAACATAAATAAAATCTAAACCCTTTTCACTAATAACAGACTCGGACTGACCCCCTAGCCAGCCCGAGCGCGCTAAAACCCGACCCCCCCTGGCCGAGTTCGAGCCTCCCTTCCCTGTTTTCTATTGTTTTGTTTTATTTTAGTTTATTTTATTATTTATATATGTATATATGTATATATGTATATATGTATATATATATATATATATATATATATATATATATATATATATATATATATATATATATATATATATATGTATGTGTATTTATATGTATATATTATTATATATATACTGTTATATTATATATATACCGTATTTGTATTTGTATATACATATATATATATTATATTTAGCATTTTCTTTATATATATATGTATATTTGTTATATATATATTCATTATATATATATATATCTAAATATCTATATATTTATGTATATATAATTATATTTGTTGTATAAATATATATGTATTTCCAAATACAATTTTAGTGCAAAATATTATTATGTAAAATTTCACAAGTTATTTTATTGTATATTATGTGACTTGCAATTTTACCATTTTAAAATATATTATCTATATTTAAATTCCTCAATTATGACCAATTGATATCCAAACCTAGCATGAGTTTTTGGGATCAATTGTGTCTAATACATTCAGAGTCTGTACAAGTCATATTGGACTTGATTCATGACTCTGGGTCCTGTATCTGGACTTCGGTTCAATTTTGAATACATGGACAAAATAGTAAATAATTAAATAATTATTTTCCAGAAAGTGTTACTTGCTGTTTTTGAATTTTTATATATATTTTAAGTGCTGTAAAAATTTGAAAAAAATTGTATTTAAATACTAAGTTAATTTAGCTAATTTATTATAATTTTCTAGCATTTAGTAAGTAATTTTGGTATTTTATAAAAAATGGGAAAACAGAACTCATTTTCAGGATACATATGTTTGCTGATTTTTAATAAATATTTATGAAGGTTTATAAATTCCAGAAAAATTAGTATAAATTTCTATAATTGACAAGGATTATTTTGGTACTTTATTTTATATAAAATTGAGCTTTTTGTCTATCTCAAAAATTGTTGGAGCATAGTGTACAATTTGATTTATTTATTGAATAGTTACGACTTGCAATGATTTGTGTCGTTTTGAGTTGTTATAGTATTGGACCTCATCCCGCACTAGTGTAAAGGCCATAGAAAGTTAGTTAGGGTATTATGTCACCCCATATTGGTCTCCTATACTAAAGTCATTATTTGGCTAGGTGTCCAGTCAGAAAGTCGTAGCACACAACTAGTGACTTAGTGTTTAACTTAGTATAAAAACTAAGTTTACGTGTTATTTCTACAGTGACGAGTCATCAGGCATCTATAGCATTTTTATCGCTGCTTTGCTTTGCTAAAGGCAAGTACCGCTACAAACTTTACATACTGTTATAACAATAAACTGTGATTTTCCAACCATGTTAAATGCTGATCCTTGGGGTAGCAAGTTAAAACTTCATATGTTGTATTACTTTCAGTCTCTACCATGCTTAGGACAGTTTTCATATCTCTCACATATTTAAATACGGGTTAAGAGAAAACTGTTAGTAGTGTACGTGATTATGTCCCCCTTCTCCGTATGTATTTACCGTGCACGATAACATTCTATATGTAACTTTGCCGTATGTTCTGATCTCGCGTTTGTGTATGGATATACACCGATGCCGTTCGTGCGTATGTGCATGCCAGAAAAACTTGATATGTACCGCCGTACATCCTATTCACCTATTGACCGATCACGTACATGCTACGGTTTTAAACTTTTAAACAAATATATGTTGCCATTTCTAAAAAGAACCAATTAAACCATAATATGCCATGATTCTAGTTTATTACACTTCTGTTCATGCTTCGTATATTTAGTTTGTTAGAATCAGTACTTGCTCCCGTCCTGACAGGATAACGTTGTAGGTATACTTACTGAGGAGGAGTTGCTCTGCGATTCCTATTATGGAGTTGCTGTCGATGACCAGACTTTATCTTACGATGATGTACCGGCGGAAAAACTCGTCTAGTTGTCTATTTACTTTAGACTTTTGAGAGTAGTCATGTATTAGACTATGTATTTTGTGACTGGACCTGTATCCAGCTTTACATTATGGACTTATACTTGGAACTTTCTTATATACGAGATGACTTTTGTGTCTGGGTCATTTCTGACTCTTTATTACTTATAGAACTGTTAGCACATTTTAGTCTTACCTTGATATCTTTGGAACAGCTTACTACGCTTTATCTCAAGCGTAGGCTGGACATGACTCGGCCCGGCCCAACAATTTGGGTAGTGGATCGTGACATGTTTTTAGTGGTGGCCCATGCAGGTCCTGACTAAATTGTTTGGTTACGTCATTGTACCAAGCTTGCTTGCAATTAGGAACTTAAGATAATTAGACAACACTAGGAATGACGCTTAGAACATCTAGAGGATTACTAGGATTGCAACATAGGAAATACATCACATGTTCGTTGTTACAAATTAGATTTTTTTGTTATTTATGATTGTTTACTTTAAAGAGTCCTTATCCTTTTTATTTTAGATGGTGCTCACCCGCTCATCCCAGTATGTCACACCTGAGAATGACACACTCCCTATCCAGTCGATTGACCAGTTGACCGATACACCTCCACCTTCACCTACCATACTCCCCCACTCCACAAATCCACCAACCTAAATGCCTCCACCACCTTCCACATCACAGTCCCAGCAAGATCCGATACTCCCACCACCACCTATCACTATACCTATCCAGGCTTCCGTCACACTCGACGGGAAGCAACTGCTCACTCTGATCCAGGGGTTCCTAACGACCCATCAGGAGTAGACCACCCTACTCCGTCAGAGCATGGAGCGTTCTGAGGAACGTACCGTGGTTCCACCACCTGTAAAGCCACGACAGATAGCAGGGACAATCAAGGACTTTATCAGTCTGAACACCAAGGAGTTCTTAGGGACTGAGGGCATAGTAGTAGCAGATGATTGGCTAGACTCGGTAGAGAGGAAGCTCTTTGGAGCTAGGTTACCGAATGACCTCCAGGTCGAGGCAGCAGGATTTCTGCTGATAGACTTGGCAGGAGTTTTGTTCGGGAATGAGCCACTATTTATGAGAGAAAAGGCCACTTTGGATCAGTTTAAGACCCAGTTCAAGAAGAAATTCTTCTCGACCACCGCTAGGGTAGCCATGGGGCTACGATTCCAGAACATCCAGCAGGGGAATCATTCTGTTGACGAGTATGCAGCAAAGTTTAGTCATTTGAGCCATTTCGCTCCTAGTCTAGTTGCAGACCCTGAGGAGATGACGCATAGGTTTTGCCATGGTTTAGTTCCAGACATTGGTATTCTTATAGTGGCGAATGGTACGACTGACTACTACCAGAGCCTAGAGTTGGCCCGGAGCATAGAGGAGCGTCTTCTGTCTTGCAAGAGGCCAGCTTTTGTACACCTTGAGGGACCCTCCAAGCGTCAGACTTTCCAGCCAAGAGCACCGATGCCGCACCAGCAGTCATACCGTCCTTCCGTACCACATCACCCGACCTCGCCAGTTAGAGCCCCGGGACCCCGGCAGCAGCAGAAGGGAGCTTTGTGTGGATTCCGTAAAAGGCCAGGCCACGACGCTTTCATCTGTAGGAAGAGGTTGGGGCAGTGTTTAGCTTGTGGGTCTACCACCCATCAGCTTCGGGACTGCCCAGTAGCGAGAGTACCAGGTGTCGGACCACCGTCTAGAGGACCGCCGCTTCCGACTCAGCAGTAGAGATTTAGGCAACATCTGCAACAACAGAAGGGACCCCAGGGGAAGGCTTATAGCCTAGCTCTTGAGCCGGAGCCGGAGCAGGTTTCGAAGCCCGATTATTTGGCTGACGTCATCACAGGTCATATTATTTGCATACTTTTCTAGCTATATGCTTGTTTGATTTCGGTGCATCTCATAGCTTCCTGTCATTAGAATTTATGCATAAACACTACTTAGTAGCTACACCTACCGAGGAGATGAGTAGAGTTATGACGGGAGGCGGACCAGTGCCCATTAGAGATATCTATAGATGCTCTATTACTATAGCTGGAAGAGAGTTTAGGAGACGATTCTTTGTGATGCCACTCCCCGAGTATGATATTATATTGGGGATGGACTGGCTTAGCTTTGCCCATGCTGCTATAGACTGTCATGAGGGTAGTATTCTGTTCAGTCCCCTAAGCACGACACCATTCAGTATCAGAAGGACAGGGCCGGAGATCAGCCTAGAGCAGAACTATTGTGCGACAGTTGGGGAGATAGCACCGCCACACCCTATCATTAGGGAGTTTATGGATGTATTTCCAGAGGATCTTCCAGGACGTTTGCCTGACAGAGATGTAGAGTTCACTATAGATTTAGTACCGAATTTACCACCAGTATCCCGGACTTGCTATAGAGTGAACCCCAATGAGGCCGTAGAGATGAAGGAGCAGATTGATGACCTGTTGAAAAAGGGTTTCATTCAATCTAGTGCTTCTCCATGGGGAGCGCCAATGCTCTTTATGTCTAAAAAGTATGGTACAGTTCGGTTATACATTGACTACTGGGCGTTGAATACCATCACCATTAAGAACAAATATCTTCTGCCCAGGATAGATGATTTGTTCGACCAGTTGAGTGGGGCGAAGGTGTTTTCCAGGATAGATTTGAGATCCGGGTACCACCAGGTGAAATTCAGGGCAGCAGACATCCAGAAGACGGTGCTCAACACGAAGTACGGGCAGTACGAGTTTTTGGTGATGCCATTTGGTCTCACAAATGTGCCAGCTGTCTTTATGAATTTGATGAATAAGACATTTCACCTGTATCTGGATAAGTTCGTCATAGTATTTATCGACGACATCCTGATATACTCGAAGACGCCGGAGGAGCATGCGGAGCACTTACGAATAGTTTTAGGGATTCTGAGGCAGGAGAGGTTATATGCCAAATTGTCGAAGTACGAGTTCTTTTTAGACCGAATGGAGTTTCTCGGCCATGTAGTCACTGGAGAGGGGATCTCGGTAGATCCCAGAAAGATTGCTGCATTGAGACGTGGAAGGTTCCGACGTCAGTTTCAGAGATCAGGAGCTTTCTGGGTTTAGCCGACTATTATAGGAAGTTCGTCCAGGACTTTACTAGGATAGCTGAACCCATGATGAAGCTGACGTAGAAGGACGCATAGTACATCTGGTCAGAGGACTGCCAGGCAGCATTTGAGAAGCTGAAGAGGAGGCCGACGACTGCTGCAGTTATGACATTACCTTTAGGGTCTGGAGGTTTCACCATATACAACGATGCTTCGAGAAAGGAGTTACGATGTGTCCTACAGCAGCATGGGAAAGTGATTGCTTATGCATCTAGGCAATTACAGACTCATGAGCGGAACTATCCTATCCATGACCTAGAGTTAGCTGCGGTGATCTTTGCACTCAAGTTATGGAAACATTATGTATATGGAGAGCGTATGGAAATCTTTATTGACCACAAGAGCTTGAAGTATGTGTTCACACAAAACGAGGTAAACATGAGGCAAAAATGATGGTTGGAGTTGATGAAGGACTTCGACATCGATTTACAGTATCATCCCGGAAAGGCAAATACGGTGGCAGATGTGCTGAGCAGGCATCCGATGGCATGGTATCTGATGATAGATCGACATTTACGGGAAGATCTGGAGAAGCTCGGTATCGAGATAGTTCGACCAGGATCAGTGATACAGATGATGGCGCTTGACATTCAGTCAGGTTTGATGGAGCAGATCAGGGAGGCATACTCTACAGATGAGAGCCTTCGCAGACTTCGAGCCCAGACTTTAGCTAGATTGCTGGATGACTTCACCATAGCAGAGGATGGATCCTTGAGGCATGACAGCCGATTATGCATGCCGAAGGGAGAGTTGATAGAGGCAGTCTTACAGGAGGCACACCGATCGAGATATTCTATTTACCCTGGTGCCAATAAGATGTACCGTGACTTGCGGGAACATCTTTGGTGGCACGGAATGAAGAGAGATATATCACGTTTCATTTCAAGATGCCTAGTTTGCCAGCAGGTCAAGGCGGAGCGCCAGAGGCCAGCTGGTCTACTGCAGCCGTTACCTATTCCCGAGTGGAAGTGGGAACACATTACGATGGACTTCGTCTCAGGGCTTCCTCGTTCCCAAGGAGGAAATGATGCCATTTGGGTCATCGTGGACAGGCTGACGAAGTGTGCGCACTTCATACCCTTCAAGGTGGGGCTTGCTACCGAGAAGTTGGCAGAGCTATACATGTAGCAGATAGTTTGCTTGCATGGAGTACTAGTGAGCATCGTGTCGGACCGAGACAGCAGATTTACGTTCTACTACTGGAGGAGCTTACAGGAGGAGTTGGGCAGTCGGCTCAAGTTCAGAACAGCGTACCACCCGCAGATAGATGGGCAGTCCGAGAGGACGATACAGACGCTAGAAGACATGCTGAGGACCTGTGTGCTGGACTTTGGCAGATCGTGGGAGAGCCATCTGCACTTGGTAGAGTTTTTATAGAACAACAGCTACCAAGCCAGCATCGGTATGTCTCCTTCGAGGCACTATATGGACGACGATGTCGTACACCGCTCTTTTGGGATGATATTGGGGACAAAGTTATGCTTGGGCCAGAGATGATCACAGATGCAGCAGAGAAGGTCAGGATGATCAGAGACAGGCTCAGAGTCGCTCAGGACAGGCAGAAACACTGGCCGATGCTAGTCGCAGACCAATGGAGTTCGCTGACGGAGATATGGTGCTAGTAAAGATATCACTTACTAGAGGGACGATTCGGTTCGGACGAGGAGGCAAGTTGAGCCCCAGATACATCGGGCCGTTCGAGATACTTGGCAGGATCGGAGAGGTAGCTTACAGGGTTGCACTTCCACCCAACCTAGCAGGAGTTCATGATGTCTTTCATGTGTCTCAGCTGAGGAGATATGTTTCGGACCCTAGTCATGTGCTAGATCATTCAGAGTTAGAGATCGGAACGAGCCTTGCAGTCACCGAACAGCCAGTGAAGATATTAGACAGGAGGGAGAAGAGGCTAAGGACCAAAGTCATACCCTTAGTACGAGTAGCTTGGAGCCGTCACTCTCCGGGTGAATCTACTTGGGAGAGGGAGTCGGACATGAGGGAGAGGTATCCTTACTTGTTCGACCCAACAGCTGCGAGGGAACCACCCGTTCCCGCTTGATACCTTAGAGATTAGTTTTGATCGTAGCCTTAGTCATTTGTTGCATTGCTTGTTATATTAGAAT
The DNA here is from genome assembly GCA_029216955.1 of Iris pallida. Lineage (NCBI taxonomy): Eukaryota > Viridiplantae > Streptophyta > Magnoliopsida > Asparagales > Iridaceae > Iris > Iris pallida. The sequence goes on along the minus strand of JANAVB010033216.1, from coordinate 2,646,546 downwards.
GATTGTAGAGTCTTCTATCCCTGTGAATTTCGAGGAAGAAAATTTTCAAGAAGGAAAGATTTGTAAGCCCCTAAATTTCAAAATAATATTTTTATAGTATTAAATAGCTTTTTATATTTAAAATAAATTAATATAATTGCTAGGAATTTTTTTAGAATTTTTAAATAGTTTTTAAAATCAAAATATATCATTTTATAATTAATTGAATTGTTTTAATATCATTTTATAATATTTAAATTTGTTTTAATGTCGATTTGTAAATATATGAATTGTTTAATTTCGGTTTGTAAATAATAGTTTACAAACTGATAGGCACGGGGCTCTTCTGCAAAACCCCAAAATTTGGGGGACCATGCTGTAATTTGCCAGTCATCCCCCCACGTCTTCGGCCAGCTGCCTCGACGACCACCGACTTTTCCCCACCTTTTTCGGCCGACCCCAGCCCTAACACCGACCTCCTTCCTCCTATAAATACCCCCAGACTAAACCCTAACCCTAGTCTAATTCTCGACCACCCAGCCCCATTTTCCCCCACTTTTCCCTCACCGAAACCCTGACTCCGGCGACCCCTAGCGCCACCTCCAAAGCCGCCTACACCACCATCGACCACCACCGACTAGTTTGCCACGCCGAGGCGAGTGCAGTGCCACCCCAGCGCCACGACCACGACGCCCTAGTCGCCGTCCAACACCCTCAACGACCCCCAGCTCGTCGGATACGAAGGTAACAGCTTCAAAATCGTGTCGTGCGTGTCTCCAACTCACGTATGTCATTCGCCTGGACACGGGGAACACAATAGTAGGGTTGGACACGCGTTAGCAGTGTCGTGCATGTCGTGCTGGGCGCGGACACACGACACTGGGTCAGATTTCATTGCTCGTGTCCTGAACAGTCTGGACACGAGCCGAACTATTATTTAGGCTATTGGGTTAACGGGTTTAGATCGTGCTATTGGGTTTAGAAACCCATTAACCTAATTCTAACATAAATAAAACCCAAACCGTTTTCCCTAACAACAGACTCGGGCTGACCCCCTGGCCTGCCCGAGCGCGCTAAAACCCGACCCCCCTGGCTGAGTTCGAGCCCCCCTTTCCTGTTTTCTTTTGTTTTAGTTTATTTTATGTATATTATATATATATATATATATTTTTTTTTTATGTATATTATATATATATAAATAAATATATATATATATATATATATATATATATATATATATATATATATATATATAAATATATATATATATATTATATATATATATATATATAAATATTTTTCCAGTACCCTCAACGACCCCCAGCTCGCCGGACACGAAGGTAACAGCTTCAAAATCGTCTCGTGCGTGTCCCCAACTCACGTATGTCATTCGCCTGGACACGGGGAACCCAACAGTAGGGTTGGACACGCGTTAGCAGTGTCGTGCGTGTCGTGCTGGGCGCGGACACATGACACTGGGTCAGATTTTATTGCTCGTATCCTGAACAGTCTGGACAGGAGCCGAACTGTTATTTAGGCTATTGGGTTAACGGGTTTAGATCGTGATATTGGGTTTAGAAACCCATTAAGCTAATTCTAACATAAATAAAACCCAAACCCTTTTCCCTAACAACAGACTCGGGCTGACCCCCTGGCCAGCCCGAGCGCGCTAAAACTCGACCCCCCTGGCTGAGTTCGAGCCTCCCTTCCCTATTTTCTTTTGTTTTAGTTTATTTTATTATTTATATATGTATATATGTATATATATGTATATATGTATGTGTATTTATATGTATATATATTATTATATATATATATATTATTATATTATATATATATATATATATATATATATATTTTATATATATATATATATATATATATATATATATATATCAATATATATATTTTATATATATATATACTGTATTTCTATATATATATATTTTATATATATATATATATATATATATATATATATAAAATATATATATATATATATATATATATATATATATATATATATATATATATATATATATATATATATATATATATATATATATATATATATATATATATATATATATATATAAATATCTATATATTTATGTATATATAATTATATTTGTTGTATAAATATATATGTATTTTCAAATACAATTTTAGTGCAAAATATTATTACGTAAAATTTCACAAGTTATTTTATTGTATATTATGTGACTTACAATTTACCACTTTAAAATATATTTTCTATATTTAAATTCCTTAATTATGACCAATTGATATCCAAACCTAGCATGGGTTTTTGGGCCCAATTGTGTCTAATACATTCAGAGTCTGTACAAGTCATATTGGACTTGATTCATGGCTCTGGGTCCTGTATCTGGACTTCGGTTCAATTTCGAATACATGGACAAAATAGTAAATAATTAAATAATTATTTTCCAGAAAGTGTTACTTGCTATTTTTGAATTTATATATATATATTTTTAGTGCTGTAAAAATCTGGAAAAAATTGTATTTAAATACTATGTTAATTTAACTAATTTATTGTAATTTTTCTATCATTTAGTAAGTACTTTTTGTATTTTATAAAAATGGGAAAACAGAAATTATTTTCAGGATACATATGTTTGCTGATTTTTAATAAATATTTATGAAGGTTTATAAATTCCAGAAAAATTAGTATAAATTCTATAATTAATAAGGATCATTTTGGCACTTTATGTTATGTAAAATTGAGCATTTTGTCTATCTCAAAAATTGTTGGAGCATAGTGTACAGTTTGATTTATTTATTGAATAGTTACGACTTGCAATGATTTGTGTCGTTTTGAGTTGTTATAGTATTGGACCTCACCCAGCACTAGTGTAAAGGCCCTAGAAAATTAGTTAGGGTATTGTGTCACCCCACATTGGTCTCCTATGCTAAAGTCATCATTTGGCTAGGTGTCAAGTCAGAAAGTCGTAGCACACAACTAGTAACTTAGTGTTTAACTTAGTATAAAAACTAAGTTTATGTGTTATTTTTAGAGTGACGAGTCACCAGGCATCTATAGCATTTTTATCGCTTCTTTTCTTTTCTAAAGGCAAGTACCTCTACAAACTTTATATACTGCTATAATAATAAACTGTGATTTTCCAACCATGTTAAATGCTGATCCTTGGGGTAGCAAGTTAAAACTTCACATGTTGTATTACTTTCAGTCTATACCATGCTTAGGACAGTTTTTATATCTCTCACATGTTTAAATAATGGGTTAAGGAGAAATGTTAGTAGTGTACGTGATCATGACCCCCTTCTTCGTATGTATTTATCGCGTACGGTAACATTCTATATGTAACTTTGCCGTATGTTCTGATCTCGCGTTTGTGTATGGATATACACCGATGCCGTTCGTGCACGTATGTACATGCCAGAAAAACTTGATATGTACCGCTGTACATCCTATTTACCAATTGACCGATCACGTACTTGCTACGGTTTTAAACTTTTAAACGAATATATGTTGCCATTTCTAAAAAGAACTAATTAAACCATGATATGCCATGATTCCAGTTTATTACACTTCTGTTCATGCTTCGTATATTTAGTTTGTTAGAATCAGTACTTGCTCCCGTCCTGACAGGATAACGTTGTAGGTATACTTACTGAGGAGGAGTTGCTCTGCGATTCCTATTATGGAGTTGCTGCCGAGGACCAGACTTTATCTTATGAGGATGTACCTACAGAAAAACTCGTCTAGTTGTCTATTTACTTTAGAATTTTGAGATTAGTCATGTATTAGACTATGTATTTTGTGACTGGACCTGTATCCAGCTTTACATTGTGTACTTGTACTTGGAACTTTCTTATATACGAGATGACTTTTGTGTTTGGGACATTTCTGACTCTTTATTACTTATAGAACTGTTAGCACATTCTAGTCTTACCTTGATATCTTTGGAACAGCTAACTATGCTTTATCTCAAGCGTAGGCTGGACATGACTCGGTCCGGCCCAATAATTTGGGTAGCGGATCGTGACATAGGAGGAACAACAGAGGGTTCTTGCACCAGGAAACCCTTATCCTTTTCAAGACCACCGACGTTTGGAGTTCTACCTGCAGCCAGCACAGGACCTTCTTCCTCCGACAAAGCAGCGGGATCAGCACCCGTTTCCTGACTCGGCATTTCCTTCGGTGTCGGGCTCGGCATACGAGTCGCGCCTCCTTTATCAAAACCCTCCGCAAGATTGGAGTCAGCCAGTACCTCCTGGGTGACAGCCAGCTCGGCTTCCACTGCTGGGTCTGGGGTAGGGCTCGGCAACGGTGTAGCCGACCTCCCTTCATCCTGACGAGGAGATAAGTCACCCCTCTCCTCTGATACAACCGTTCCTGTTACTCCTACTGCAGGCTCAGGGACCTCTAGAGGAACGTCATCCGAAGAAGACAAACTCCATTCCTCTTCCTCATCCAGAAGAACAGCTTCTGCTGGAACCTCGATACCAGAAGCCCCTACGATAGCTTGTATCTCCACAGAAGTCACATCATCCGGGTTCTCCTCTACGGGGGACATCACAATCAGCAAAATGCGCTCATCAGATGAGCCCGCCACTGGTCTGCTAGCACCCGATTTCGGAGTTCGGGGTCTCCTTTTCAGCGGCTCCTACAAAAAAGAAAGCATATGTCACAAAAATGATAGAACTAACCAGACTATGTAGGACGTCCTTACATCCATAGGAGCTGATTCTGTTGACACCTCCGGCGATATTGCTTTCCTCTGCCACTTTGGCGCAGAAGAACCGGCCTCTGTACCGGTACGTCTCTTCGGGCGATCAGCCGAGGGCTCTGCCTGAGTACCCTCCAACGATAAGACAGGGGTATCTCGATAACCAACCTCTAGCGGACAGTACAATCGAGCCTTCGCCAACATATTCCTAGTTGCCTCCAATTAGGTGTCGACGATGAAACCGGTCTTCCTATCATATCCAAGGGATATGGTGTTCATCGCACAATAAAATTTGGCGGCTGAGAAAAGAATCGGCGGCTCCGGATTCAGAACTGGCATAGTAAAGCGGGCTCCGGTGCATCCGACATTGTAGTAATGCCAAGCTCGTGCCCCGTCCAGCAGACTCCCAGTATACCCAGGCTAGTACTGGAGTTCCCCAACATCAACTGGGCATAGCCGAATTGACGTGCGAAATGGCTCGGTAAATACGGCTGTAAGTAACACTGGTTTTGGTTTCTGTAGACCAAATGAGACGGCCAGATGCTTTGCAACCAACGGAATCCCTACGGAGGCAGAGTTGTTGCATCTTCACCCGAATCAGCTAAAACTTTATTTGCTTCGAAGCCGGTAAAAATGGGACCAACTTTAGTGATCTCCCATCCCTGAAGGTAGAATAAAACTTTTTTACAAACAGGAACGCTCGTATGCATCCATTTCCTCTGGTAGAAGCGGCGGAGGAATGTATTTTCGGCCACATGATCTTCTTCCTGGCCCAGACTCATCACGTTGGGATGGTGCAAAATCAACCATCCCATCAGATAGTAAAACGGCAGTTCGACACGAGGAAAGTTGCCGTTCTTACCTCGTTCGTGAACAACGTTACCTACAAATTCTCGTAGACCTCGCAGCAAGTTGCATACCATCGCGGTGAACAGAGCCAAGGGATGGCCAAAAACCAACTTCACAACTGGCAGGATCAGGTTCTGGGTCACCTTCTCCACATAGCCAGACCCCCCTGAAAAGACGTAATCTCGGAGCTAGATAATCAGATAAGCAGCCAACACTGCTTTGGACGACATCCGATGAGCGAGGTGCCAGAAACAGCTATAAAAATGCTCGTCCGACTCCCGGTCCTCGTTTTCCCCAGGACTCTTCTTATTTAGCCTGCTCATTTCAGAAAGCACCGCAGTACCGCGGAGAGAGCTGACGGAGTCGTGAACCGAGATAAATCTTCCTTGTCTTGCTCAAAGACATAATCCCTCCTAGCAGTCACATGGGGCTGCGTCCCGCCCTTATCCTTCTTCTGCATATAATAATGGTGACTCGCCACTTCTTTGAAGACAGCCATCATCTCCTCTTCTTTGTCCTCCAGGACTTGGAACTCCTCGTTAGTCGGGAAGTACTCTTTATAGGGTTCTAATCCCCAAGAAAGCCTCGACACCTCATACATTTCTTGAAGTGCAAGTCCTAGTTCCCCCGCCGGAGTGAAGAAGGTCCCGATCTGGGTATTAAACATCTCCAGGAGCGCAAGGAACATATGCCTGTTGATGTCGACGCCCGCCTGGGTGGCACGGATAGCGACAGTCAGCCCAATCTCCCTAAGTTCGGTTCGAAACTTTGTCAGAACCCAGAGTGTCATCTTGTCCCACTTGGATACATAATGTCCCCAGCCCTCTACTCGAAAATCACCCTTCAGGTACGACCGCTTCGATGACAGCATATGATTAAAGAAAGTTGAAGCACCAAAGGCAAAAGTGTCGGCAGGGACGTCGCTATAAATACTCCCAGGACGCAGAGTTCGCCAGGTGAAAGAAGGCCCAACCCACGTGGCGACCAAAATATCCTGCTGGTTCGAGGTAGCATCGATCCTGATGGTGCCCGCCACCGCTCCTCCCTTACACGGGGTTAGCTCCTACGTCATCCTCCTCTTGGAAGCAATACAACAGAAAGCTGTCAAAGGCCATTGACGCTCGAGCTATTTTATGAACATATGTACCCCTTTGGCTGAGAAGAACCAGTCTTCCTTGATCCTCAATACCTTCACTTTAGTAGAAGTGAGGCGATCCCCGAACAGGAACTCAGGCTTCAGAAAAGTCTTATTACCAGGAACAGCAGATTGTAAACTGCCACGCTTCATCATCCGTTGGAGGAACACATACTGTTGTTCCCCGATTTAGGTTATTCTCTCGGAAGGCTGATCCAGCATGATGGAAGCTTGGACAGGATTTATCACCTCCTCGTTATAGTCAACTCCCATCTGACAAAGAGCAGCGTCCAGAAGTACTTCGTTCCAAAGCAGGACGGTCATCAAAACTGGCAATCAGAAAAAGATGATAAAGACTTAGATATGTTAAAATAATAAAAAAATGGAGCCGTATTCTCATCAGAAGTGCACCCACTGAACCAAGGCTCAGGCGCATCTGAAAAGAAGCTTCAGCGCATCATCAGGACTCGAAGTCCAGGCGCGTCAGCAAGAAGCTTCAGCAGATGATCAGGATTCGAAGTCCATGCGCGTCAGCAAGAAGCTTCAGCGCATCATCAGGACTCAAAGTCCATGCATGTCAGCAAGAAGCTTCAGCGCATCATCAGGACTCCAAGTCCATGCGCGTCAGCAAGAAGCTTCAGCACATCATCAAGACTCGAGGTCCATGCGCGTCAGCGTATGTGAATCCTAAAATGATTTTTCTTCTTAGGCATAAAAAGGTACGGCCAAGAATGACAAACCCACCAATCACCGCCGACTGAACGTCGAGGGGCGTCCTAGGGACATCATCAACATCGGTCTCCGCAGGCTCTTTTTCTTTGCTTCGTCCTCGGCCAGCACCACCACGAGGTGTTTTGGGAGCCATCTCCTAAAAAGAAGTTAGGGTTTTTTGAAAAGAAGAACTCTAATAAAGAAGAAAGCAAAGAGAAGAACTCTCTCTCTCCATCAGACGCCTATTTATAGGCTTGGGCATACGCAGAAACTGATGAAGAGTGACGTTAGCCACCGTTTGGGGTTCTATGAAATGATAATTGCAAATAATCCAAAAAGATCATCATTAATCTTTTTTGTTTATTTCGAAGCGTTATTATTTGCATTAAAACTGAGAGGAGCATACGCCTCATCATAGATGCTCGGAGCAATCATGCGCCCCGAACAATCATGCGCCCTATTGAAGACACCACCATGCTTCTTATTCAAAGTATTCCAAAACTTGACGAAAAGTTTTGAAAACTTTGAAGGGGTCTTGTAGAAGCAAAGAATTTTAGGCGTATCTACAGGCCAGAATTCCTATGCGCTTAACACTACATGCGCCAGGGAGCTCAAACGAAATACTTGGCACAGCAAAGGACAGCAAAAGTATAGATATCAAAAGAAGATTTTTATTCCATATAAAAGTCTATTACAGGTCTAAAGAAAGGCTTTACAAAGGAGAACTTCTATAAAAAGAAAGATCGTAAGACTACAGCCAGGCGCAGCAAACTGCCATCCGCTCCATGCCAGGCGCATCATCCGTCAGGCGCATCTCTTCAGCTTCTCAATCAGGCGCATCTCTTTCAGCGTCTCAGTCAGGCGCATCATGAAGTCTCAGCATATGCGCTCCACTTTGATCCGATCAAGTACTTCGGCTGAAGTAGCAGCTTTGAGCATAACAAGAGCGGACGATCAACCCCACTCTAGCAGGAGGAAGAGCTCTCCAAAGCCCAAGGACGAGGAGAGCACCGCAATCGATCTGCGGCTCTTCCGACATAACGGAGATGAGACTCGAGCGTTCCGATCTTTAGATGCAACAGGCACCTTCGACCTGCGTCGGGAGCCCGCGATCTTGACTTTTGGATGTAACAGTCACCTTCACGAGTGCATACGAAGACGATTCGATGCATCTTCACACTGGAGAGCATCTTGGCAACAGAATGGACTCGGACAAAGGAATTCATCTTCGTCGAGAAGTCAAGGGAGAGACAACAAAAACTCTCTCAAATTGTTGTTATTTATAGGCCAGGGCAAATCAAACCCATGCGCCAAGTGGCAACCTTCCCGAAGTTAGTGCAATAAACTTGCATTTACGATGATGAATTTGCCTCTTCGAATTCAGCCAAGTCAAAATGGATATTTAAAGCACTCGAAGAACTCAACAGACCGACCAATAAGGATACGCCATCAGCACCAAGCACCCCGTATGGATGCGCCCAACAAAGCACAGATCCATGCGTCCTAGTGAACACGGACCTCTACGCCTAGTGGGGTACAAATCGATGCGCCTACTTCGGCTCGTCACCCACCAAGCAATTAATACGAAAATGACAGAGTTGGCTGCACGTCCCCCGAGGACTGAACAGTCGACAGCTTTCTGCAGAAAATGAACCACCACAGATGTCTGCATCATCATTACTCTCCTCTGACGGTTACAAGCCACGTGGTCGACCAACCACTCACATGCGCCTTCGCAGCGTGCGCCCGAAGATTTGCATGTGCCTCAAAAGCCATGCATCTCTGACTTACTTCTGATCACAGAAGTCAAGTCGTCCCATGTGCCTCCACGGCCATGCTGCTGGAGCCCCGCATGCGCCTCAAAAGCCATGCGCCCAGACTGGTTCATGATTCCTAAAGTTTAAGAGCTAAGTCTCCCCATGCGCTCGATTCTAGGTGCAGCTCATCAGATCCTTCTTCACTAAATTTGAGATCTTTGAGTCCTGGACGTACGCCATGTGTCATTTGACTCAGTTCAGCCTATGAAGGGGTGCTAACCACCCAAGATCTCAGCAACAGAAAGGTCCTCTCCACTACCACGTGCCAGCCACAAATACAGCATAAAGGATTCAACCCACAAATCATGGCGCATCATCCATGCGCTCAGCAACAACCACGTGGCATTTCTACGTACAAATGCATCCTATATGTGCGTGTATGAGCATCCCAACCTGCTGCTTATAAATAGAGGGATCATTTCCTTCTTCTACAGACACGAACAGAGACATATACAGACATACACCATCAAAGACAGAAGTGACCAGATCATCAGAGTTACATATAGAGATCGGAAGAGACATTCAACGTCTTCTTCTCCTCTACAAGCTCCGGCATCCAGAGCAACCCAGACCTTCAGAGAACAGAAAATCGTTGTCATATCGTCAAAGGAGTCAACGTATTACCACTCGCTCCACCGACACAGGACCCAGATAAAAACAAAACTGTACTCCTAGGTCTACATCTGTCACGCCCAGAACCGAAATACGGAGACGGACTAGGCCAGCTACTCCATATGAGGTATATAAACGTCATACGGCGATTGTGGCTGTCAAAAGACAAAGGGGTACATGCTACAATCAAGTCTCCTATGGTCTCACAGAGCATCTATGTCTCAATCAGTCAAAGCAAGAAAACATCAATTAATGAACATATGAGATAAAGTAGTAAGGCGTCCACGACGCTTCATCCAAATGATCATGAGGATCTAGCTTTATAAGTTAGCTAGCCCAGAGAGTCATAGGTACATAATTGTATTCAGCTGCAGTCTGATTTAATTACAAAATATGCAAAGACAAAATATCCAGATTAGCCGGCTAAACAGGTGCCGGTGGCTAAATGCCAGAACATAAGTAAAGATACTAGAGTGGTGGAGAAGAAACCCACTCGAGTCCCCCTCCAACCATGCTCCTAGTATACACCATTAACATTGGAAAAGAAGTTTGGATCCTCAGGCGCTGCTACGAGTCTGGCCAAACAAAACTAGCGGGGTCAGCCCCGAATAGCAAGTACCACAAGGGAGCACAAAAGAGTGAGATAAAACCCATGAATAAAATAATAATACTATTAATAATAAAAGCTTTCGATCGTAACCTTGGTCCACAGCCTGTCCTAGCATGATAGCCCAACCCAACAACCAAACAAGGACATAGGTTGGACTACGTACTATGACAGTCCATGTCCCTCAGCTACTAATGGAAGTTACAAGGCACAGTCAAGTCATTTTTCAAGCGGCCATTCATTCATGCGGCTTTCCATATTGGCGGAGTTATCTCCGTGATACTGATCAAAAGGAATCCTCAGATCGTGTCAACCCAGCGGGGCTAGCCAAACCATAAGACATATAGCACATTGATTATGCACCGTTCCCCCGGAGGGCTACCGTGCTAAAACATATAACACATAGCTCGTAGGAGTCGGATATAGCCATCCGCTATAGGCGAGTGAAACCATATCCGTGGCGGCCAACCCGACACGTCAGGACTGGGCCTGGGGTGGCTAGTATGGCACGATCTCGGGATTCTTCCCATCCAATGCATCTACCAAGTTAGTTGCCTAGTTAATCCCTAGGTTATCCTCGGAGTTCACATGTCGTGGTCACATGCTCACTCCCCTAAATGTCGTACATTGTACGAGTACCCCTAGAAGGAATCCGTACTGGCTCATAGAGTCATACATATGTACCTCCTTCTTGGTGTAATATAACATACCACATACCACATCATTGCTACTGACCAATTACTATGTAAATGTTGAACTCTTGGAGGTACTGACAGGTATCACATAGGAACACTTAGCACTTAGGATAGCACATCGATGCTCACATAGATTGTACCTTAGTACACACATAGGGTTATCCAGCATACACATAGAAGTCAGATCAGGAATAAGGACCAAGATACAAGAGGAAATAGAATAAGAAGGTACTATGCACTTAGGGTATGAAGTGCTCGCAAGTCATGAAGTGGCCCTAACGGCGCACGGACAATGTGCAAGGTAAAAGGTGCACAAGGAGCAAGGTGCACAAGGAGCAAGGTGCACAAGGTGCCAAAGTCACATATAAATTATGGTTAAAGTAAGACATAAAGATTCTTGAAGCCAAGACAAAGATCTACAACTTTCATGTTAGGAGTTGGGAAAAATTCTGGCCACAATTCAGCCAAATAGGACATAAAACAGCCAAAAACAGCCAAAATAGGCTCTATGCGGCATTCTGCGGCACTATTCAGCCTTCTGCAGCACTATACAGCCTTCTGAGGTACTATGCAGCCTTCTGTGGCACTATTTATACGACACTATTCATCTATACGGCTACGGTACTAATCATGCGGCACTATTCGTTCCTGCGGCTGTGGTACTATTCATCCATGCGGCTACGGTACTATTCATGCGGTACTATTCATCTATGCGGCTACGGCACTATTAATACAGCACTATTCATTCCTGCGGCTGTGGTACTATTCATCCATGTGGCTGCGGCACTATTCATGCGGTACTATTCATCCATGCGGCTGCGGTACTATTTATGCGGTACTATTCATCCATGCGGCTACGGTACTATTCATCCATGCGGCTGTGGTACTATTCATTGTCCCTGCCAAAACCAGGGCAGATGACATAGAAAATGTCCAAATATTATTTTGGCCATAACTTCCTCAAAATAAGTCGAAATCTAACTTTTCAAAGGTCAAAATTGTGTAGAATCGAATTTCCAACAACCTAGGACCATTAGTTTTCGAAAATAACCAAGTTTGATAGATCAAAACTATGTAAATACATAAAATCCTAGTTTTAGAAACTTAGATCTACACAAAACTAGCCATTAAAATCAAAAACTCCAAGAACTAAACTTGTAGAGAATGAAGAGAAGAACAATATAGACAAATAATATCAAAGAAAAAAAAATCAAGAATAAAAAATAGACAAATCTTCACTTTTGAGCAAGTTGTACTTGCCTAAGGATGGTGGTTGAGGGAAATAAATGGAAGAGTGAATGAGGAGAGAGAGTGAGGAAGAGAATATAAATAGGGGTTGGGTTGGCTTAAGAAAACTCTAATCTCTAAACATGCTCTAACCCTTCCACTAATGACATACTTAAAAGCTACATGCAACCATTAAATAATAATAAGTAGAATTATGCATATGCTAAATACGGGATACCATGTACAGAATTTATGAAAGAATACGTATATCGGGATCGGAGAGTGACATCTCTATCCTCCTTAGAAAAATTCTGTCCTCGGAATTTCAGCCAAGACAATGATAGAGGAATTCGGGCAAGCAAGGTTTAATTACAATCTACGCAATCAACCTATCATTAGCAGTTATTGATCGTATGTTTTAAAATGGTGCAAAAGAAGCATGTAAATAGATTTCCAAGGCATGAGGGGAAACATACCTTCCGAGTCGAACAAGTACGGATACCGAGATCTAATCTCGTCCTCGCGCTCCCAGGTTGACTCTCCCAGAGAGTGATGGCCCCAAGCGATACGGACAAGGCTAATAGTCCGGTTCATGAGCACCTTCTCTCGTCGATCCAAAATAGACACGGGTTGTTCCTCGTAAGTTAGGTCGGTACCAACGACTAACTCTGAATGATCGAGGACATGGCTCGGATTCGGGACATACCCACGCAACTGAAATACATGAAACACATCATGTACGCCAGATAGCGAGGGAGGAAGGGCAAGCCGATAAGCAACATCACCTACCCGAGCGAGAATCTCAAAAGGACCAACGAATTTTGGACTAAGCTTTCCTCGGGTTCCAAATCTAATGACACCCCGAGTAGGCAAAATCCACAGAAAAACTTGGTCACCAACACCAAACTCTAGAGGCCTACGATGTTGATCCGTCCAGTGTCGGTGTCTGTCCTGCGCGACTCGAAGCCGCTCTCTGATCAACTTGACTGTCTCCACGGTCTGCATGATCATCTCTGGTCCCAACAATTTTTGTTCTCCCACATCGTCCCATGCCAGAAGAGACCTGCACTTCCTTCCATATAATGCTTTAAACGGCACCATCTGTATACTTGCCTGATAACTATTATTGTAAGAGAACTCTACTAGATGAAGATGATCTTCCCAAGTTTCGTCGAAGTCTAAAGTACAAGCCCGTAACATATCTTCCAAGGTCTGAATGGTTCTCTCTGATTGTCCATCCGTCTGCGGATGATAGGCTGTGCTAAACCTCAACTTGGTACCCAAACTTTGATGTAAGCTTCGTCAAAAGTGAGAGGTGAACTGTGTGTCCCGATCTGATACTATGCTGACTGGAACACCATGCTGCCTCACAATATGCTTTATATACATTTCTGCCAGCTGTTCAGTAGACTGTCCTATCCTGAAAGGAAGAAAATGTGCAACCTTCGTGAGACGATCTACGATTACCCAAACTGCGTTTCTGCCGGTCGGAGATCTTGGTAAACCGTCACAAAGTCCATCGTGATGTTCTCCCACTTCCACTCTGGAATAGGAAGCGGCTGTAACAATCCTGCTAGTCTCTGCTGCTCTGCCTTCACTTGCTGGCATACCAAACATCTAGATACGAACCTCGCTATCTTCCTCTTCATGCCATTCCACCAAAAGTGCTGCTTCATATCCTGGTACATCTTTGTGCCTCCGGGATGAATGGAATAAGGAGAACTATGAGCCTCTGACATAACTTTATGTCGAAGGTCTCCACCTGGTACACAAAGATGGTTTCCGAATCTATGCGTACCATCCTCATGGATTACTAACTCCTTCCTGAGACCTGACTCACACTCTGATCGAAGCTTCTGGATCTGCGGATCCTCTGTCTGGGCTGCTCTGATCCTCCCTACTAAAGTAGACTGAATCTGTGAACTGGCCATAACACCTGTATCTTGTGGCAAGATTACTTCAATTCCTATCTCTTGAAGATCGTCCAAAATATACCTCTGCGAGGTTAAGACGAATGCACCACCTCTCCTGCTCAAGGCATCTGCTACCACATTTGCCTTGCCAGGATGATACTGAAGATTTACATCAAAGTCTTTCAGTAATTCCAACCATCTTCTCTGTCTCATGTTCAGGTCCCTCTGGGTAAATACATACTTTAAGCTCTTATGATCAGTGTAAATCTTCACTCGATCCCCATATAAATAGTGCCTCCATAACTTAAGCGAAAACACTACTGCTACTAATTCCAAGTTGTGGGTCGGATAGTTCTTCTCATGGTCCCGAAGCTGTCGAGATGTATATGCTATCACCTTACCATACTGCATCAATATACACCCAAGTCCCTTCCCGGATGCGTCATAATACACTGTAAACCCTCCCGATCCTACTGGAAGTGTCAAGATCGGGGCTGAGATTAATCTCTTCTTCAACTTTTCAAATAATGTCTGACATTCTGCTGACCAAACCAACTCTACATCCTTATGCGTCAAACGCGTCAAGGGTGCCAAAATCCTAGCAAAATCTGCCACGAACCTCTGATAATAACCTGCCAATCCTAAGAAACTACGCACTTCTGCTACCGTCTTCGGAACTGGCCAATTATCTACTGCCTCAACCTTCTTCGGATCTGCTGACACTCCTGCTCCAGAAATAATGTATCCCAGAAACGAAATATGATCCAACCAAAACTCACATTTACTAAGCTTCACATAAAATTGATGCTCCCTCAAGGTCTACAAAACTGTCCGAAGATGTTTCTCATGTTCTTCTTCACTACTGGAATAAACGAGGATGTCATCTATAAACACTGCTACAAACTTATCCAAATAGGGTAGAAAGATGCGGTTCATCAAGTCCATGAACACGGCTGGGGCATTAGTCAATCCAAATGGCATCACCAGAAACTCATAATGCCCATACCGTGATCTAAATGCTGTATTAGGTATGTCTTGATCCCGGACCCTCACTTGATAATATCCCGATTCAAAGATCAATCTTAGAGAAGATGCAGGCCTTACTCAATTGATCAAACAAATCGTCAATCCTAGGTAACGGATACTTGTTCTTCACTGTTACTGCATTGAACTGCCGGTAGTCAATGCACATTCGCGTCGATCCATCCTTCTTAGGTACTAAAATCACCGGTGCTGCCCAGGGCGATATGCTGTCTCGGATAAACTGCTTCACCTTCAGTTCTTCTTCATGCTGGTGCAACTTATCCAACTCTGACTGCGATATCCTGTAAACTCTGCTGACTTTAGGCTTCGTCCCAGGATTCAACTCAATGCAAAATTCCACATATCTCACCGGTGGTAAACCTGGAAGCTCATCCGGAAATACATCAAGAAACTCTCTGACCACTCTTGGTATTTGCTCCTGCTCTGCCAATGCTTCTGCAACGATGCCCTTGGGTCGATTCTCCAATGATCGAACAGAGACGAACTCCTCAACGCCAGGTACATTAAATACTACCCTACCTTCCCGACAATCTATCGTCGCATGACTGTCTCTCAACCAGTCCATGCCTAGGACAACGTCAAAGTTGTCCATAGGAAACTCAATCAAAGATGCGGGCAATAACCGCCCGCTCACTACGATCGGACACGCTAAGCACACTCTGCTAACTCCTACGAGCCTATTACCAGTGAATATATTCATCCTCTCTGGCAATGCCTCGAACTCCAATCCAATACGTGTCGTAAATCGTGCAGATATAAAAGAGTGGGTAGCCCCCGAATCAAACAATGCTACTACAGGAAAAGAGGTAACAGAAATATTACCTGCAACCACGTCGCCTGAAGCTAGTGCATCCTCTAGTGATAAGGTGAAGGCCTGGCCCTGGCCTTGCTGAGCTCCCTGGTGCTGCCTTCCTCGACCATGCTATTGCTGCAGCCTTTGCGGGCCTTTCTGGTTCTGCGCCTGGTGAAATATCTGAGCCTGCGTCGGTAGACGCTGGGCTAGCGGCCTTACGGCCAATGCTGGTCCTCTGTTCGGTGCTGCCCCCGGAGCTGGCAATGCCGGAAACTGCTGAACTGGCCCTCCTGGCCTCTGCATCATAGGACAATTGGTAATCCTTTGGTCTGGACTGCCATACCTCATGCACAATCCGTTAGCTGAATGACACACATCCCTAGTGTGCCCTCCCTTACCGCAGTAAGTACATCTAATGGGTGTCCTCTAGCGCTGCTGCTGGTTCCTCTGCTGCTGATGCTGAACTGGTGCTGTTATTTCTGATACTGCCGTCCTCTGCGGTGCTCCTGACTCATGAATACGGATGTCGGGTGCTGGCGTCGATGTTCGCTGTACTGCTCCTCTGCCCCTACTCTGGAGATGGGATCTCTTCTGGCCCCCATGTCTTGTCACCAACCTTTGTTGGATGAGTTCATGCCTCCGAGCTGCCGTTAAAACGGCAACAAAAGTCTGGTAGTTGTGCCCTTCTACTAGCTGTAGAATCTCCAAATGAAGTCCTGGCTGGAATCTCATCGCCTTCTCTGCCTCTGTAACTACCATCGTCGGTACAAACCGACTCAGTCTGCAGAACTTCGTTGCATATCCATCCACAGTCTTACCAGCCTGCTTGAGACTGATAAACCTTTGTTGTAGCTCATACCGCGCTACCACACCAAAGTACTTGGCCTTGAATCTGGTACTGAAGCTATCCCAAGGAACAGGATGCCTCATTCCAACCTCTTCCGATGCCCACCAGTCGCGGGCAAGATCTTGAAGTAACAGTCTGACCTGGTCAAACTTTTCTTCTGCTGGAACCTTTGCTGCGGTCAATATGTCCTCGATATCCTGAAGCCATGCATCTGCCGTGATGGCATCCTCCGTGCCGTCAAAATATCTCGGGTTAAGTCGACAAAACCTTCCCGATGCTTCCGAATCATTTCGGACATTTCTCTCAAGTGCTAATTGTAACCCCTGATTCAGTAGCACATTCTGTTCCTGTTGCTGGGTCTGCTGTTGCTGATGAGCTGCCACTTGACGCTGCTGAGTGGGCAGGAATCCCCGGATGACCTCCAGGAGTGCTGCAGCATCAGGCACGGTCGTTGCTGCCGGCACCGCTGGGGGTGTAGGAGTTTCTAGAACCTGCGGTTCCACTGGCTCTGATATCACTTCCACTCAGATCTGGTCAGGAGAGGGTATTCTTTCCGGCTGCAGTCCCGTCGAGCCATGATCTACTGGATGTTCCTCCATGTTGGCCTCACTAGCCACTGAAAACGAAGCACCCCTATAGGAAAAGATACATGATATCAAATGACAGGACGAGGAAGATTCGAGGATGCAATTCAAGTTATCAATCAAGGTGAGAAAAGAGAAATTGAGGCAAGAGATTCAAAGGGAACAAGTTTTGATTGAGACTCCTATAATAATAATATCCCACAAGTCTGAAAATTAGACCTGTATGGACTACCAATAAAACCTTGTCACGCCCCAGAACCGAAATACGGAGACGGACTAGGCCAGCTACTCCATATATGGTATATAAACATCATACGACGATCGTGGCTGTCAAGAGATAAGGGGGTGCATGCTACAATCAAGTCTCCTATGGTCTCACAGGGCATCTATGTCACGACCCGCACCCTAGAGTAAGGGCACGAGACGTGGGTACGTCCAGCCTACGCCGCAGTGTCGGCGGTAGAATGCTGTCCTAGGTCACAACAACTAACAATTGAAGGTAAAACAGTTATACTCCCCGGATGGGGGTGACATAACAGAATATAAACTCAACCACAGCTAAGGTAGAACAGGTAAGATAGATTGATAATGAAAGATAAAATAATATCCAGAACAGAGAAACACATAGATACAATCCAGAATTCTAAGTGTCTAAAATAGTACATCCCAGAATATCTCAAGTCTAATACGGTAATCCAGAATAGAAAAGACAGTCCTAGTCTAAAGGAGTGTCATCTACAGCTAGTGGCTCCTGCTGCTGGTCCAAGTCCAGGCACTCGTCTAGTGTAGCACCGTAGTAAGTAGGGCAGAACGCCTCAGCCTCGTCCTCTGTAATATTTCAACAGGTCCAGTCAGGATAGGAGCGAGCACAGTATATCTCAACAAATCATAGCAGGTCAGGATATATAATCATGCTTATAGAGTAAAATGCAAAAAACTGAAGAAATATGGTAAACAGGAAAGACTGTAAATAAATAGCTACAGTATATAGAGAACTAGCAGTGTCTAGTGATTCAGAGCACAAGATGGTTATGTAAACGGTACGATGTTGTACACGAGTAATCTACAGAGGTTGTACACGAGTAATCTACTGGATTGATTACATAACCACTTCTACTCCTCTGCCCCAATCAATACACAAGGATCCAGCTATGATATGTTATTGCACACGAAGTATAGTCGCACACGAGATCATGTGAGCACATGAGTATACACGATTTCATACGATTTGCACACGAAAAGCACGAACACAAGGAGTACACGATGCTCATGATAAAGTACATGAACACGAATACCCGATGTATCCGCTAAGGGGATAACATCGCAGAACAAGATCCATATAGTACTAATCCGTGTTTTCGACGTGTCAGCATCATGTATAGTAATCTAAAGCAGGAAATATACTCCTAAAGCAGGATATGAAATGATCAGAGAATGTACTCGCCTGTATCCTGAGAATCTAGAGAAAGTATACTGTCCGAGGAGGGGTGTCTGTCTCCTATAGAACAGTACGAGTCACTATGAGTCTACAATGATAATACAATACAAATTAATGCATTCTACATGAAACTAGGTCAATCTAGACCAAAGTCAACTCTTGGTCAACTCTGGTCAACCTAGTCAAATAGTCTAATCTAGGTCTAACCAACTATTCTAGGTTCACTAGGCTAATCTAATTAGAGAAGTACACATAACCAAGCCATGCCTATACACTATCATCCAACATCATAATACATCCTATTACCCAACATATATAGCCTATCTCATACACATATACATTTCACACATTATATATATATAACGAATATATATAGGAAACTAACTAATACTACAAGCATGTATATCATTATATATGTATACAAGAAGGAATACACAAGTGTATGTGTGTGTGTGTGGAAGGGGAGTGTAGTGTGATGAGAATTTAGAAACATGATATATATATATATATATATGCACAGGAAAACAGTTTACATTCACAGGTTTATGTAGAAACTATATTGCAATAATGAAAGAATTCAGTTTATAACCTATATTTCAGGTTTTTTTATGACGAATCACAAGTTCAACAGTAATACAAAAAGGAGGAAAATCAATTCAAGTGAATTATTCATGTAATTAACTAAGGAAAAAAAACTAGAATTCAGGGTTAACTCTAAATGAGACTAACAGTCCCAACAGTCTAATATGAGAATCCTCCTTTCAGATTTAATGTAAACATAGTTCAAATGAATAGAAAAACTGGAACACAAATAATTCAGTTCAAACTGGAAACTCATTTCAGTTCAATAGCAGTTTACACTAAACATGAAAATCAGTTTGCAGTCAATGAAAAGGAAGCAGTGAACACTCTAAATAATATGGTGAAACCATTCCTAGGTTATGTACACTTCAACTCAGAAATCAAGAAAAAAGGGAAAAAAATCAGTTTGCTGCTATATCAAGAAGAGAAATCGATTTACAACTAAACAATATAGGAAGGATTAAACTTCAATTTTAGTGAACAAGAATTAGTGAGCACTCTACATCAGGTTACACAATCTAAATGGTTTAAACTAATCTCAGTTTACAATGGGTGACAACATTGAACTAATGTAAAGGAATTTAATTAACAAGTAACAAAATGGTAAAAATTTCATTTCAGTTCACAACTTAATCTCAGTTGTAATAAACTGGAAAACAGAGAGAATTAAATACTGGATATCCTACCAGTTCAGAGAGGAATGAAATCAGTTCTCATAAACAGAAGAATATTAAGTTCACAACAGTGAAACCACTCAATTCGAATACCAAGATCCAAAATACACCATACCAATCCCAAATTTTGAATGAAACACTTAGCTGACATAAAATAAAACATGTGGGGATTAAAAACCAATTGAAAACATATCACAAGAGCATTAAACTAGGTTTGGAAATATGGGGATTAAACAGTATCAGATGGTATCAGAAAAATACACTGTTCTTCAATAATTCGAGCCAAACACCACCCAAAACCTAAACAATTATGTAACATAGTATAACAGGGTTTAAGCATCACATTTAGGATCCATACATACATTAAAACCTAATTTAAAAATCATTTAAAACAATTTAATAACAGAAAACACACACTACACACGAACGCACACAGCAGCTTCCCCGTGCACCCTGAATATCGTGTCCGACACGACACGAGGACTCGTAAAACTTTGCAAGCCTCATGTCAGTCAGTTCCCCTAACTCCATGCCAAAAATCATGTGTCGAAGTGGAGAAATGAGCGCGCAGTAGCCCCCGAGTAGCAGGGGAGCTACAGTGCCGTACGCACGTCCCCGACTCGCGTGTTCCCGTGTCCCCACGACTCGACACGACACACAATACATCGAATCCTTAGACGACACCTAGGGCTAATTTTCTATTCATTTAGAATTGAAAATCTCGAACAAAATGTCCTTTGAGACATTTCGTCGAACACCTAGACTACTCTCTGATACGTGTCCGATACGGACACAAAATGGGTCCAAAACCTAGGGTTAGCCTATCCTACTGTTAGGTGAGGGCTAGGGCTTCCCTAAAATGATTTTTAACAGATTTTAGGAGCAATAGATAGGATTATACCTCTATGTGCACAAGCTCCCAAAAAGCCTCAAAGGAATGATTCCTCAAACCACCCAAAGTCCTCCAAATTGATTCCTTCCTGTCAAAACTTATTACAAACAGCAAGAACATGGTATTTAGGTCCTATTGCATTTTATTAGAGGGAAAAAGGATTAAATTTGGATTTAATAGGAATTTTTGAAGATGGAACTCACCTCTTTCTTACAACTTTTGATAAACCCTAACAAAGAGGCTAGCCCTAAATTCTAGGAGAGTATTTATAGAGGGGGGGCTGTCTCTTGGCCGGCCATAGGGCCCTAGGACTAGGGTTTTGCCTAGTTGGTTGAGTCCTAATTGGTTTAAGTCATGATTATGACTTGTGACTTCACAAGCCATTCTTAGACCAAACTAATTCCAATTTGCCCCAAACCAATTCTAATGAACTTGAAATGACTAACTTAGGTCACACTAGGGTTTCTTAACCTAACCTAGATGTCTTGACCTAGGTTAGCCAATAGGACAGTCTCCTAGTCAACACCAGTCAAAATCTAAAACTAGCACCAAACAATTACACTAAAAATCACCCAAAAATCACATTAATTATAATTAATAATAATAATCCCAAATTAATTCCAAAATTTTGAAAATGACCAAAATACCCTCAAGCTAGAAAAGTGGCAGTGACAAACCTACCCCCCTTAAATAATTTCGTCCTCGAAATTAAAAGGCGAAACTAAACTGCTAAGAAGGATAGAAAAGTA
Organism: Iris pallida; assembly: GCA_029216955.1. NCBI lineage: Eukaryota > Viridiplantae > Streptophyta > Magnoliopsida > Asparagales > Iridaceae > Iris > Iris pallida. Next base: position 2,624,686 of record JANAVB010033216.1, on the reverse strand, counting down.
TACCTCAGGGTCCAAAAAGATAGGGGTACCGCTCACGCATCTCATCCTCCCGCTCCCAGGTAGACTCTCCTGGAGAATGATGCCTCCATGCGACGCATACCAAGGGTATCACCTGGTTCCTCAATACCTTCTCTCGGCGATCCAGAATCTCCACAGGCTGCTCTGGATAACTGAGAGTAGGTCCAACCTCAATCTCCGAGTGATCGAGCACATGGCTGGGGTCAGCCATGTACCGTCTCAGCTGTGATACGTGGAATATGTTGTGGACGCCCACTAGTACAGGTGGCAAGTCTAGCCTGTATGCCATGTCACCGACTCTCCCGATGATAACGAAAGGGCCGATGAAGCGCGGTCTAAGCTTCCCACCTCCACCAAAACGTATCGTACCACGAGTCAGAGATATCCACAGAAAAACCATGTCTCCAACCTAATCACAAGCAAGGTCTCAAGTTACTAAAAAAATCAAACATGATCAATCAAATAAAACAAAACAACCTACTTCTAATCTTAGCTCTAAATCTGTACCTCAAATTCCAGCGGTCTTCGGTGGCTATCGGCCCAGTACCGATGTCTGTCCTGTGCCACGCGAAGTCTGTCCCTGATGAGCTTCACCTTCTCGGCTGCGTCAACAACCATCTCTGGTCCCAGTAAAGCTCGCTCTCCAATATCATCCCAAGATAAGGGTGTATGATACCTACGCCCGTACAGAGCCTCAAACGGTGACATCTCAATGCTGGCCTGAAAACTGTTGTTGTAAGCAAACTCCACCAAATGCAGGTGATCCTTCCAGGAACCTCCAAAATCTAGGATGCACGTCCGCAGCAGATCCTCAAGGGTCTGAATAGTCCTCTCTGACTGTCCGTCCGTCTGGGGATGGTATGCAGTACTAAACTTGAGCTGAGTGCCCAAGCTAGTCTGCAGACTCCTCCAGAAATGGGAAGTAAAGTGGCTATCCCGATCTGAGACTATACTGACGGGAACTCCGTAAATCCTGACTATCTGCCTCATATACAACTCCGCCAGCCTCTCTGTAGACGTACCCACCTTGAATGGCAAGAAGTGGGCCGATTTGGTCAACCTGTCAATGATGACCCAAATCGCGTCTTTTCCTCCTGGTGTATGGGGCAATCCTGATACAAAGTCCATGGTAATATGCTCCCACTTCCACTCTGGAATAGACAGCGGCTGCAATAATCCTCCAGGCCTCTGTTTCTCAGCCTTGACCTGCTGACAGATCAAGCATCTAGCTACGAAGTTGGACACCTCCCTCTTCATCCCGTACCACCAGATATGCTCTCGCAGATCCCTGTACATCTTGTTGGCATCAGGATGTATAGAGTACTACGATTTGTGAGCCTCCTGCATAATCTGCTCTCTGAGCTCCCCGCTGGGCACACATAACCTGGCACCGGGCCTCAGGGCACCATCCTCTACAAGTAAGAACTCAGTATCCTTCACTCCCATACTGATCTGCTCTCGGATACACCGCAGAGCCACATCATCAAACTGTGTCACCTTGATCCTATCCATCAAGTCCGACTGTATCTGAAGGCCCCATAACTGCATCTGTACTCCGGGCACAATCACCTCTATCCCAAGGCTCTCCAAATCTGCAAGCAGGTGCCGATCCATAGTCAAACACATGGCTGTCGGATACCTACTCAAGGCATCGGCAACCACGTTGGCCTTCCCCGGGTGATACTGGAGTGCGATATCAAAGTCCTTCATCAGCTCAAGCCACCTGTGCTGCCTCATGTTCAACTCCTTCTGAGTGAACACATACTTCAAGCTCTTGTGGTCTGTGAAGATCTCCACCCTCTCGCCATACAGATAGTGCTTCCATAACTTTAAAGAAAAAATCACTGCCGCCAGCTCCAGGTCATGGGTAGGGTAGTTCTTCTCATGAGGATATAATTGCCTGGAAGCATAGGCAATCACCTTCCCATGCTGCTGCAAGACACAACCCAGCCCCTTCCCTGAAGCATCACTATAAATAGTGAATCCACCCGATCCTGAAGGTAATATCAGAATCGGAGCTGTCGTAAGCCGCTTCTTCAACTCATCAAAAGCTGCCTGACACTCCTCTGACCAAACATACTCAGTATCCTTTCGGGTCAACCGTGTCAACGGCTCTGCAACCCGGAAGAAATCCTGCACAAATCTCCGATAGTACCCTGCCAGCCCCAGGAAACTCCTGATCTCTTCCACTGAAGTCGGCGCTGCCCAAGCCTCAACTGCTACTATCTTCTTGGGGTCAACTGAGATACCATCTCCAGTCACCATATGCCCCAAGAAGTCCACCCGGTCCAAAAAAAAACTCATACTTGGAGAGTTTCCCATAAAGCTGCTCCTGCCTGAGAGTCTCCAGCACTATCCGCAGATGCTCCTCGTGCTCCTCCTCCGTCTTGGAATATATCAAGATATCATCAATGAACACCACCACGAACTTGTCTAAGTACTGGTGGAACACCTTGTTCATTAGGTTCATAAACACTGCTGGAGCGTTGGTTAGCCCAAACGACATAACCAAGAACTCAAAGTGCCCGTACCGCGTCCTGAAAGCGGTCTTGGGAATATCCTCCCTCTTCACCTTCACCTGGTGATAGCCTGACCTCAAATCAATCTTGGAGAACACCCGAGCTCCGCTCAACTGATCAAACAAATCATCGATCCGCGGCAGTGGGTATCTGTTCTTGATTGTCAGGTTGTTAAGTGCCTTGTAGTCGATACACATACGTACCGACCCATCCTTCTTGGGTACGAAAAGTACCGGTGCACCCCAAGGTGGAGAACTCGAGCGAATAAAGCCCTTGTCCTGCAGCTCATCCACCTGCTTCTTCAGCTCCACTAACTCGCTGTTGTTCACTCGATAGACATGCTGGGAGATCGGTTCTGCGCCGGGAACCAAGTCTATCGACAACTCTACATCTCTGTCCGGTGGAAGCCCTGGCAACTCCTCTGGAAATACGTCCATAAACTCTGCGATCAAGGGATACTGAGCCACCTGCTCCTCGACTGAAGCTCCACAAAAGACGCTGCCATCCTGCTCTGCCTGCCGTCGGGTGTACTCAAACTCTGGCTCTCCTGGCGACCCGAACAAAACTCTACCCCCACGGCAATCAATGCGGGCATGGGCATCTACTCAGCCAGTCCATACCTAATACAATATCGTAGTTCGGTAATGGCATGACTAGTAGACTCACCCCCAACTCTCGGCCTCCCAATATAACACTCCGCCCTCTGCAAACATCACTCACGAGGATGACCCCACCCCCGGTCGTGATCTTGCAGGTCCTAGGTAATGGTTCCGAAATCAAACTGTGTCTAATAGCATACGATACAGACACAAAGCTGTGGAAAGCCCCGGAATCAAAGAGTGCAAATGCTGGAAGGGAGTCGAGAAGAACCGAACCTGCTATCAGCTCTCCGATGACCTCAGCATCCTCAGCTGCCATGGCGAAAGCTCGCCCCTGCTGTCCACCCCGTGCCTGCTGCTGGTGCTGCTGGAACCTCTGCTGCTGGGTCTACAGGGCTGGTCCCCTCTGCTGGCCTGCTGGAGTCTTGGCTGCCCTAGCTCCTCCTGGTACCGGACGTACCGACGCAACTGGACACTCTCGCATCTGATGGTCTGCTGATCCACACATCAAGCATCTGCCGAGTCTCTTCCTGCACTCGTCCCACTTGTGCCCAGGCTTCTTGCAGAAAGTGCAACTAATAGCCTGCTGCGTGGGTGCCTGCTGCCTCCTTTGATGTTGGTACTGCACCTGCTGGAAAGGTACACGGCCCTGCTGCTGAAACTGCTGTACTGGCCTCTGTTGCTGAAACTGCTGCTGGAAATGAGGCCTCTTGGCCTGCCCCTGACTGCTACTGCCTGACTGAAAGTTGCGACCTCTCTTCTGCCTCTGTCCCAGGTCGTCCTCTGCCGCCATGGCCCTAGAATAAATCTCAGCAAAAGTAGCATTCCGGTCGCTCTTAGTCAGCGACCGAATCTCCCTAATCAAACCTCGGCGAAACTTCCTCGCCTTGGTCTTCTCCGTCAGATCATCAATAAACCGGGCCAGTCGATAGAACTCCCCGACATACTCAGCAACTGTCTGGTTCCCCTGAACCAGAGCCTCGAACTGCACCTCGATCCCACCCAAGGCTACATCGGGAAAGAACTGCTCCTTGAACAGCTCCTTGAACCGGGCCCAAGTCTGGCCCTCCACCCCCACTCTGGGATCAGTCTGGTACCATGCACGGGCCAAATCCTGCATCTGGCTGCCCGCTGCCTCAATATGAAGCTGAACTGGTATCTCCGCCAATCGGAAGATCTCCTCTATGTGCTCAATCCAGTCATCGGCATAGTGAATGCCCTCCGTGTCCAAGAACTCCCGAGGGTGCATCTTTTGGAAGTCCTGAATATCCTTCTCCCTCCGACGGGGCTGCTGCTGAGTCCCCTGACCTGTCACAATCTCAACAGTCGCGCGTACCAGCTGGTACGCCTCATCAATCCCCTGCCTGAAGTCTGCAGTCTGCCTCTGATCCTGCTGGTGCGAGGACTCCAGAATCCTCTCCATGAAGGAGAAGAGACGGGCAGCATCTACCATCCCCGTAGGCGGAGGCTGCTGCATGGAAAGGATCTCTGGAATCACAACTGGCCTCCTGACTGTTGGAGGTGCACCTCCAAAAGTGGCAGAAACTCCCACTCCTGAGGGCTGCACTGGCCCTGTAGCACCGGGAGCTGGATGCTGGACACGAGAGGTGGCAGACCCCTCTCCCGCCTCTTCTGTCACTGGGCGATGCGATCGCGTCTCAACCATCCTGGAGACACAGATCAAACAAGAAGCAATTACTGAGAATGAGTCGAAAAATCAAAGAAGGACAATTTAAATATCCATGGAAGACAATAAGCAGCAAAATAGATATACGGAATCTGATAAGGAATTTTCCTAGTGTGATTGACTACCTTCAAAAAAATATATGCTAATTTCTACTGCAGGCTGCAGCGATATTCTAGTTCGAATACCACTACACTTATATCCTAGACCTGCATGGGCCACCACTAAAAACGTGTCACGACCCGCACCCTAGAGTAAGGGCACGAGACGTGGGTACGTCCAGCCTACGCCGCAGTGTCGGCGGTAGAACGCTGTCCTAGGTCATAACAACTAACAATTGAAGGTAAAACAGTTATACTCCCCGGATGGGGGTGACATAACAGAATATAAACTCAACCATAGCTAAGGTAGAACATGTAAGATAGATTGATAATGAAAGATAAAATAATATCCAGAATAGAGAAACACAGAGATACAATCCAGAATTCTAAGTGTCTAAAATAGAACATCCCAGAATATCTCAAGTCTAATACAGTAATCCAGAATAGAAAAGACAGTCCTAGTCTAAAGGAGTTTCATCTACAGCTAGTGGCTCCTGCTGCTGGTCCAAGTCCAGGCACTCGTCTAGTGTAGCACCGTAGTAAGTAGGGCAGAACGCCTCAGCCTCGTCCTCTGTAATATTTCAACAGGTCCAGTCAGGATAGGAACGAGCACAGTACATCTCAACAAATCATAGCAGGTCAGGATATATAATCATGCTTATAGAGTAAAATGTAAGAACTGAAGAAATATGGTAAACAGGAAAGACTGTAAATAAATAGCTACAGTATATAGAGAACTAGCAGTGTCTAGTGATTCAGAGCACAAGATGGTTATGTAAACGACACGATGTTGTACACGAGTAATCTACAGAGGTTGTACACGAGTAATCTACTGGATTGATTACAAAACCACTTCTACTCCCCCGCCCCAATCAATACACAAGGATCCAACTATGATATGTTATTGCACACGAAGTATAGTCGCACACGAGATCATGTGAGCACATGAGTATACACGATTTCACACGATTTGTACACGAAAAGCACGAACACAAGGAGTACACGATGCTCATGATAAAGTACACGAATACGAATACCCGATGTATCCGCTAAGGGGATAACATCGTAGAACAAGATCCATATAGTACTAATCCGTGTTTTCGATGTGTCAGCATCATGTATAGTAATCTAAAGCAGGAAATATACTCCTAATACAGGATTTGAAATGATCAGAGAAGGTACTCGCCTGTATCCTGAGAATCTGGAGAAAGTATACTGTCCGAGGAGGGGTGTCTGTCTCCTATAGAACAGTACGAGTCACTATGAGTCTACAATGATAATACAATACAAATTAATGCATTCTACATGAAACTAGGTCAATCTAGACCAAAGTCAACTCTTGGTCAACTTTGGTCAACCTTAAAGTCAAACCTAGTCAAATAGTCTAATCTAGGTCTAACCAACTATTCTAGGTTCACTAGGCTAATCTAATTAGAGAAGTACACATAACCAAGCCATGCCTATATACTATCACCCAACATCATAATACATCCTATTACCCAACATATATAGCCTATCTCATATACATATACATTTCACACATTATATATATATATATATATATATATATATATATATATATAACTAATATATATAGAAAACTAACTAATACTACAAGCATGTATATCATTATATATGTATACAAGAAGGAATACACAAGTGTATGTGTGTGTGTGGAAGGGGAGTGTAGTGTGATCAGAATTTAGAAACAGGGTATATATATATGCACAGGAAAACAGTTTACATTCACAGTTTTATGTAGAAACTACATTGCAATAATGAAAGAATTCAGTTTATAACCCACATTTCAGGTTTTTTATGACGAATCACAAGTTCAACAGTAATACAAAAAGAAGGAAAATCAATTCAAGTGAATTATTCATGTAATTAACTAAGGAAAAAAAAACTAGAATTCAGGGTTAACTCTAAATGAGACTAACAGTCCCAACAGTCTAATATGAGAATCCTCCTTTCAGATTTAATGTAAACACAGTTCAAATGAATAGAAAAACTGGAACACAAATAATTCAGTTCAAACTGGAAACTCATTTCAGTTCAATAGCAGTTTACACTAAACATGAAAATCAGTTTGCAGTCAATGAAAAGGAAGCAGTGAACACTCTAAATAATATGGTGAAACCATTCCCAGGTTATGTACACTTCAACTCAGAAATCAAAAAAAAAGGGAAAAAATCAGTTTGCTGCTATATCAAGAAGAGAAATCGATTTACAACTAAACAATATAGGAAGGATTAAACTTCAATTTTAGTGAACAAGAATTAGTGAGCACTCTACATCAGGTTACACATTCTAAATGGTTTAAACTAATCTCAGTTTACAATGGGTGACAACATTGAACTAATGTAAAGGAATTTAATTAACAAGTAACAAAATGGTTCCAATTTCATTTCAGTTCACAACTTAATCTCAGTTGTAATAAACTGGAAAACAGAGAGAATTAAATACTGGATATCCTACCAGTTCAGAGAGGAATGAAATCAGTTCTCATAAATAGAAGAATATTAAGTTCACAACAGTGAAACCACTCAATTCGAATACCAAAATCCAAAATACACCATACCAATCCCAAATTTTGAATGAAACACTTAGCTGACATAAAATAAAACATGTGGGGATTAAAAACCAATTGAAAACATATCACAAGAGCATTAAACTAGGTTTGGAAATCTGGGGATTAAACAGTATCAGATGGTATCAGAAAAATACACTGTTCTTCAATAATTCGAGCCAAACACCACCCAAAACCTAAACAATTATGTAACATAGTATAACAGGGTTTAAGCATCACATTTAGGATCCATACATACATTAAAACCTAATTTAAAAATCATTTAAAATAATTTAATAACAGAAAACACACACTACACACGAACGCACACAGCAGCTTCCCCGTGCACCCTGAATATCGTGTCCGACACGACACGAGGACTCGTGAAACTTTGCGAGCCTCATGTCAGTCAGTTCCCCTAACTCCATGCCAAAAATCACATATCGAAGTGGAGAAATGAGCGCGCAGTAGCCCCCGAGTAGCAGGGGAGCTACAGTGCCGTACGCACGTCCCCGACTCGCGTGTTCCCGTGTCCCCACGACTCGACACGACACACAATACAGCACACGACACTGGGAATCCTTAGACGACACCTAGGGCTAATTTTCTATTCATTTAGAATTGAAAATCTCGAACGAAATGTCCTTTGAGACATTTCGTCGAACACCTAGACTACTCCCTGATTCGTGTCCGATACAGACACAAAATGGGTCCAAAACCTAGGGTTAGCCTATCCTACTGTTAGGTGAGGGCTAGGGCTTCCCTAAAACGATTTTTAACAGATTTTAGGAGCAATAGATAGGATTATACCTCTATGTGCACAAGCTCCCAAAAAGCCTCAAAGGAATGATTCCTCAAACCACCCAAAGTCCTCCAAATTGATTCCCTCCTGTCAAAACTTATTACAAACAACAAGAACATGGTATTTAGGTCCTATTGCATTTTATTAGAGGGAAAAAGGATTAAATTTGGATTTAATAGGAATTTTTGAAGATGGAACTCACATCTTTCTTACAACTTTTGATAAACCCTAACAAAGAGGCTAGCCCTAAATTCTAGGAGAGTATTTATAGAGGGGGGGCTGTCTCTTGGCCGGCCATAGGGCCCTAGGACTAGGATTTTGCCTAGTTGGTTGAGTCCTAATTGGTTTAAGTCATGATTATGACTTGTGACTTCACAAGCCATTCTTAGACCAAATTAATTCCAATTTGCCCCAAACCAATTCTAATGAACTTGAAATGACTAACTTAGGTCACACTAGGGTTTCTTAACCTAACCTGGATGTCTTGACCTAGGTTAGCCAATAGGACAATCTCCTAGTCAACACCAGTCAAAATCTAAAACTAGCACCAAACAATTACACTAAAAATCACCCAAAAATCACATTAATTATAATTAATAATAATAATCCCAAATTAATTCCAAAATTTTGAAAATGACCAAAATCCTCTCAAGCTAGAAAAGTGGCAGTGACAATCTATGTCTCAATCATTCAAAGCAAGAAAACATCAATTAATGAACATATGAGATAAAGCAGTAAGGCATCCCCGACGCTTCATCAAAATGATCATGGGAATCTAGCTTTATAATTTAGCTAGCCCAGAGAGTCATAGGTACATAATTATATTCAGCTGCAGTCTGATTTAATTACAAATTATACAAAGACAAAATATCCAGATTAGTCGGCTAAACAGGTGCCGGTGGCTAAATACCAGAACATAAATAAAGATACTAGAGTGGTGGAGAAGAAACCCACTCGAGTCCCCCGCCAGCCATGTCCTAGTATGAACCATTGATGTCGGGAAGGAAGTTTGGATCCTCAGGCGCTGCTACGAGATCTGGCCAAACAAAACCAGCGGGGTCAGCCCCGAATAGCAAGTACCACAAGGGAGCTCAAAAGAGTGAGATAAAACCCATGAATAAAATAATAATACTAGTAAGAATAAAAGCTTCCGGTCGTAACCTCGGTCCACAGCCTGTCCTAGCACGATAGCCCAACCCAACAACCAAACAAGGACATGGGTTGGACTACGCACTATGACAGTCCATGTCACTCGGCTACTAATGGAAGTTACAAGGCACAATCAAGTCATTTTTCAAGCGGCCATTTATTCATACGGCTTTCTACATTTGGCGGAGTTATCCCCACGATAATGATTAAAAGGAATCCTCAGATCGTGTCAACCCAGCAAGGCTAGCCAAACCATAAGACATATATCACATTGATTATGCACCGGTTCCCCGGAGGGCTACCGTGCTAAAATATATAACACATAACTCGTAGGAGTCGGATATAGCCATGCACTATAGGCGAGTAAAATGATATCCGTGACGGCCAACCCGACACATCAGGACTGGGCCTGGGGTGGCTAGTATGGCACGATCTCGAGATTCTTCCCACCCAATGCATCTACCAAGTTAGTTGCCTAGTTAATCCCTAGGTTATCCTCGGAGTTCACATGTCGTGGTCACATGCTCACTCCCCTAGATGTCGTACATTGTACGAGTACCCCAAGAAGGAATCCGTACTGGCTCATAGAGTCATACATATGTACCTCCTACTTGGTGTAATGCAACACACCACATACCACATCATTGATACTGACCAATTGCTATGTAAATGCTGAACTCTTGGAGGTACTGACAGGTATCACATAGGAACACTTAGCACTTAGGATAGCACATCGACGCTCACATAGATTGTACCTTAGTACACACATAGGGTTATCCAGCATACGCATATGAGTTAGATCAGGAATGAGGACCAAGACACAAGAGGAAATAGAACAAGAAGGTACTACACACTTAGGGTATGAAGTGCTCGCAAGTCATGAAGCGGCCCTAACGACTTACGGACAATGTGCAAGGTAAAAGGTGCACAAGGAGCAAGGTACACAAGGTACCAAAGTCACATATGAATTCAGGTTAAAGTGAGACATGAAGATTCTTGAAGCCAAGACAAAGATCTACAACTTTTACGTTGGGAGTTGGGGGAAATTCTGGCCACAATTCAGCCAAATAGGACATAAAACAGCCAAAAACAGCCAAAATAAGCTCTATGCGGTATTCTGCGGTACTATTCAGCCTTCTGCGGCACTATGCAGCCTTCTGCGGCACTATACAGCCTTCTGCGGAACTACGCAGCCTTCTGCGGCACTATGCGACCTTCTGCGGCACTATTCATATGGTACTATTCATCCATGTGACTGCGGCACTATTTATGCGATACTATTCATTCCTGCGGCTGCGGTACTATTTATCCATACGGCTGCGGTACTATTCATATGGTACTATTCATCCATGCAGCTACGGTACTATTCATGCGGTACTATTCATTCCTGCGGCTGCGGTACTATTCATCCATACGGCTGTGGCACTATTCATGTGGTACTATTCATCCATGCGACTGCGGTACTATTCATCCATACGGCTGCAGTACTATTCATACGGTACAATTCATCCATGCGGCTGCGGTACAATTCATCCATGCGGCTGCGGCACTATTCATCATTCCTGCCAAAACCAGGGTAGATGACATAGAAAATGTCCAAATATTGTTTTGCTATAACTTCCTCAAAATAAGTCAAAATCTAACTTTTCAAATGTCAAAATTGTATAGAATCGAATTTCCTACAACCTAGGACCATTAGTTTTCGAAAATAACCAAGTTTGATAGATCAAAACCATGTAAATACATAAAACCCTAGTTTTAGAAACTTAGATCTACACAAAACTAGCCATTAAAATAAAAAGTACAAGAACTAAACTTGTAGAGAATGAAGAGAAGAACAATATAGAAAAATAATATCAAAAAAAAATCAAGAATAAAAAATACACAAATCTCCACTTTTGAGCAAGTTGTACTTGCCTAAGAATGGTGGTTGAGGAAAATAAAAGGAAGAGTGAATGAGGAGAGAGAGCGAGGAAGAGAATATAAATAGGGGTTGGCTTAAGAAAATCCTAATATCTAAACATGCTCTAACCCTTCCACTAATGACATGCTTAAAAGCTACATGCAACCATTAAATAATAATAAGTAAAATTATGCACATGCTAAATACGGGATACCATGTACAGAATTCATGAAAGAATACGTATATCGGGATCGGGGAGTGACAACATCTAAGTCCTACATTGTAACACTGTTCTGTTTGTAATTGAAATTGCAATTCAAAGATTTTAATGGCAAACAGGCACTAACTGCAGTTTCGGATCAGAGTATCAAATTTTGTGTATTCGAAACAAATAATTATTAAAATTTTAGAAAAAATACTTTATATATTTAGGTATAATTTTAAGTATTTTATGTGTTTTTTTAGTAATTTTGGAATTAAATAAAATAATAGTCACCCTTGCCGATTGGTTTACCAAAGATAGATAACTTTTTTCTTCTACATGCTTTTACACCCTTATTATGCTTTTATATTCTTATTGAATTGTCTTTTTTATTCAATTTTATTTGCCGAATTGACTAAAAACGATACCCTCGATATCACTATCGGTATCAAAATGGGACATTGCCAAAGTGTATCATTGTCGGTCGTATCAGATCGGTCTCGACCGATACTGCATACTATGGTGTGTTGTAACACACATAAGTTGGATGTTAAAAATCATCATTTATCAAGGTAACTTATATGGGCACATCAAAAAGTGATCAGAGCTAGCCCGGATTGTGGCTAGTCCAGTTTTTTATGGATTTTACTCAGGACAGCCCATTTTTTTGATCATTGGGCTGTCCCAAACTCACCCCCAACCCATAGTTTTCCCTTCATTTACAAAATTTATTCTTTCTTCTAAAACTCCCACTCTTCTTCTTCTTCTTCTTTTTCTTCTTCTTCTTCTTCTTCTTCTTCTTCCTCTTCTCTTCCACATCACCTCAATCCCCAACCAAAAAGTTAGAATCTTTTCTTCTCCAACATCTTTCTCTTCTCCTCCACCATCCTTCTCTTCTCAGGAAGACTGACGGCACCCAATTCTTTCTCTATTTGTTTCCAAAATCCTAGAAATTAATTTGAAAAAATTCAAGCATCCATTACATTGTTTGTAGCCCATTTGAATTAAACTACATTCGGAGTATGGAATTACCCATTTAAATTAAACTAAGTATGAACGAACGAGAAAACTTCACGTCGACGAGGACTGTCCCATTTCTGGCAGTCCTACAAACTGAATGGACTGCAAAAAAATTGGGCAGTCCTAAGTCACAGCATGTGAAACAAAGGACTGCCTATTTTTCTGGCAGTCCTTACTGTATGTAGGACTTCCAAAAAACTGGACAGTCCTATATACAGTAAGGACTGCCAGAAAAATGGGCAATCCTTTGTTTCGCATGCTATGACTTAGGAATGCCCAGTTTTCGGATAGTCCATTCAGTTTGTATGACTGCCAAAAAATTTGGCAGTCCTTGTTTACACTAATTGAGCATCAATATTATGGTTTCCACCAATATTAGGGTTTATACATTATGAGGAGCCTTTGGGTGCCATCAAAATAGAAAATGAAAAGTAAATTAGGGTTTAATTTTTGGGTGTTTTCTTCTCATTTTCTTCTTCTCCATCAATTGAAAATCGAATTTCAAAATGGAAAGAAAATTAGGGTTTAAACCCCATTGTACTTGGAGATAGTGAGGATGAGTTGAGGAAGAAAATTAGGGTTTAAACCTCATCGAAATTCTCATTTTTGTTGTTGTTGTTCTTCTTCTTCCTCTTCTTCTTTTTCTTCTTGTTCTTCTTGGATGAGTTGAGGAAGAAGAAGAGGAAAATTAGAAAAAGTGACTTTATACCAAAGCGTGGGATAGACATGATCATATTTTTTAATGGCAAACTTGTAAATAAAACAAAGTTCCAAATGGGCTAGCCATGCTCATATTTTGATGTGCCCATATAACTTACCTTTATCAATTATGATAAATTAACAATTATCCATCTCTTAATTTTTTTATTTAAGAGGTCTCAAGTTTGATCCATGTAACCTCTTTTGTTGCCTTATTTCATTTCTTTGGCTTCTAGGTATCTTAGAACCCACCCCCATCAAATAAAATTATGGGTCTGTCCCCGGCAGTAGATGAGACCACCACCATATATATGGTTGCACAAGAAGGTGACCAGAGGAAGCGGGAGGTGGGACACGGCTGGAGGATATTTAACTCTCTTTGTTTTTAATTTTTTATCCGAAGAAGGGCATTATGGTCCGTAAATTTCAACCGAGAGACTTTTTGATGACATGTTGGGAAAACTAATAAGAGAAGAACATTGGAGGGTTTCTCATACTACTTGTGAAATGGTTTTCTTCTGATTTCCATGTAATAATATTTAACTCAATTGAGTAGCCTACAATTTTTTATGATTAAGAATTTTCTACTGTCTGGTGAAGTGGAATAATGTTGTATTGAAATTTCTCAAGAGTTTCTACATTTATCTTCTTTCTAAATGTTGTTTTTTCATATCTGCATCTCCTAAGAATGTATACAATACGACTAATAAATAATTATTTGTAAGATCTCAATTTTAGTTGGATCCGGATGTCAAAGGCTTCTGCATATCTATCACTACCTGCTGCCAAATTTGTTAGTTTTTCCATGTGAAGCTGGTACTTGTGATGGTTATAATGTTGTTCTTTTGCTCACAATGAAGGTTCTCATGTAAGGGTTGCCTGCTGCTTACTGCTGCCTTCTATTCAGCTGGTTGTAGGGATTAGTCATCCCTGTTGGATATCTTTGCCATTCTTTATCTGTAGCTATGTTGGTCTTTTAGATTGGTCTTTAACAAGCAATTTTCTTGGTCTTTTCCGGTAAGCATAGAAAAGAAATTATCTTCCATTTTATTGTGGGATTGAACTGCATATGAGATATGTGTTTGGTGTTGAGGTTTTACTAATTTTTCTTCGCGTAACTAATATTATATCTCTGATCTTAAAGGTGGTGGAGGCCTGTACAGAGCTGCAAGATTTTATATTATAAGATTGTCACAGATCTGAAGGTACAGAGAGCAGCTACAGCTGCAGGTGCCTTGCGAAAAGTAAAGCACTTTAGTGTTGAAGTTTTGATTTTTTAAACGTAGTAACATTACACTATTCAAAATACTATTTAGACACAAGTATATCATTATACTATTTGGACACGGTTGCACAAACACTATACCAATTTAGACGTATACTATGTAACAGCCCAGTGTGTCGTATATAAGGGGATTCATTTCATGAATTTGACAGCATCTTATATTTGTTGTCGGATAACTAACACAACCCTCTCCCCTTACTCGGGCTTGAGACGAGCAGTAAAAATATAAGACATTAGCCATGTTGGAATCAGATAAATACTTGACCCCCATTAGCAGGAACTTTAATAAATCACATCATAGACAAAGTTAGGTAGGACATGCCATTTTCCCTCCCTAACTTGTTATACTTGTAATGTGCTACATGGTTGTAAAGTTGGCCTAACTTGACAAATAGCAGTTTTATTCCAAACATAGATCATATGTGTGATGATTTAAATTGAAATAGACTCGTTGTCTTTGTAATGTTGGATATGAAGGGATTAGGAATGTTATGGATTAGCTTTGGAAAATGGTACACTATAAAGACACATTTAGGTCTAACAGACAACAAACTACTACATAGAAGTGTCACTATATGTTGGGTGCACCTGAAAACAAAGACACATATGGTGTTTCAACTACAATTTTTTCTGGTGATATGAACTTGAAGTCGTTTGAAGTTTCTATTTTTGTTATTTTAAAATATTTTTAAGGTTAGGATGAGCACATCAACATGAAAAGCAGTATTTGGTCCCTTAAAGGATAAGGGCGTAGCATGCCCAAAACACATTTCAGGACTCGGGGGCATGTTTATCTAATTAATGAGGCATGTTTGTCATTTGGATTTATTTCCATTGTTCTGTATACAGCGATCCAGACATATCTCCAATCTTTAGGCCATGTTATTTGCATGCTGAATTAGTCAAGAAGTAACAAAATTTAGTCAAATGTACTTTTACTCCATGGTATGTGCAATTGATTTACTAGCAGAAAACCTTGGTAAAAATCTGATTGTTATCTAGGCATATTCATATCCTTTACATTATACTAATTTTTCTTTATATGGAGACAAGATTAGTCTTGAATTTACAAATATATATAAGTAATGGCCTTTATGATTTCTTTAAAAGATGTTTGTGTACTTTACATTCATGTACTATATTCCTGTACTATTTTCCTGTACTTTCATGTTCATTCCTGTATTTCATTTTTCTGTACTCCTGTACTCATTTCATATCATGTTCATGTTTCATTACCTAGAACTGTACTTTGCTCCGCTCCTGAATAGGATATGTTGCAGGTATGCTTGCAGGACATTGCTCTACTCTATGGGCCAGAGCCCAGGATTTAGCTGAGCAGGATGAGGCTTAGCTTGAGGCTTCAGGTTTAGATTACTTAGCTTTACTTGAGGTATTGACTTTAGAGTTCATAGCACTTTTCATTTCTGTTGACTTTGGTACATTATGATATCTGGATTTGTGGATTATGGTGATCATTCTGGGATATGTTTTTAGATGCTGTGATTCTATACTTTCGTATTTATCTGGTTAGTTTTCCCTAGCTTGGTACAGCTTACTTCGTCGTGTCTAACGACGAAGGCTTGGCGTGTCCGACTCGTGTCCGATTATTCGGGAGCGGGTCGTGACAGTTTGGGAACCTCATTCTGAGCAAGCAAGTTGAGGCATATAAGTACAATTGGTTTGTATTCTTAGAAGTAATATGCACGACAATCTAAACCTGTAGGACCTTCTCATGCTGCATGCTTTCTACATTTAGATTATAGCTCATGATCATCTGAATGAGTCAAGTCATTTAACCTTCATTTCATAAGAAATTTGTGTGATTCTTTATATGACATGTTTTTTTGTTATACAATGCTAGAATGATACTCATTTTTCTTACTATGTATTTTGCAGCTTCAGTCGTCTCAAGCCAATGCATCAAATATGGAAAGAGTATATTACCGAGCTTCTTAAAGTGAGCAGGTGTGGTTCCACCTAATTCATTTTTTCATTAGTCATGTTTTTTTATTGAATTTGGATGTATATCCTTATATTTTTGCTGAGATTTTTAAATCATAAAAATTCCTTATGTTCTTGCATGTCTACTTGCTTTTGCTTAATCTATTATTTTTTGCAACTGTTAATGTCTGGTAATATGGATTCTTCTCATGTACATATGTTCTTTGAGATAAAATTGATATTGAATTGGCATGCTTCTGAACTATTTCGTGCTCCACACATTCAGGGAAAACCAATTGGTTCAATGTCTCATAATGGAAGACTTACATGGTGCTTTTTTCCAAGGTAAGTATCCTATAACTTCATTGTATCTGTCAACTTCGTACATGGTTGCTTGGGTTCGTCACTTATTTAACATTCATAAATGCATAGGTTTGTGCTTTCTTTCGTAGTTGTTGAAATGTAAACAAAATGTTGCCTTCAAGGGTGCTAGTGGTATAATGATTTGAGAAACAGTAGAAACCTTTGGGATTATCACACAAGAAGATAAGTTCCGATGTATATATTCCAACTTTCTACTATGTAATGAAATATATGAAGGACATATTCCAACTTTTTACTACCAAATTAGAAAAAGTGGTAAGTTGGATGTTAAGATAATTATATTAATGTATTATTGGTTGTGGTTGTATAACATGACGTTACTAACGTAATAGTTGATTTTGTGTTAATTTTTTGCAGTTTGGTGGGAAAAAAGACTACTCCATCAAAGAAATTGATGAAATGAGAGAGAGCTGGCAAAATTTATTATGGATATTGTTAATAAAGATACTATGTATTAAGAAAAGTTTGGAAGTATTATTAATTTATGTTTTGAAATACGTAGAATGAAGGAATATTGTTTAGTTCAATGCCATGACTTTGAAAAAATTATGAATTAAAATATTTTTTGTTAGTGTTACATATGTTTTCTTCATCTTTGTTTTCTTCAAAGGAATATTGTATATGCATTTTATTGTTTTGAGATGTCATTGTTGTACCTTCGATAAAAGTTATCTTTTTATAATAATGATGTGTGTTGAGCTATCATTGATTTTCAATGTTAAAAGTTATCTTTTATAAATAACGATGACACATTTAAGTCATCATTTGTAATTAATGATGACACATAAAAGTCATATTTTATTAAAAAAGATAACATGTTTTGAACTGTCATTGTTGTACTCTCGATAAAGTCATCTTTTGTAACTATAGATGACGCATATAAGTCATCTTTTGTAAATAACAATGACGTATATAAGTCATCGTTTTAAACAATAATGACGTGTGTTGAGCTATCATTGTTTTTCACGGTATAAGTTTTATAAATACGATGACGTATGTAAAGTCATTGTTAGTAAATGAAGATGACGCATAAAAGTCATCTTTCACAAAGAAAGATGATATGTATCAAGCTGTCATTATTGTCTCACGATAGAAGTCATTTTTAACAATGACATATCAAAGTCATCTTTTATAAATAAAGATGACACATACAAGTCATCTTTCATAGATAAAGATGATGTGCATCGAGCCGTCTTTATTTTTTTATGATAAAGATGATGGTAACATAGATGACAGCCATACAAATGTCATCAATTAGCTTTTTTGACCGTCATTGTTAACCATTTTGGTAGTAGTGTATATATATATATAAATATATATATATACGAAGAGAGAGAGAGAGAGAGAGAGAGAGAGAGAGAGAGAGAGAGAGAGAGAGAATAAGGAAGGTGAGGTGCCACCTCACGGTGAGGTAGCTATATGTCACCCCCATGCTATCATCATGCACTTATACACTTTTCGGTGCATGATGATAGATGGGGGTGACACATAGCCACCACCCATAAGGTGGCACCTCACTCCATTATTCTCTCTCTCTCTCTATATATATATATATATATATATATATGTATAGCCTTCGTCATGATTAAGTTTTGGGATGCATATCAACTATGAATTATGGGAAAGATAGTATAGTCGTGTGCCTTGACTAGTGTATTAGACATGCTAGGGAAGGCCTGGCCATAGCGGTGTCTCAACTAGGAAAACCAATCAAAGTTGCGACTTATATAAGACGATTTAATTATTGAATTATTAGGACTTTTGACTTTTTAGGAGTCCCGGTTGTACCAATTTAGCCAGGAGTTGACCCGAACCCAACCTAAACCCATCTAGTCATGTAGCCCGGTCTTGAGTGTCATATATATATATATATATATATATATATATATATATATATATATATATATATATATATATATATATATATATATATCGTCTAGCACTCGTAGCGCAAGTGGCACGTGGGGGGGGGGGGTCTCGGCGGGGAGACCCGGGATCGAGCCCCCCTCCCGCACCAACCCGCCTGGGTAGCAGTGGCCACGGGGTTGGTGGGAATGCACGGACACCCAAAAAAATAAATTATATATATATATATATATATATATATATATATATATATATATATATATATATATATAATTGACAAAAAAATATAATCTCCAAAAAACCACAATTGTACTATTCCTTGTGGGAACAGTACCAGACCAAGCCCGGCCCCGCTGTCCCCTTCGTATATATATCATAGTAGAAAAAAGGAGAATTATTAAAACCTAAACCCAGACGCGCCACACCCTGTCCCGACCCAGGTCGCGACCTGCCATGACCCAGGCTGCACCACCACCGTTGCCTCCCCGCATCGACCTCCGACAGGCCGCACCGTGGCAGCACAAGTGCAGCAGCTTCACAACACTGCACAGTAGAGTAGAAAACAGTCGTAATGGTGGCAGGAGCACCAGCACGTCTGTGCCTCGATTGCGATGCCGTCGCTCGCTCATTTTGCGAACCGTCTTCGCAGGTACTTAGACAACCTAACCGAGTTCGACTTCCTTCAATTAGTTTAATCTAATTCGCCTTGTGTGTGACATGAATCAAGTTCCAAAATTGAGAAAAAATTTGATTCTCTAAACAATAGAAACTGTCTCGACGTCTTTTGTTTGTGGTCAATTTATGACCAGATTATCGCAAAATTTTGAAATCCAATTGAACACAGTTTTAGACAACCTATAGGGCTTTGAAACCCTTTTTGTAGAATTTGATTTCATCGACTATGCGTCGAGAAATTGGATTTCTAAAATCGAGAAAAATAGTTTTCAAAATAGGGAATTTTTAGAAAAATTTATCGATATGGCGTGCGCTTCGACAAATTGGGCGACTTCGTCGCAACATGAGTGCATCAAAAGGTGCGTACAGATGTTTCGGACGTGTGGGCTTTAACTGAACTCGAATTGGTTGCGTAGGCACGACAAATTCGAGGCGTATCAGTTGAGTTACACCGTATCGGCCACTCTGCCAAAACTCTAATTACTTTGTGGATGTTCATCACATCACGATAAAACTTTCTCTATTAGACTAATATCTTTTTTCTGGTCCTGTGAGCCAAGTTTGGTCCGATTCTGAGAAGGTCTACCGGAATGCTATTTTGGCGGGCCTACGGTCCCATTCAATGGACGATTTTGTGCACGGCTTATTGTAGAAGCATAAAAAATTTTCAGCAAATATAGCTCCATGTGCCCAAGTCTAGTATAGCTCCATGCGCCCAAGTCAAGTGTAGCTCCATGCGCCCGGACAGTTTAACTCCATACGCCCACTTAATGAAGCTCCATGTGCCCAGTCAAGTGTAGCTCCATGCGCCCAGTCGGTGAAGCTTCATGCACCCAAGACTAGCTCCCCCGAAAGGAGGGCGCATAGCCTGAGACATGGCTATGCGCCCAAGCCTGAATCAGTCAAAGCCATGATCAAAATGTGCACCGAAGCGCATGGCCACGTCAGTCTCCATGAGCAGTCGTACACCGAAGCATGCGACCACGTCAACACTATGACCAACCCACGATCTCGCAGCCTGTATGCGTCTACATCCTATACGCCCAAAGTACGACTATGTGCCCACACAAGAACCAACATGTTCCCTCATGTGGGCGCATAACGTCATTCCAGCTCGAGAACGACTATAAAAGGGGGGCCTCACCCCTCTTCAAAGCAAGAGAACAGAGATCATTTTCAAGAGCCAAATTGCTGCACTTCTTGCCAGTGAGCCGAGAGTTAGCAATTTTCTTAGGTTTTCTCCCACTTTTGTAATTAGAGTGTAAACGGAGTAAAGGAGCAACTGCTGCTCGATCTCCATCATCCCATTTCCCAGAATTCTTTTTTGTACTTGGGGATCCTCAGCGCAGGATCTCTCAGGCGTACTCGATTTGTGGTGCCTTGCGCTAATAAAAAAAGACAGCATTTTCTTCTTCTTTTTTTGTGTGTGTCCACAAAAATGGCGACTCTGCTGGGGACTACCTTTTTCTCTGACAAGAAGGTGGTGACGCAATTCGATACCGACAAAGTGGGGAGTACTCAGAAGATGCTGATCGTAAAGTTCGATCAGCAGGCGTTCGAAGAGATGCTCTCGAGGGACGGCTCTATTCCCTCAAAATCAGCGAAGCCAAACAAGTCTTGCAAGACTTAGCTTCCGAAGGCTCGCTGTGGATATACTGCTAGTGTCATAGCAGATATGCAGCTGGAGGGCTCTGCCACAGAAGTTCCTAAAATAGAGAAGGCTCACACAATTCCAGGCTCTACTAGCCCAGTGACCTCTTCCCTGCACAACCAACAACAGGGTATTTAACACCCGAGACTTGGCAAAGGAAAACACTACGATGCCAAGAATCGGGGTGTGCGACATTTTGGCCGAACCGGCGAGGCTCACAAACGAAGGAGGGCAAACTGGAAGAAAATAGCGCTACTTTCCCAGGCATGCACCCAAGGCCATGCGCCCAAGGGAGTGTTTGGGCGCATAGCCCCAACCAGAACACTTCTGTCTTCAACAGGCTGGGCACCCAGTGCCATGCGCCCAGGCTATCTGGATCCATACTATGCGCCTATATCAAGGAAGCTCAGACATGCTGTCAAGGAGCATGCGCCCAAGGCCAGTCTCCAAGGCCTATGCGCCCATAACAAAAAGACAGGCCCTAATGTGTATAACACGGGGCTGTCTTCAAGGACATCATAGAACGTAGGTGTAGGGGTTGCCCCTGCACATGAACTAAGTCTGGATGCGCCTACTCTCCTTACGAACCCGCATGTAAAGCTCGGCGATGCATGCAATATGGGTTGTAAGGAAAAACTCCCTTCTGTTGACTTGCGCGACATGATAAATCATAAGCGTAAAGCGAGGGAGAACATAACATTTCATTGTGCACTTCCGTGCACCAGTATTGTTATCAACTGTTGTTGCTCCAAAATAACAAGAGCGCATCAGGGAAAGGTCATGTTTCGACGGCTGCACTTCTTTGACGACGAAAAGCCACTATGTGTTTCATCCAACATGGCTTCGTGGGGTCCCCCTTACGGAAGCCCCATTCAAAGATGGTGGACTATGAACCCAACTTTCTCTTTTAGCTCTGCGAGAAGAAGAAGGAGAATTCTACCAACAGATGGCCAACAGGCTGTCACATCCGAAGGAGTCTATATGGGCACTCGATCAAAGGCGAGATTCTACATGGACGATGAAGATTCCCAAGCCGGGGGTAGCATTTCTTCAAAATCTGAAGCAGATGACCCTCACACTGGAGGTAGCCTTCCAGAGGACATTGATCCCTCTGAATCCGATGGCGACTATCTACCTCCTCTACTTGAAGATGAAGGACTTATCCACTCGCAGACAGACAGTATCAGCACCAGTTAAACTGTTTCCTCTGTCCATCCTCATATATTATCTACAAACATAGCAGACGAAGAAAGACCTGAAGAAGCCAGTGATCAGACTAGCAAACGGCTAGTGGGTCGAAACAATATTCGCCAAGATCACTGATATGCTTACCAATATCATGGCAGTTCAAGCTGCTGGGATGTTCCTCCACCTAAACAGAACATCTCAGCCCACGTTAGTCCGGCTCATAGCAACAACCCTCTTTCACTACAAAAGGAGTATTATTCTGTTACATCTCCTCCAAATCTTGTAAATGTCGGGGGTGGACCTTCACCAACAACGCCCGACAACCGTTCAGCAGTCGTTTCCCAACACCTGCTCAATCAACATGATGCAATTGATCCCTTGGTCGCTCGCCTCGACACCATCTCACACAAAGACGAGCTTCAGAAGATGGGGATATCTCAACCGTATCCTCCTGAATGGGAGAACGCTACTTGCCTTCCTAACTACAAGTTGCAGACGCTGAACTCATTTGATGGTTTGACTTCTCCTCGTTATCACATGACGTACTTTAACACATAGACTCTGCACTTGCCCAGAGACTATCCGTTCCTGTCGAAGTTTTTTATTAGCACCTTGCAGGAGTAGCCTTCGAATGGTTCTGCAGTCTGTCTGACAGGGGTATCAATTCATTCAAAGACTTGGAGAGGTTGTTCCTCAACAAATTTTACGAGAGTGGCATGCATGTTAGTATGTCCAGCCTTATCGAGACCAAGCAAAAGAGGACTGAGTCGGTCATCGTCTTCATCGAATGCTTCAGGCGGCTAGCACTGAAGATGCCCTTCGACATACCAGACTCAGAACTTATGGATATTTGCCGACACAACTTCCTTCCTACAATGAAGTTTTGTCTGGATATACATAAGTATGATACATGGCCCGCTTTCATTGGGGCCCCTGATGCTACAGAAAATAATGTTCCTAACTTGGAACTACTAGGGTTGAAGACACCCAAATCCGAAGGCAAGGGCAAGCATCCTCAAATTATCCCTGTTCGTGGGGGTAAAGGGAAAGAAGTCCTGAAAGTCGACATATCCAAATGAGCTTCCAATTCTTTGGGCGCCTCCGACAAGCCTAAGGAGACCTTCTCCTTCGACGAAGACGATGTCATCACCATCTTCAACATATTGACAAAGGGCAATAAGCTGACATTGCCTCCACCTCGACGTCCTACAGAGACGAGCCAAATCAATGATCCCAAGTACTGTCTCTATCATCAGTACGTACACCATTCCACCAAGGACTGCATTATCCTGAAGAAGAAGATACAACAGCTTATCGACAGTCAAGTGATCAACCTCGAGGTAGAAGACAAGGTCGTATCTGCTAATATGATCTCTCTTCTGTTTGGCGACTTTCCTCCTACAGAAGTCCCAAACGGCGTGGTCCCGATTCCCAAGGCGATGATAGAAGTCGTCAACCTACCCCCAGCTCACAATTTGACCTTGGTCCCACTCACAACTGAACGTGGTGAGATCATGTGGGTCCACCCGGACCTTGTCCAAGAAGTGGTGCAGGAGGTAGCACGTCCCAAAGCAAGAAAGGATAAGAAATTCAAGCCATGCCATATGGTATCCTCCCCCATCTACGAGGTTCTATCTGGCGAGACGCGATCGAAGAAGACTTATCTTCGGACGTACGATCCGTACAAGAAGAAGCAGTACCTCTTCAAGCTCCTGTTGCCCCCACAACCTCAGAAGTCGGCCCGTCCAGGCCTCAAACCACGGACAAATCTAAGCAGAAGGAGACGCGATTTGATAAATCTTTAAAGGTGCCAGTTGCCGAAGGCATGGATCGGCCCTACAACTTTGACATACTGGCTCAGCTAGCCAATGCGCCTGTCAGGTTGTCTCTGTTCGATCTATTACTGTCACGACCCGCTTCCGAATAATCGGATACGAGTCGGACACGCCCAGCCTTCATCGATGGACACGACGAAGTAAGCTGTACAATACTAAGGAAAACTCCAAGATACAAGAAATATAAACCACCACAGATGCTATACATGTCCCCAGAATCACCATAATCCACAAGTTAATTATACAATATCATTCGGAGACAAATCCGATAATATGAATAAAAATTATACAATCCAGAAATCCTCAATACAATACATGATGAAATCTTTTAAAAGTAAGTCTAAGAAAAGACCTAACTATAACTCTGAAATTCTAAGTCCATCCTGAGGTACAACTCTATCCTGGCTTCGGGCTCTGGCCCATGAAGAAGATACAACATCCCCAAGTAAACCTACAACGATCCTGTCAGGAAAAGAGCAAAGTACAACCCCGACAAGAAACTCTAAACAATATAAACTGAAGTGCATGAAAAAGAATCACAATATGAACTGTGATACAAGACAGGAATATGAAACAATAGCACAGGAGTAACAATAAAACTATAGTACCAGATCCAGAAACAATGAAACTATTCTATCAGTGTAACATACATTTGAAATACTATCAGAGTATATGACCGGCTGGGTAAACATTGAACAGTGAACAATGAACAATGAACAATGGTACGGCTTAGAGTCTCACGTGCACGGTGTGAGACCTAAGCTATTAGTCAATGTCTAACTAAAATAGGATTGGTCACATATCTGTAGTATTTTCCTATCCCAATGTACATGTAAGAACAATGAACTATAAACGATAAAAAATGAACGATGAACAGTGAACAATGAACAATCGTGTGTACAACGTGTCAAAATAAGAACATAAAGCAAGACAGAAGATACAGAGTAAAGAGTTCGAGCCGGTGTACTTGCCTTTGCTCCGGGTGGTCGAGAAAGGGTAGTAAAGCTGGTGTCCTCCTGTTATGAATTACAATATTTAAATTAACAATATTTATAGAAAATTCTAGTCTACAAAATCACTACAACCAACTTGGTTTAAATGCTAACTTATCTACACATAATATATAACTTACCTTATACCAAGTATCCTAACTTGTTCCAGCTATAAACAATAAATGTAGGGATGACACTTGACTGAATTGTCAAGAATGATTCAATAAATTATATCCTGCTCCCTAAAAACCTATAATATAACTTATATACCTATAAGAGACTGAAATAGGCTCCTTAATAACAGTCGAATAAATCTAACAGTCAGTCCTCACTACTGAGACTGACATGAATAGATTTATGTGGGACTGGTATTCCCATTCCAGTCCACACCATTAGTGGACTCTCATCTCAGTAAAATACCCAGTCCTGTCAGTTCAATATCCAGTCCCAAAACCATGTCGTCTCAGGACTATTCAAAATCTCACTCAGCTATTGCTTGGTTCAGTTAACACAACATTCCATCTGAAAGGAGAACACATCCCTGGCTTGAGTTCAGCAACACTCAAGCCACAACTTGCTTTAACCCAACCTAGCAAGCCCAATATTAGACCCACAAACTTGAGCCCAGTCCAATCATTACAATGTTAATCCACCATTTTCATGTTCAATAGTTCCATGTCAAGTCCAGTTTCCTGGACTTGACTCTCCTGTGTTTGCCTCCATTTGTACCAACCATTCAAATCCAGCATACAGCCGGTCTGACCTCAATTACTGATACATTCCCTAACCTCAGTTCCCTGATAGACCATTCTAGGCATCTCATCATCCCATAATACGAACAATCAACACCATAATGTCTAACTAGACAATATTATTCACTGCACAAAACTGTGGTTCAGTTAAAAGGAAATTGGTCATTAAAATTATACCACAAATTTGCTTTCAAAACTAATGAACTGAGGCATTCATAGCACAAATTGGCACCCTATGATTTATACTCATCTGAACCCATGCTAAACTCCTAATACTTAGAAATCAGAAATTGAAAGACAAACACAATGAAGACTAGCTACCACGTTATCCGAAAATCAAAACAAAACCTCTCAAGAGTTAGCACAAAACTGAGATTTGTCAAAAACTAATACTTGCTCTGCATTTAAATTCCAGGTTCATTAAATTGAACCAAGGACTGTGTATGCAAACTCAGATGAATCAAACTCAACCCAACATTATACCTGAAATCTCAGGTTCGTAAAACGAGCCAACATTGCATAGGTAAATTCAGATTCATCAATGAATCAAACACCCTATCCTAGTTCTCAGGATTTGGAAAGAAAATATGGAAGAATACATTCTGGACTGCTAAGTTCATTCAACCAGTACAAAAATGAGATGTCATGAGAACAAATTAATCTCAGTTAAAACCAACTCCTCAATGGCCATTGCTATTTCAAACCAGTTGTTCCCCACACGATAAAGACACCAAGCATCAGACAACACATGCAACATAGTTCAACACACGTGTCTGCACTGACACGAATCAGGACTACAATACTGCATCCCGACACCCAAATCCTGACCCAGACTCAAATCGATGTAAGCACAATAATGTGACTCTAATGTGAGAGAGTCGGATCAATACCTGTGCTGTGTCCGAAACTACAACTTGCAATTATTTAGACTGTCCAATAAGGCTGGTCTCCTGCTCCCTTGTCCGAAACGCCAACTTCTCGTGTCCAGGTCTGATGTATCAACTGGTTCAGGCATTACGTCAAACACCAATCGTGCATGAAAGGAAGAAGACATTCATGAGTTATATTTGAATTTGCTCGACTCCAAAATTGGAGAGAAGTTTACATAGATCATACCAATGAACTTCCAATCAACACCAATAGCCCAGATGCCCAGATCGATCCCAAAATTCCAAGAAATTATCCAGAACTCTCCAAAACACAATCCAGAAGCGGAAAACCAATCCAAAATTTGATCATTCAAATCGTTTGAACAATTCAAAATAAGAACGTTTCTATCAAATCGCCCAGAAGAAGATCCACTTCAGTCGAGAGGACTCACCAGTAAATCGAGCTCGCCGTCATTGTCGTCGTGTTCGTCTCGCTGAGATCGTCATGACCGATCAGAACGATCAACAATCGAGAGGTGGAACAGGGCTGGTTCATCATCGTCTGGTCGCCATGGCTACCGACTCGAGCTCGAAGATGAAGAAGGAGAATGGGGAAAGAAAATTCTGCAGGGCTTCTCTGTGAATTGTGAACGAAGAAGAAGGAAGGAACTGGCCAATTTATAGGAAGTGGACGATCGGACAGGCCGTTGCGCAGGCAGCGTCGAAACGGTTGAGCGGGCAGGGTCGTCGTCGTCGTCGTCCCATGTGCAGAAAGGAGGAAAAGGAAAAGAATGGAGAGTGAAAAGAAAATTTTAAATTTAACGGTTTGATCAATATCGGGTTCTGGAACTGAACCCGCGCCCCATTAGACCTAATAGGTCGGGCTGGGCTGGCTTAGAGTTGGGGTCGGGCTTGGCCCATAAAGTTGCTGGGTTCGATTAGTAACAAGAAAATATGGCTGACTCCACATTATAGTGAATGAAAAAGGAAAAACCCATAGTAATTAGAATAAATCAAGAGATTTAATAATAATTAGGAAAACCCACAGTAATTATTCTAGTTAAAATAATAAAATAATTATAAAGTAAATACATTTTAATTTAATTCTAACAAAACCATAGAATAATCCTTAATTTTATTATCTAGAAAAAGTAGAGTTACAATTACGACTCTCCAAAAAAACGCGGAAGGCCTTAAGTGAGGCATTACTATACGCCGACTCTTACCTCTCTGAAGTCAAAGCCCCTGCTGAAGATCCTATCTCCCGTCCCCACTGCCACAGTACTATGGAAGTGGTGCCTAACATCACCTTCTCACAGAAGGACATGCTACTCAAGAATAATCGTCATGATAGACCCTTGTACTATACAGGGTATATCAGGACGATCAAGGTGGACCACATACACATCGATCTAGGATCCTCCCTGAGCATCATTCCTAAAAATTTGTTTCAAATTTTAGGAATCCCTCTGCACAAGCTATCCGCAACCAACACAACTATCATGGCTTTCAATGCTGGTCGAAGCCATCCGCTGGGCAAGATTCGTCTCAAATGTCAGATCGGTAATCTTCGAACCGAGGTTTTCTGCTATGTGATCGATGCCAATGTATCCTACAACGTCTTGTTGGGACGTCCATGGATACACGAGAACATGATCGTTCCTTCCATACTCCACCAATGCTTCAAGTACGTCAATAGTGACGGTGTCGTAAAGATACATGGAGTTCGCTGATGTTGATCCTTTCAAGGGCATCAAAGCTTACTATGGAGATTCGGTACTTTACCAGTCTCAACCCCCCATGGATGATGGAAATAAAGCTAATAATGAAGCTGAAGCAAGTCCATCCTCCAACGATGGTCCCCTGATTATCCGAGTTAAAGGATGTACTACTCTGAAAAGTACTCCGAAGCCTCTCACAATTTGGGTAAAAAAGAAGAACCCTAACAAAGTCAAGCCACTGACTATCACTCTCAATAAGACACCCCGGGAGGAACCTACTGATGCCCATCCCTCCAATCCTGAGGAGTTACCCTACGTGGTGAACTCGGCCAAGACTGTGGTGTTGACACAAAGTCACAGTCAACCAAATATTGATAACATTGACTAAATAATATTTGTAATAATTCAATACGACACACGACGTCTACATTAAGCTCAAGTCAGACGACAGCTCAGTCTCCGCTTCTCAGTTATTTTTGAGTCTGTATTTTACACTTTTGTTGAGTCTAGACTGATGTAAACTGTGTCATGCTGAGCTCTTGAGACTTGACCTATAGCCTACCCAATAATCCTCAAACTCCACCATCCAAAAAAATACCCACTGGCCACTTAGACCAGCTTTGTGCTCTGGAGACAGAGTTCGGGCCGAACTCTGCCTCCCCACAGAGTTCGGGCCGAACTCTGTCCCCTAAAAATCAGCATCCTTAATTTTAGGGTTAGCTGGTTGCTAGTTGTCCAACGGCCAAATATTTGAAATTTCCTACCCGAATTCTGGCCGAATTTTGCCTACAAAAACCCTATAAATAGGCCAAGAATTCTCTCTTTTCAAATCATCCAATCTTCTCTTCTCTTCTCTCTTATAGCTCAAATAAGCCATACCCTTCCCATCTACTAGCCACAAGCTTCCTAAGTCTCGAGTGCTCAGCATCTCTCAGTTAGGATTCTTGTGCAAGAGTTGAAGAAGTCGCTTGGAAAATTCCAAGCAAATCGCCACTGCGATCCTCTGTAAGAAGTTGACGTGCTCTTCTGAAGAGAAGGCACGGCTTGTAAACTACTATTTCACAAATAGTGGATTTAATCCTGAGCTAGAGTTCTCAGGCCTGGACTAGTCCTCCACGAGGAAAACCAGGTTAAAATCGGCTGTGTTTGCGTATGCTCTCTTTCTTCTCACTTTAAATTCCGCATTTACTCTGATTAGTTTGTTTGTGATAGAGTTGATTTTTAATTGGCTATTATCTTTATAAACTCTATTCACCCCCCTCTAGAGTTGCCATCTGTTCTTCAATTGGTATTAGAGCTCTGTTCTCTCTACAAGGATTTACATCCTAGAGCTGATCCATGGCAACCACACAATTCTTGATTTCCAATCACGGTGAAGTTTTTATCTCAAGTCTCTAGACTTTGACCTGTGGAATATCGTCACTGACGGTTACAAAAAGCCTGCCAGGATAGTTGTCAACGGTGATCTCTTTGAGAAATCACATGACAAATATTCTGACGAGGAGAAGAAACAGGCAAGTCTAGACGCGAGAACTATTAATGCTTTATTCTGTGCTATAGACAGGAATGAGTTCAACAGGGTATCCACATGCACCACATCCCACGAAGTATGGAAGCTTCTAGAAGTGACGCATGAAGGAACCACCCAAGTCAAGGAATCAAAAATAAGTCGTCTCACGCAAGAATACGAGGCCTTCAAGATGAAGCCAAACGAGACGATCACGCAGATGTTCACAAGATTCCTCGACATCATCAACCCCCTGTCTTCACTTAGAAAGCAATATTCAAATCATGAGAAGATACGCAAGTTGCTTAGGGGGCTACCAAAAATTTGGAACCCTAAGGTGACAGCCATCATAGAAGGAAACAATCTCACAACAATGTCTATGGAGACCTTGATGGAAAAGCTAATAACTCATGAGCTTGACCTAAAGGACTTCGAAGAGCCTGCTCCTAAGGCTAAGGAGATCGCACTCAAAGCTCACCGACGGAGGGCTGAACCCGAAGAGACGGATGACGACAACTCAGAAGATGATGATCAAGCCCTCATGGTTCGCAACTTCAAGAAATTCCTTCGCTTCAACCGAAGAAAGAAGGAACCACAAGAAGATGAAGAAGAAGAGCCTACTTGCTACGGTTGCAAGAAGACGGGACATGTCTGAAAAGACTGTCCATTCTCAAAGAAAAACAACCGCTATAAGAAGCCATATAAGAAGACCACTTCAAAGAGATATGCCAACACTAGCATCTGGCATGAAAGCGATGCCAGTGACTTCGAGGAAGAAAATAACTCTCCTCAAGATACGGCTAATATTTGCCTAATGGCAACATCCGACAAGGTATCTAACGACACTCTTGACGACTTCACTTTTGATGAACTTGGCGATGCTTTCACTGATTTACTTAGTGACCATAAAAAGGCCATTGGTAAATACAAACAAGCCAAGGACAAAATCAAAAGTCATGAAGTTGAAATACAAAGACTTTCTCTTTTACTTGATAATATTAGAGACACTGTACCCACGGATGTCACTGATGAGGTATCTAAGCTTAAAATAAGCTTATATGATGCCGAGGCACGTATTGAGCAGCAAACAAAAGAAATTGCAATACTCAACACGGAGCTTGCAGATGAAAAGAATAGACACAAGATCACTATCACTAAGTTGCATGGTTTAAATGCTAAGATCACTGAATTGCAAGCTGTCTCTAAGAAATTAGAGACTAAATTGGGAAAATAGGTTGCTCAACATCAAACCCAATTACATGAGACACACACAAAGCATAGTACTACTCATACTAGTAAACCACGTCATACTCATGCTGCTCACAATCATGCCTACATATACACACACTTTCACAAACCTCATGCATGTAGAGATAATCATCATATATCACATAAACATTATGCTACTCACAGTCATCATCATATTGAACAAAGACACAATCAACATCACTCCACATATAGACAATCTCATCATGCCATGCCATATAGACAACATCATCATGTCATGCCATATAGACAACCTCATCATGTCATGCCATATAGACAACATCATCATGCCATGACATATAGACAACATCATACCATGCCATATCAGTCTACATGTCATCAATATTCTTATAGACATTATCAGCATGCTTCTAATATGAATAGAAATGCTACATGCACCTATTGTGATCTACATGGACACATATCACCATAATATAGAATCAGAAGATTAGTTGATAAAAAGATATATGCATGGTTTCCAAAAGCTAACTCTTCAGGACCCTCAAGAATTTGGGTACCAAAGGTCACATCTACTCTTGATGTAGGTGGACCTTCCCTCCTCAAATAAGAGTAAGTGGATTCTCGATAGTGGATGCTCGCGGCATATGACAGGAGACGCACATCTTTTCGCATCACTATCGATGAAGAGAGAAGGATATGTATCCTTCGGAAATAACCTAAAAGGTTACATCATAGGTAATAGTATTATTGGCTATCCTCCCTCTCCCGTAATAAAGGATGTCTGCCTAGTGACCGAGTTAAAGCATAACTTGCTCAGCATCAGTCATCTTGCTGACCATGGTTATGACATTAACTTTGGACAAAACAAATATCTTATTTATGATAGGTCAACAAGAGACATTACTTTTGAAGGGGTAAGAGAGGACAATATTTATATTTTCTATCTGTCTCTAGATACTAACCATGCAGGTAGATGCCTATATGCTCACAAAGATGAACGGTTACTATGGCACCAGCGTCTTGGTCATGCCAATATGGATAATATATCCAGGCTATCAACCAAGAAGCTAGTTAGAGGCCTGCCCGACATCACTTTCAAAAAGGACACCGTATGTGCCGAATGTGAGTTAAACAAGGCAACCAAGTCATCTTTTCATTCCATAAACTCTGTAAGCACTTCTAGACCCTTGCAACTACTCTATATGGATTTATTTGGGCCTAGTAGAGTAGCCAGTCTTGGCGGAAAACTCTATGCCTTTGTTATTGTTGATGATTTTTCAAGATTTACTTGGATTTTCTTTCTTGCAAATAAAAGTGATGCTATTTCGGTTTTCAAGATTTTTGTCAAGAAAGTTCAAAACGAAAAAGGCTACATGATTACTCGAATCCGAAGTGATCATGGAGGCGAATTCGAAAATTCTGATTTTGAAAGGTTTTGTGATTCCAATGGTTTTGATCATGAGTTTTCTTGTCCAAGAACTCCTCAACAAAATGGTGTTGTGGAGCGGAAGAATAGGACACTTGGCGATATGGCTAGAGTCATGTTGAACAAGTTTTCACTTCCGAAATATTTTTGGCCTGAAGCTGTCAGTACAGCATGCCATATTTTAAATAGGGTGCTTATTCGTCATATTACGAAGAAAACACCCTATGAGCTTTGGTTTGGGAGAACCCCGAATGTTTCTTATTTTAGAGTTTTTGGATATAGATGCTTTATCCTTAACACCAAAGACAACTTAGGCAAATTTGATGCCAAAGCTGATGATGGCATTTTTCTTGGCTATGCTGCCAAGAGTAAGGGATATATAGCTTTTAACAAACGCTCTTTAATTGTGGAAGAGTCTACAAATATGACTTTTGATGAAGATAACAGTACAGCAGCTACTCTTGATAATGATGTTGAGCCATCAACGTCTACTCCAATGAACACCACAACCGAAATAAATTCTCTGGAAAGCTTGCCTAAGAAATTCTCTTTCAAGCCATCACATCCAGAAAATTTGGTAATCGGTGAGGTTTCACGAGGAGTAACTACTAGATCATCATTAAGAGACTATATTGCTAGCACTGCCTTTATTTCACAAATTGAGCCTAAAACATTTCTGAAGCTTTCAATGATGAATTTTGGATTTCTGCTATGCAAGAAGAACTCAACCAATTCGAGAGGAGCCAAGTATGGGAACTCGTTTCTAGACCGGCTAATCACTCGATTATTGGTACTAAGTGGGTTTTTAGAAACAAAGTAAATGAAGATGGTTCAGTCACATGCAACAAAGCTCGTCTAGTAGCCCAAGGATACAACCAAGAGGAAGGTATCGACTACGATGAGACATATGCTCCTGTTGCTAGATTAGAATCCATTCGAATGCTTTGCGCATTTGCTAATTTTCAAAATTTCAAATTATTTCAAATGGATGTTAAAAGTGCTTTCTTGAATGGTTTTATTAAGGAGAAAGTTTATGTTAAACAACCCCCTGGCTTTGAAAATCACAAATTTCTCGACCACGTGTTCAAGCTAAAGAAAGCACTGTACGGCCTCAAACAAGCCCCTAGAGCTTGGTATGAACGTCTAAGCAACTTCCTGCTTGAGAAAGGTTTTTCAAAAGGGAAAATTGACACTACACTTTTCATAAAGTCTTTGAAGGACACTATTCTTTTAGTACAGATATATGTAGATGATATTATTTTTGGTTCTACTGATGAAACCCTTTGTCAAGATTTTGCCAAGTGTATGCAGACCGAGTTTGAGATGAGCATGATGGGGGAGCCAACTACTTTCTTGGGCTGCAAGTCAAACAATTGTCAAATGAAACCTTCATCTGTCAGTCGAAGTATACAAAATACATGCTGAAGAAATTCGACCTTGATAATGTTAAACCAATCAGCACTCCTATGGCTACTTCAACCAAACTGGAACCAGATGAGAGCGGCAAACCAGTAGATCAATGTAAGTATCGAGGTATGCTAGGCAGTCTACTTTATCTTACTGCTAGTCGCCCTGATATAATGTTTAGCGTTTGCCTGTGTGCTAGATATCAAGCAAATCCTAAGGAATCGCACATGACCGCAGTTAAGCGTATCTTCAGATACCTTAAGGGTACTGTTACAGTGGGCCTATGGTATCTCAAGTCAACATCATTTGACCTTATTGGTTATTCTGATGCTGATTTTGCTGGATGCAAGGTCGACCGTAAAAGTACGAGCGGTACGTGCCATTTATTAGAAAAGGCTTTAGTCTCTTGGTTTAGCAAGAAGCAGAATTCTGTTGCACTATCCACAACATAAGCTGAATACATAGTAGCTGGGCGTTGTTGTGCACAAATTCTGTGGATGAAGCAAACCCTTGAAGTCTATAATTTATCTTTCATGCATATTCCTATCTTTTGTGACAACACTAGTGCAATAAATCTTACTAAGAACACCATTTGTCACTCACGCAAGAAGCATATTGAGATACGACACCACTTTTTGCGTGATCACCAGCAAAATGGCACGATTAACTTAGAATTTATTGACACTGATCATCAGTTAGCAGACTTCTTCACAAAGCCATTATCCGAAGAGCGCTTCAATTTCCTTTGCCATGAACTTGGAATTTTAGATGAAGCTGTCATAAATTAAAACTCACCTGCGTAAATATCGATTATATTATGATTCTCTTACGATGAACTTGCTATGGGTACAAGCCGAAAGGGCCCTTCTGACAACAAGACGTAAAAGCCTAAGCGACACGGTGCACTAGTCCTCAGGACTACCGCTAGCTGGGATCCGGCCCCTGCAGCTAACCCATGGCAACTTCAAACTATTGAATTATAATATATTTCCTTGTTTATTATATGGTACGTTGTGATTTATTACTGCTGACATGCTATCTTTTAAATTCATTCTGCTATTCTTCTACTTCTCTATCTTTTTGATTAAATCTTTCAAGCATTTGTCCTCATATTTTACTTGATTTCCATACTTAACCATTTTTTTATCTTTTAGCCTGACTTAAGTTCTGGGACATGAACCCAGAACTCGGGCCGAACTCTGCCCCTACAAGAGTTCGGGCCGAGTTCGGTCCCCCTGTTCCAGAATCGGGGACAGCTACAGCCGTTTGATCAAATGAGATCCTACAGTCCAGATTTACTCCGACCAAAGAAAACCCTCCCCTTGTATTCGGGTTTTCCTTCCTCTCCTTCATTCTTACCATCACCTTCACCTCTCCAAACATATTTTCACAAACCCTAACCCTAGTTTTCTCTCCAAAGTACTCCATTTATTATAAAAATCAAGGAGAAGGGCTATTTTCTCATTCTTTTTCACTGTTCATTGTTGATTTGAGGTATAACTCCTTCTTCTTCTCTATTTCAATTTCTCTATTTTGTGCAATGGCTCCTCGTTTGTTCAACCGTGGGAAGAGAATTCTGACCGAGGGAGCGTCCTCATCGAATTCTCCTCCTCCCGTTGAGCAACCCGTTGAACAACATCAACCACCTCATCCATTGTTCAACCCTTCACGTCCACGTAATCCAAACACCTACGACGACAGACTTTTTATATCACTAGACGCGTCCAATGAATGGTTTAGTGATCTTCGGACACGTCCGGTGTTTGCGGGACATCCCATTAACTTTACAATTTTCTCTCATTATGATGCACTCTTTCATGACCTATGTCTTGACGAACTTGTTACTTCTAATTCGGTCATATATTGTAGTGCAATACAAATGTTTTACTGCAATTTGACTCATGATGATACTCACATCTATTCACGTGTTGCGAGTATCGATATCTCATTTGATGACTTTGACTTAGCCGAATATCTTGATCTTCAAGAGCCCAACTCTTGGGAAAAGCTTGTTGAAGCTCGGTCGTTCCGTTTTTCCGACGGAACTTCCCTTGAAAGCTTCAAGGACGACTTGTGTACTCCGAACACACGTCCTCGCAAGCTTATGGCTAAATATCTAAATTCATACTTCTATGAACTTCATCGGATTGTTTTCAATACCATTCTACCCAAAGCAGGTTCTACCGATGAAATTACATATTTTGAAATCTCAATTTGTATCATCTTCACTTTTGTGTTCCTTTCAATCTTCCATGTACCATGATGGACTGGATGATTAACTGTAGGAAGAAACCATGAGCCCTGGTTTATCCCTTGTATCTTCCTATGGTCATTCGTGCTTTCATTATCCCTCTTCATGATTGTCCTTTCTTGCCTGCTCCTGCCTTCCTATCTAAGGCACGACGACTTCATACAGTCGTAGCCTCTCCTGCCACTTCTGAGCATTCTGATGATGAGGAGCCCGACGCCCCTCCACTTAGACAGGATGCACCACCTCCTCCTGCTACCCTTGTCTCCATCCAGACCATGCTCAGAGATCGTTTCGCATTGGAGGACGATCGCTGGACTCAGATGGACTACCGTACTACCCTGCAGATGAGTGCCCTCAGCAACTCGCTGCACGATATCCGGTATTCCATGTCTCGTCACCCTTCTATGCCCATTCCCATGGAGCGGGATCCTGGTCGCGCTGGATATCGCATTGACGATCCCTGGGTCATGCGCTACCTGGATCCGGATGCCGCTATTGTGGACCCCAGTCGTTCATTCACTGCTCCTTCCGACTCCGCTGGGCCGTCTCGTGCTCCATGATGGAGATGGCTTCCACCAGATGATGCTGCTGCTGATCATAGTTTATGATTTCTAGTATTTTTAGTTGCTTAGTTGGATTTATGTACTTGGTTTATCAGTACTCTTTATGTTTTAGTTGTGATGACTCTTATATGCTCTAGTTATGAGTTGTGACTCTTATGTTTCTGGTAGTTCTATTATTCTATGCATTTGCTCATTCTGTTAGTTAATATGCTGTTTCTTCTCTTTTGGTGTGTTTGCCCATTTTTACTTGCTTCTTATTATATTGCTAAATGCCAAAAAGGGGGAGAGATATGTATATTCTGTGTATATTTTTTTGGTATATGTGCTTTTCGGTGCTTTTGGAAGATATTATTTATCAGGCCAACAGGTTCAACGCATTATTTACGGGGGAGCTATTGTTTCTAGCTCGGCACCGTTCTCCGGTTACGGGGGAGCTATTATTTCTAGCTTGGCATCGGTTATGGGGGAGCTATGTTTTTGTGATCAACTGTGTCCAGGTATGAATATTGAATATACATATATTATTTTGTCAATTATCAATATGGGGGAGATTGTTGACACAAAGTCACAGTCAACCAAATATTGATAACATTGACTAAATAATATTTGTAATAATTCAATACAACACACGACGTCTACATTAAGCTCAAGTCAGACGACAGCTCAGTCTCCGCTTCTCAGTTATTTTTGAGTCTGTATTTTACACTTTTGTTGAGTCTAGACTGATGTAAACTGTGTCATGCTGAGCTCTTGAGACTTGACCTATAGCCTACCCAATAATCCTCAAACTCCACCATCCAAAAAAATACCCACTGGCCACTTAGACCAGCTTTGTGCTCTGGAGACAGAGTTCGGGCCGAACTCTGCCTCCACACAGAGTTCGGGCCGAACTCTGTCCCCTAAAAATCAGTATCCCTAATTTTAGGGTTAGCTGGTTGCTAGTTGTCCAACGGCCAAATATTTGAAATTTCCTACCCGAATTCTGGCCGAATTCTGCCTACAAAAACCCTATAAATAGGCCAAGAATTCTCTCTTTTCAAATCATCCAATCTTCTCTTCTCTTCTCTCTTATAGCTCAAATAAGCCATACCCTTCCCATCTACTAGCCACAAGCTTCCTAAGTCTCGAGTGCTCAGCATCTCTCAGTTAGGATTCTTGTGCAAGAGTTGAAGAAGTCGCTTGGAAAATTCCAAGCGAATCGCCACTGCGATCCTCTGTAAGAAGTTGACGTGCTCTTTTGAAGAAAAGGCACGGGTTGTAAACTACTATTTCACAAATAGTGGATTTAATCCTGAGCTAGAGTTCTCAGGCCTGGACTAGTCCTCCACGAGGGAAACCAGGTTAAAATCGGCTGTGTTTGCGTATGCTCTCTTTCTTCTCACTTTAAATTCCGCATTTACTCTGATTAGTTTGTTTGTGATAGAGTTGATTTTTAATTGGCTATTATCTTTATAAACTCTATTCACCCCCCTCTAGAGTTGCCATCTGTTCTTTATGTGGCTCCTCTTCCAGATGATGATCCTCTCAGTGAGTATATCAATACTCATAATAATGTACCTTCGGTGGATGATGTTATCCCTGAAGAAGAACTTGCGTATTTCCTTAGTAAAGGTTTATCTTTGATTTACTCCGATGTCTATCAATCTGTAAACCACTACATAGATACGATATACGCTCTAGAGAACGACATAGGACCACACCTCTGCATGCCGATCACAACACCTCATCTGCGGAAAAAAGTTTACCCTGAAGATATCCTCTACTTCATCGTTCCAGCCAGAAAGAAATATGAAGAGCTAATCTTCTTCGGTCGTATAATTGGCGAGAGAAAGTTCGTTCTAGACTCTACTTCTCCCAAGCACAACACAGAAGCTGACTATGACTCCGAAAAAATATAACTTTTTTGGTATAGTTGGCAGGCCAAGAACATCATCCAGAATATGGGATATGACATCAAAAGCAACAAATGGCTAAATTACGGCCGAGGACGACGGTTTCCAATATGACACTTTTCTCCCTCCAGCAAACCCGAGAACTACCATCAACGAAGCGGTATTGGTTTGGGCTATGTCTCTTCTCCAACAACTCCCAAAAGATCAGATGATGAAGTAGATCATTATTCTCATTCTTCTGATTCCTTTCCCTGGGACTTAGACTATAGCATCGACGACATGTTCAAAGCAACTCTGTCCGTCAACATGGTTTTTGCCGACCAAATTACAGACGATGTCCAATCAATCGAACTCGAACAATGGGCTCAAAAGATGGACACCAGGTGGGAGCTACGCTTTGAACAACGGAAACCACCTACAAAAGACGAGGTCATCCAAGTCAATCTAGGAGATGAAGCATCCTTCAAACCAATCTTCATCAGCAAAAGCCTATCTAGCAATGAACACCAATCTCTTATTCAGCTTATAAGAGAATACATCGACATCTTCGCATGGAGCTATGAAGACATGCCAGGCTTGGACCCTAAAATCGCTATGCATCGCCTGAACATCTCTTCTAAAGCTAAGCTAGTAAAGCAACAACAATGACAATTCCGACCAGACGTCATGGAAGCCATCGAAAATGAAGTCAAGAAGCTAATTGCTAGTGGATTCATTCGTGAGGAACAACACCCAGACTGGGTTGCCAATATCGTTTTGGTCATAAAAAAGAATGATAAAGTTCGAGTCTATATCGACTATCATGATTTGAACTCTGCATGCCTGAAAGATGAGTTCCCTCTACCTATCACTGACGTAATGATCGACACTACTTGCGGCTTCGAGCGGATGTCCTTTATGGACGGGTTCTCATGCTACAACCAGATCAAGATGTTCTCCGACGATGAGAAGCACACATCTTTTCGAACACCGTTGGGGGTATACTGCTATACGGTGATGCCCTTCGGATTGAAGAATACAGGGGCAACATACAAGCGAGCCATGAACACAATTTTTCATGATCATTTGCGTAAAATTATGGAGTGCTACGTAGACGATATCGCAGTCAAAAGTCGTCTCAAGGGCAACCACCTCTAAGACTTGAGAACGGTATTCGAACTAATGCGTGCACACCAACTCAAGATGAATCCAACCAAGTCTTTTCTGGGAGTCTCCAGCGACAAGTTCCTTGGTTTCGTCATCACTTCAAAGGGTATACATCTGGACTCGGAGAAAGTGAAGGCTATTCTCGACATGTATCCTCTAAGAAACCTCAAAGATCTACGCGGACTACAAGGAAGGCTAGCCTACATTAGACGATTCATCTCGAACCTCTCTGGAAGATGTCAACCATTCACTCAGCTCATGAAGAAAGGTGTATCTTTCGTCTGGACTGAAAAATGTCAACGCGCATTCGACGACATCAAGGCGTATCTTACAAGCCCTCCAGTATTGGTTGCTCCAATAATGGAGAAACCCTTCTTACTATATGTTCGCGCTATAGATCATTCTCTTGCCCCCCTCTTAGCTCAGAAGAACGAAGGCGGCCATGAACATGCAATTTACTACCTCAGCCGTACAAAAGTGGGTGCCGAGCACAGATACACACCGGTGGAGAAGGAATGCCTCGTACTAGTATTTGCCATCCAGAAGATGTGCCACTATGTGTCTGGGCAGACTATCCATATTATATCTAAAGTCAACCCTTTCAGAATACTCATGACTAAACCGGGCTCTCTCAATTCCCGTTTAGCTATATGGGCAATGCTGTTGACTCCGTACGATATGATCTTCGTTCCTCAGAAGGCAGTAAAATGCCAAGCATTAGCTGATTTCCTAGCAGCTCACCCGGTACCAGAATCGTCCAAACTCTACGACAAAATTCCCGACGAAGTGGTGGAGTCTAATGCTACAACTAAAGAAATCCCCATTTGGCGAATATTTTTCGACGGCGCATCAAGAACAGGACCCAAAAGGAATATTGTGGCTGGAGTGGGTATCATGTTCGTGTCACCTGATCAACTAGTTATACACCGTACCTATTCTCTCGTAGAACCATACACCAACAACATGGCCGAATATAATGCCCTATTAATCGGCCTACAACTAGTAAAGCAACTGGGAGTTGACTATCTAGAGGCTTACGATGATTCTAAGCTAATAGTTAGTTAGGTCC
The DNA here is from genome assembly GCA_029216955.1 of Iris pallida. Classification (NCBI taxonomy): domain Eukaryota; kingdom Viridiplantae; phylum Streptophyta; class Magnoliopsida; order Asparagales; family Iridaceae; genus Iris; species Iris pallida. The sequence goes on along the minus strand of JANAVB010033216.1, from coordinate 2,583,774 downwards.
GAGGGAATTATTAAGTTTGCCACGAAGATCTCATCTCCTACCACAGAGCAACAATCGAGCTGGAGTCTACTTTTGCTAGATTCTTCATCGAGCACATGCTTCGGATACAGAATATAGAAGCAGATGTTGTAGCCAGTCTTGCTGCTTCCTTGACTGTTCCTACCAATACACAGCAGTCGATCATAGTGACTGGTCGAGAACTATTCTGTGTGAAAGATGCCTTGCATATTCATCACAGTTATGTAGCGGAAGCAAACATCGATGCTAAAGACTGGAGATTTCCCTTCATAGACTACGCTGTCTATGGAATCTTCTCCGAGGACCTGAAGGAAGCAGTATCCATCCAAAGGCGATCCCTCAGATTTTACTACGACACGGCTACCAAGATGCTGTACCGACGCTCTTACGATGAGCTACTGTTACGATGCTTATCAGACACAGAAGCTAAGCACGCACTCCGGGAGGCTCACGATAGAGTTTGTGGTGCTCATCAACCGGGTCCCAAATTACAAGATTGCCTCAAATGAATGGGTTATTGCTGGCCCACAATGATAGCGGATGCTGTTGAATATGCAAAGAAGTGTAGAGCTTGCCAGTTCCATGCCGATTTCATTCATCACCCTTCGGAGTTTCTACACCCGACGGCAGCATCTTGGCCATTTGAAGCCTGGGGTATGGACGTCATAGGACCAATCAGCCCGCCATCCTCCAAAGGACATCGGTTCATCCTAGCTATAACCGATTACTTCTCCAAATGGACGGAAGCTATTCTGCTCACCGAAGTGAAGACGTCAAACGTGATCAGTTTCATCAAACATCACGTCATCTATCGCTTCGGCCGACCTCACAGGATCATCCATGACAATGGTCCACAGTTCGCAAGCTACGCATTCTATAAGTTCTGTGACAAGAATCAAATCCAGAATGTAGCCTCTACTGCCTACAATCCAGCGGCTAATCGGCTAGCAGAAGCCTTCAACAAAACCATCATAAAATTTCTCAAGAAGTTCGGGTCTTTAAATAAGCGTGATTGGAACGAGAAGCTCGGTGAATATCTATGGGCCTATCGCACAACAGTCCGAACTCCAACAGACAGTACGCCATTCTCTCTGGTTTATGGGAGCGAAGCAGTTCTTTCCCTGGAAATCCAGATTCTTTCTCTTCAGGTAGCTTTAGCCAGCCAGCTGACTACTAAAGAAAGCTTCTGTCTGCGACTCTAAGAGCTCGAAGCGCTAGACAAAAAACGCTTATTAGCTCAACAGCGTATTGAGCTATACCAAGCACGATTTCCCAGAGCCTTCATTAAAAAAGTGAAGGAAAGGATCTTCCAAGTCGGTGATCTGGTCCTAGTAGTGAGAAGACCGATGGTCATGACGCACAAAATAAAAGGGAAATTCTATCCTAAATAGGAAGGTCCTTTTGTCATAGAATCGGTGTATTCTAACGGTGCGTACCGGCCGACCAAACCTGATGGTGACTTGCTCATGATGCCTATCAATGACAATTTTCTGAAGAAATATTATGTGTAACCTCTTCTTGTTCACATATGTTCAGTCATATAAATGTACAGTGCGATGTTTATATGATTCAAAAAAAAAAGAACTACTATCTAACTATTATTCGTATTTCAAAAGTCTTGAATACGCCCTGTATAATAGGTCCTCTAAATATTTCCCCAGTAGAATCATTTCCGTTTTTGACTCCGTCCAAACTCAGTTTGACAAAAACAAATCACGTCCCTATTACCTCTGAATTATTTTTCGATAATTATTTCCCCAGCAGAATGATTAAAAGTTTTTCCACGTCCACATAACCTCTGAGCAAAGCATTCATCAAAGATAGTCATGTCCACACTACCTCTGAACTATCCACTCCTCCCCAATGCTATATATATCTTTCCACGTCCATATTACCTCTGGTCAAATAAAGAACATCCTCTGCTATTACGTCCATATTACCTCTACTAGCAGCTTCATTCAACTTATTATCTATATTCGAATCACTCGAATATAAAATGGATAATAGGTCCACATAAAGTTTCTCCAGCAGAATATCTATCAAAAATATCCTTGCTACGTCCATATTACCTCTAGTATCGATATTTTACAAAACCATATTTACTTCTGAAAAGATTCTTTATTCAGTACTTAAACGTTTATCAAAAGACGGAAAAGAAGGTACAAGAGCTGTGACGGCCAAAAAAGAAGAGAGTTCCAAGAATCTACAGGATACACATGCGGTTTATGCTATCCCTCAGATCAACAATCTCGGCTTCAGATTTTACAGTAGCTTGACGTCGTGCCTCCTCTTGGCGAGCGGCTTCATCTTCAAAGAGGACCAGATCAAGATGCTTCCCCTCTAACCTCGTCAGCTGCACTTCTAAACGGGCAGATACGGTGGCAGTCATGGCAGCCTGAGACAGATAATCCTCTTGTTCAGATGACGCCGCCCTCAAGTCAGCTTCTAACTGGGCGATCTTGTTCCTGATCTGCACAATATGATTGTGCTTCTCAGTGATCTGCATAGCCAGCATATTCTTCGAGGGAGCACGTGCCTCACTTGTAGCGTTGAATTGGCTGTACTGGTCAGTCAGCTTGCCAATCTTCTGAACGAGGGTGTCCTTCCTTGCCTGAAAGATAGCCTTCTCCTCTGCAAGAGCTGTCATCAAAGCCTCGTCCTCTTCGTAGAACAGTGATGTCAGGCTCCGCCATTTGGTATCCCGAAACCTGGCCACTTGACCCTCTAGGTCGTTCAAAACTTTCCTTAGAGTGTTGGCCCGCTCCTCATACCCGGCTATGTTCTCGAGGACAAAAATGCTCCTGATTATCGTGTGTCATGTCCATATTTTCTCTAATACCGGTAGTCTTCTGACTCGACACCTATACCCAATCCAGGATAAAAGACATGGTGTCAAGACCATAAAACCTATCACACCCATATTTTTGCCGTTGGGTTTTTGTTTTAAATCTATTACCCGCACCACCAGCATACAAAAGGGCGATGGGTTCAAGCAAACAAAAAGAAGGGTGGGAGCTCCCCTAGCGGGATACCCTTCACACAAATGATTGGCTCTCCAACACAATCACCACAGATATTACAAGCAAAGAATGGAGCGAATGTACTCTATTTATTTAAAATCAGTTACATTCACAGGACTACACCTCGTAAGCGAAACATAAGGTTCTTCATCTCTTCATCTGGATAAGAAGTAAAAGATTACATTGATGTCCAAAAGAAGGGAGAATTTGCTACTCATCAGCAACACATAGCTTGGTTAGCTTGGCAGCACCACGTTTTCGTCGAAGGAAGTCGTGTTTTACTGTTGAGCAAGCAAATATAGCATGCTAAAACATCTACAAATGGTGATCTCCTCTCCTCCATATTCCGGACGTCGTGGGCCCATTTCTTCAAGAAACTATACCTTCAAAACAACATCTCTAGTATTGTTTTTGCCTGAAACGTGAAAGCAGAACTTTCATGGTAACGCCCAACTACCGTCTGACTCTTCAATGTATAAAGGTTCTTCCTACCATCTGAGAAAAACCCTTCCAAAAGATGAACTGTCCTGAGCTCTTTGATGTTGGTGTCAAGTGTTGCATCTTTACTATGCCCAGAATCGCCGATACCGGTCCTGGAGAAATTGCTAGTCCGATCCCTACAGAATATGAAAAGGGGCAGAAAAATAGTCAGACTTAGTAAAATGTAGGGAAAAACTAAGTCCTGAAGACTCTTATGCCCCCAAATGGGCTTTACGCCAAAAGGGATATGCGCCCAAAATAAGACATGTGGGCGCATGACTCCCGGACAGTACGCAGGCGCGTAACATGCCACGGCTTAAAGGGGCGCATAATATGGCAACACGTGGGCGCATAACACACCACCGTGTTGGCGCATGACTTCTGTGGGCACATAGTAACGCTCACAGAAGTATGTTGCCCTAGGCGCAAGTGCCCAGGCATAAGAGAAGTCCAAGTGTCGCAAATTAACACTCGAGACTTCGTTTTCTTAAACATGCCTCACCCAGAATCGGGTCCTGGACTGCCGAGGACGCTGCCGCAGGAGAAGAGTAACTCGACGCAGCCCCTTTGACCTTCGTGGATCTCTTAGCGGGTTTGGGAGACATGGTTCTCAAAGAAAGAAGACGAAAAGTTTTTTGAGAAATTAAAAAAGAAAGGAATAATAAAGTTTCTCTCTCCTCCAGCATCTATTTATAGACATGGGCTACTTTTTATGCGCCCGCCTGCTATATGCGTCCATTATATGCGCCCACTACAGCCTATACGCCCAGGTGAAGAATCAGCTCTCTGTATACTATGCGACTGTCCCTTGCTGATGTGGACGACGTATAAAGGATGGACCACTTCAAATTCTGTTCTGATGAATCTGTCAGTTCAAATTTCGAGGAATATCTCAATAGTCGTATCTTCCTGACAGGCTGGCCAAATACTATGTGCCCAAGGAGAGGGCCGTGCTATGCGCCTATTGCCTCACGAGAAGATGATCCATGCTTCTTTCAAAGTATTTCGAACTTGTTCAAAGTATCAGAAACTTTGAAGGGGGTCCTGTAGAAGCTTGAAATTTTTTCAACAAATATAGTTCCATGCGCCCAAGTCAAGTATAGCTCCATGCGCCCAAATCAAGTGTAGCTCCATGCGCCCAGACAGTTTAACTCCATGCGCCCACTTAATGAAGCTCCATGCACCCAGTCAAGTGTAGCTCCATACGCCCAGTCGGTGAGGCTTCATGTGCCCAAGACTAGCTCCTCCAAAAGGATGGCACATAGCCTGAGACATGGCTATGCGCCCAAGCTTGACTCAGTCAAAGCCATGATCAAAACATGCACCGAAGCGCATGGCCACGTCAGTCTTCACGAACAGTCGTACAAGGAAGCATGCGGCCACATCAACACCACAACCAACCCACGATCTCGCAGCCTGTATGCGTCAACATCCTATGCACCCAAAGCAGGACTATGCGCCCACACAAGAACCAGCATGTTCCCTCATGTGGGCACATAATGTCATTCCAGCTCGAGAACAACTATAAAAGGGGTGCCTCACCCCTCTTCAAAACAAAAGAACGGAGAGAATTTTCAAGAGCCAAATTGCTGCACTTTCTGCCAGTGAGCCGAGAGTTAGCAATTTTTTTAGATTTTCTCCTACTTTTATAATCGGAGTGTCAACGGAGTAAAGGAGCAACAGCCACTCGATCTCCATCGTCCCAATAAAATTCTTTTTTGTACTCGGAGATCCTTAGCTCAGGATCTCTCAGGCGTACTCGATTTGTGGTGCCTTGCACTAATAAAAGAAAAGATAATATTTTTTCTTCTTTTTTTGTGTGTGTCCATACTCATCTGAATCCAAATCTGGACATACCGTTGAGTTCGTATAAAAAATGGACTCGTAGGTATAAAAGTTTTCGACTTTAGAGACCATAGGTTATGGTGCATTTTTAGGTACAAAACGGGTCCAATGGCAAAAACTATTTTAACACAAAATTATCATTTTACCCCTATGTCCAGAATTGGACATATGATTTATCAAACCTAGACATTTGTTTATGCCAAACATGTTGGTGATGTCTGTTTTAGCATCCGGAGACATTTGTGGGAGTTTGACTTTTGTGGCTCATTGACTGATTGGATATTTTAGGTTCTGCATGCTACCGTCAGACAAGTATACCTTGTCAAACTTATACAGTATTGACATGCTTTCTTTTCCTATTGAATTTTTTCATATAGTTACATGCTTCTCATATTCTTACTTGTGTATCATCTATTGCCTTGCCTATTCCTCTAGATTTACATGCACATATTGGATATTAGCATTTTCATTGCTTGTTTATTGGTCTTCTTCATGTTCACTGTGTCTTGTGATAATAGTTGTCAGTTCTATACCATGTTTCCTTGACTTGACTTGATATTGATTGATTGACTTAGACTTGACCTGAGTTGACATGACTTGACCATTCTCGATTGTGAGTTACTTGCTTTGAACTACAATTGAGACATACTATAGATTGGGAGTATCTTGCATTGTACTACAGTCTATAGGATTTTACTCGACGTTTGTATTCCTTTAGGAGAGAAAGTTGATACTAGGATTAGCTACTTGACCGTTCTCAATTGGAAGTTACTTGCAATGAACTACAATTAAGACATACTATAGATTGAGAGTATCTTTTATTGTACTACAGTCTATAGGATTTATTTGATTGATTATTAGTCAAGGCTAGTTTTACACTTCTCTATGACATGTCGCTTCTTAGATGTCTTTCTTGTACTGTTATTGTTTTTCATAAATGTTATATATTGTCATAGTAGGCATGTTTATATATATTGCTAGTCTCCTGAGGACCCTGGTGATCTCTTCAGATTTTAGATGAAGTCGTCAAGGTATAATACATTAATGGATGATGATTGCTTTGCCAAGACTTCAGGTATATAGTGTCATGCCTCGATTTCGAAGAATCGATAATCGTCCCCCGGGCGTCACTTTATATGACACATCCCGATTTTGAAGAATCGATAGTCATCCCCCGGGCGTGATGCCGTGCGAACCTATATTGCAATCGCACAATACATAGTCATAAGGTAATCCGTAATGCAACATCTAAGAGAAAGAGGATAGGCAAATTGAACAACACATTGAGACAGAGAAACTTTGCATTTTATTGATAATAGACATCATTTACAGACTCTATTACAATCGTACTGCACGAGCTTATAACATGACTCGATTACAAAGGAGTGCCGATGAGATAGCCATTCCGTACATACATCCCTCATTTACAATAAAAGTATTCCAGCCATCTGTATTGGAGGAAGGCCAAAACATGTTTCTTGGACTGTTGCAGAGAGTCTGTCACGACCCGTACCCACCGTGAGGGTACGAGAACGTAACAACGCCCAGCCTACGCCGCAGTGTCGGCGGTAGAATGCTGTTCTAGGTCATGAACTATAACTACATAACATAAAATATACTCTTGAGAAGGAGGCCAACACCGAGGTACAACTCAATCACAATCTAAGGTAGAATGTAGCACGATGGAAATAGATAAGAAATCCTCAACTGAGGTACAGCAGAAATGGAATACAAGTCTCATCATCTCTAAAATATACAACTCTGAAAATAAAGACAACAACTAAGCATGAAAAGAAGGAACAGTCTACGCTATCTACACTATACAAGGTATCATCCTGAGCAGCTGCCTGAACCTCCCCAGGGGTCCAGGTCGCGAGTGTCAACTAGGCAAACTCCAAGTAAGGGTACAGGGTTCCTCATCATTCTCTGTAAAATTTTCAACAGGTCCAGTCAGGACGGAAGCGAGCACAATACATCTCATGCAGTTCATATCATGTCAGAAAATATAAAGCAGGCAATAGAGTAAGATACATGAAACGCTGTAAGAAGATGTACATGAAAACAGAAGAGATATTTGATAACTGAAAATATATACATGATAAGTAAGAACTGTAAGTGACTAGTGATTTAGAGTACGAGATGGCATGTAATTGGCTTAGGTTGTACATGATAAAATGTGGAAGTAACAGAGTGTACATGATGGATAAATCACATGACCATTTGTACTCACCCCTACCCACAATCAATACACAAGGATCTATTCAAGTTATGTTACGGACATGATATTTTGGTTATAGAAGAAACACATAAGGAAACATGAGCGTACATGAAAGAACATGAGAGTACATGAACGTACATGAAAGAACATGAGAGAACATGAGTGTACATGAATAACGCAGAAGCAAGGAATACATGATGTACATGAAACACATGTCATAAAGTATCTGATGCGCCCGCTAAGGGGGGTAACATTCCAAGAAGAGATCCGTATAGTACCAATCCGTGATGATAACGTGACAGCATCAAGTAAAAGTAATCTAGAGCGAGAATATAATTCGTAACAAGTATGAAACGATCAGAGAATGTACTCGCCTCGTATCTGAATGTCTGAAGTAAATGTACTGCCTGAGGAGAGGTGTCTGTCTCCTAATCAGAGCAACACAAGTTACAACATATCTAAAATAAGGAAATAGACTGCTACAATGAATCTACATGTTGTCTAGGTCAAACTAGGCTAAAGTCAACACTTGGTCAACTCTAGTCAATTATCTAGTCAAAGCTAAGTCAACTGGGTCAACATAGACTCAATGAAGTCTCACTAGGCCTAACCAGTCTACCCTAGCTAGTACACACCATACAAATCCAAGGCTATACAAGCCAACACAAGTCACATATCAAGATACATCACATTCATGCATATTCAACATTATATATATATATATATATATATATATATATATATATATATATATATATATATATATATATATATATATAAGAGAAAAGAACTAACATGTTAAGTATATATATATATACACTACACATAGCACAAAGCTAACCCATCTACATTACACATGTATTATACTTAACATGCATGGCTACAAGTATACATCTATATACATTAGAGTAGAGACTATTTAAGTGAAGGGTTACATGGCATGGTGGTTGATATAAAGTGGTTACATGGCATGGTGGTTGATATAAAGTGGGGTGTCCTTGTGCAGAGGGTGAAGTTCATTCTCAGTTTAGTTCCACATTTACATATAAACTAAAGTGAGCTATCCCATAAACTGGTGTAACTAACCACATAAAATGAACCATGTTATCTAAAATCTGCCATTAAGCCAACATCCCATATGTATACAGCTCATGCATTGTCTAATACTGAAATTAACTAACATTTCGAATTAAGGGGTTGAAGGTTAACATTACATTCATAGACAATCTACTATATTGAAAACTAAAATTGGCTTTGCAATAGAAAAAGGAAGGTATATATGCTTACATGGACAGTTCAGTGTTCGAACAACCTAAAATGAACTAACATTCAATCTAAATATCAGCTATACATTGGTTCTATGTCTATATATGAAATCTGATATTGCATTTACAATATTTATACATTATGCATTCATATCTATCATTACATATATACCTTGCATTTATATCTAGCATTCATTATATACTTTCATGCATGCATTGTATATCATTCTTTCATTCATGCATTTATGCATTGCTTACATATATTACATTAATTGCATTCCTACATGCTTGCATTCAACCATATATATACATTAATGTAAATAGGATATATATTATATATATATATATATCATTTTATTCATCTAACATATCATGCATTACATACTCTATATTCATTTAATATCCATACTACATAGGCTCATAGGTTACACAAAATCCATATATCGTATAGTCACTCTTTTACTTAAAACTAATACTGTACCAATTGGGCATTCACTAAATTCTAGGAATAAAGTATGTTGTAGTACTTCATGTTAGCTTTCCGAAACTTCAAACGGATGGCATTTTCGTGTCCGGAAACTCCCGGAATCGCGAAAATACCGAAACGCATTCGTCTTTCGTACAGCTGACACTCAAATAATTCTACAGAAAGTTACATAAAGAATTTGGCTTATTAAAATATATATTTGGAAAGCTAACTTCGATACGGTTCTTAAAAAAAATGGGAGATAAATCGGAGTTTTAAGCTAAAAGTTATGACATTTCTAAGTTGCTATTGCTACTAAAAACGTGGATAAAAATTATGACGAATTTGGGTAGTTTGAGACAAAAGAACACAAGTATATAACGTAATATATCAAGAACTCACTCTCTACACTAATATATATATATATGAGACACTATAGAACACATCTCCAATACAAAAATATGAGATTAAACATGTAATAATTTATTCATACATGACAACAACACATAGTGTGTCCAAATTTGGGGTTTTTCCACATGGACACAACCACAAAACAAAGGACACTCCTATGACCTCCAAATGGACACGAAATGGACACAAATGGAGATACAACCATGGGGATCATTCCTATGGGTTCAAAATAGACCTATATGAATGAGGAAATAAAAAGGAGAAGGGATTTATACCTCCCGGTAGATCGAATCGAAGAAAAGCCTTTCCGGAGCGACACCGACACATAGAGATTCCAAAAGGACACAAACGAGCTCCGAATCCTCCAAAACTTGGGTAGCTTCCTCCTTGGCTAGAATGGAGAAGGAAAGAAGAAGATTTGGTGGCAAAATGGAAGGATTTGGTGGAGAAATTGCTAGGGATTGCTCTCTAGGAATTTGGGGAAGAACAAGAGAGAGAGTGTGGATGAGAATAATGAAATGAACTTGAGCCTATCCTCTTCCAAAGTGGCTGGCCATATGGGGCTATTTGTCCTATTATGATAAGGTCCAAAATGCCCCCAATAACCTATTCTATTAGTATTAGGAAAGGGCTAGTTGGTTGGGGCTAAATTAGTCATTCTAAAGTCTCTAATCACACTAACCTTATCCATAATAATTAGTCTAACCTCTAACGAAAACATTTCTATCATGTGGGCCATGGCTAACTAATGTGTGGGTCTACTAAAGTCAACACTATCCCCCGGGTCCCCGTTTCAAGTCGGATTGAGCTAAAATTCGAACCCGACTCAAATAACCCCAAAACAATATCATAAATAATAAAATAAATTTTAAAAAATATTTTAAAAATACAAAATGACAAAAATACTCCTGTTTCTGAAAACTGGGGGTGACAAATTCCTCGAAATTAAAACCAAACAATAGTAAAATGTCAAAATCACAAGTCATAATTTTAAATAGTTTAAAAATGATTAAAAATCACCAAAAATCATAATATGAAATAATTATCAATAAATAATAATTATAATTACAAAATTTCAAAATTACCCTCATCTGGAAAATTGGGTGTTACAATCCTACCCACCTTATAAAAATTTTGTCCTCGAAATTAAGATGATCGTACCCCCTTCTAGGTCAAACATAGTCAAGAGTCAATCACTAGTCAATTTCTCAACATCCAAGTACTTGGTCATCAACTGGTCAACTTCTTAGGGTTTTACCTATGCTAGCTATTTAGGTGTTGGCAACTAGAATTTAGCAAAAGAGAAACTCTATAATAGACTAGCTCTTAACTTCCCAATCCTATCAAGTCACCTATAACTAAATACCTACAAGCTAAGCACATGAATACCAAATACCACATATATATATGCTCAAGAACAACAACCCATCACATATATCCTAAGTATATCATCTATGTATACATGACTGATCAACCAAGGGTTAAGGCAGACTAAACTTATAAGGGTCTGAAACAATGCTTAGAACTAGGCTAAGGATGAATGGTCTAAATCAAGGGGACATGGTATCTAGTGAATGGTCTGCACACTGCCTATAAAGGTGATCAACACAAAGGAACTCAACACGAAGGGGACTTAACTAAAATGGAAAACTGAACCAAGTATAGGCTAAACATCATGTTTATAACCCTATACAACAATGGCCTATAGATACCAACTAACCCATATCCCATATGCCAATATCATCTGCAATCTATCTATGCAAATAGACCTCTCGGTCTTAGGTGAAACTACAACTATACTCAAAGGCAGGCTCTGGTCATAGGTGTCTCACTGGAAAAGGTAAGGGAAAGTAGTAATAATCATCAAGGATGTAAGGCATACTAACATCCTATGTGTAACTGGTTGGTATTATATATAACAGGAGAATTATCTGCAATGTGTTACTATTCTAACACCAATGCTAACTATCACCTCTAGGGTACAGACACTCTACAAGTCATCATACCATTATACTATGAAGGAACTACCTATGAATAAGCTCTACAAAACTAAATATCCCTTCTCCTAAGTCATTTATAACAATCAAAAGGGTATGATGTTTAAACCTTCTCAAGATACAATCTGTTAATCATATTCGTCTGTCCAAAATCATGTTGTCCAGAGTCTTCATCATGCTAGTGAGCAAGGCTACGATAATCACAGAGTCCTTGACTAAGGTACGTACCTCTAGGTTCATGGTATTTAAAATTTTTGCACTGCCGCATGCTACTGCGAAAACCTTAAATTCCCATACCCGAGAATACATCCAAAATCTGACTACATGTCCTCACTATGCCAACTAACACGACTATCGAGGATTCTAGATTCCATGATTTAGGCGACCTAGCCCATATGATTTTCCCAAAAGAAAAAAAACAAACACAACAAAAGAGTAACATGACAAAATTAATCAATCAACAAGGAACAGATGGAATCGAATTTCAAGGTAATTATAAAAGATAATTGCGGGAATGGAATTGAGAAGAACGGAACTTGCAACAAGATCTCCAATGGTCTGCGCATCCTTGACAGTCCTGACGATAGCTCGCCCTGCTAGTTTTTTTTCTGGTCTGCTGCTGATGCTGCATGAATCACCGCTGCTGAGAGAAATCAGAAATGACAGAAGAAAATCTCTGTACAGATAGAGGTGCACCTCCAATGTAGTAGAAACGCCAACCTGAGTCGGCACAACAGAAGCTGCAGTCTCGAGGCTCTGATGAACATGACGAGAGGTGGCCAGCCTCTCGATAGTATCCCCCGAACCGAAGCGACGAGATCGTGTCTTCATAACCATCATGAAAACAGATCAAACAAGAAGCAATTTTTGAGAATGAAGCAAAAAATTCAAAGGAGGACAGTTTATATTCAAGGGAAGTCAATAAGCAACAATTTTTTACAAAAAGGAATCTGATTAAGAGTTTTTCCTAATGTGATTGAGTACCTCCAAAATATCCTAATCCTACTGCAGGTTGTAGTGATACTCTAGTTCGAATACCACTACATAAACTTGGACCTGCATGGGCCACCATTAAAAACGTGTCACGACCCGCACCCACCGTGAGGGTACGAGAACGTAACAACGTCCAGCCTACGCCGCAGTGTCGGCGGTAGAACGCTGTTCTAGGTCATGAACTATAACTACATAACATAAAATATACTCTCCAGAAGGAGGCCAACACCGAGGTACAACTCAATCACAATCTAAGGTAGAATGTAGCACGATGGAAATAGATAAGAAATCCTCAACTGAGGTACAGCAAAAATAGAATACAAGTCTCATCATCTCTAAAATATACAACTCTGAAAATAAAGACAACAGCTAAGCATGAAAAGAAGGAACAGTCTAAGCTATCTACACTATACAAGGTATCATCCTGAGCAGCTGCCTGAACCTCCCCAGGGGTCCAGGTCGCGAGTGTCAACTAGGCAAACTCCAAGTAAGGGTGCAGGGTTCCTCATCATCCTCTGTAAAATTTTCAACAGGTCCAGTCAGGACGGGAGCAAGCACAATACATCTCATGCAGTTCATATCATGTCAGAAAATATAAAGCAGGCAATAGAGTAAGATACATGAAATGCTGTAAGAAGATGTACATAAAAACATGAGAGATATTTGATAACTGGAAATATATACATGATAAGTAAGAACTGTAAGTGACTAGTAATTTAGAGTACGAGATGGCATGTAATTGGCTTAGGTTGTACATGATAAAACATAGAAGTTACAGAGTGTACATGATGGGTAAATCACATGACCATTTGTACTCACCCCTACCCACAATCAATACACAAGGATCTATTCAAGTTATGTTACAGACATGATGTTTTGGTTATACAAGAAACACATGAGGAAACATGAGCGTACATGAAAGAACATGAGAGTACATGAACGTACATGAAAGAACATGAGAGAACATGAGTGTATATGAATAACGCAGAAGCAAGGAATACATGATGTACATGAAACACATGTCATAAAGTATCCGATGCGCCCGCTAAGGGGGGTAACATTCCAAGAAGAGATCCGTATAGAACCAATCCGTGATGATAACGTGACAGCATCAAGTAAAAGTAATCTAGAGCGAGAATATAATTCGTGATAAGTATGAAACGATCAGAGAATGTACTCGCCTCGTATCTGAATGTCTGAAGTAAATGTACTGCCTGAGGAGAGGTATCTGTCTCCTAATCAGAGCAACACAAGTTACAATATGTCTAAAATAAGGAAATAGACTGCTACAATGCATCTACATGCTGTCTAGGTCAAATTAGGCTAAAGTCAACACTTGGTGAACTCTAGTCAACTATCTAGTCAAAGCTAAGTCAACTGGGTCAACATAGACTCAATGAAGTCTCACTAGGCCTAACCAGTCTACCCTAGCTAGTACACACCATACAAATCCAAGGCTATACAAGCCAACACAAGTCACATATCAAGATACATCACATTCATGCATATTCAACATTATATATATATATATATATATATATATATATAAGAGAAAAGAACTAACATGTAAAGCTATGTGTGTGTGTGAACATGGAGGTGTACATGAAAAGAGAAATCAACACTAGTTATGAGTTTACACTACACATGGCACAAAGCTAACCCATCTACATTACACATGTATTATACTTAACATGCATGGCTACAAGTATACATCTATATACATTAGAGTAGAGACTATTTAAGTTATAACTAACATGCTTCTATACTTTACATAAATCTATATATATTATAGCAATTATTTAGAGAAGGGTTACATGGCATGCTGGTTGATATAGAGTGGGGTGTCCTTGTGCAGAGGGTGAAGTTCATTCTCAGTTTAGTTCCACATTTACATATAAACTAAAGTGAGCTATCCCATAAACTGGTGTAACTAACCACATAAAATGAACCATGTTATCTAAAATCTGCCATTAAGCCAACATCCCATATGCATACAGCTCATGCATTGTCTAATACTGAAATTACCTACCATTTCGAATTAAGGGGTTGAAGGTTAACATTACATTCATAGACATTCCACTATATTGAAAACTAAAATTGGCTTGACAATAGAAAAAGGAAGGTATATATGCTTACATGGACAGTTCAGTGTTCGAACAACCTAAAATGAACTAACATTCAATCTAAATATCAGCTATGTATTGGTTCTATGTCTACATATAAAATCTGATATTGCATTTACAATATTTATACATTATGTATTCATATCTATCATTACATATATACCTTGCATTTATATCTAGCATTCATTATATACTTTCATGCATGTATTGTATATCATTCTTTCATTCATGTATTTATGCATTGCTTACATATATTACATTAATTGCATTACTACATGCTTGCATTCAACCATATATATACATTAATGTAAATAGGATATATATCATATATATATATCATTTCATTCATCTAACATATCATGTATTACATACTCTATATTTATTTAATATCCATACTACATAGGCTCATAGGTTACACAAAATGCATATATCGTATAGTCGCTCTTTTACTTAAAACTAATACTGTACCAATTGGGCATTCACTAAATTCTAGGACTAAAGTATGTTGTAGTACTTCATGTTAGCTTTCCGAAACTTCAAACGGATCGCAATTTCGTGTCCGGAAGCTCCCGGAATCGCGAAAATACCGAAACGCGTTCGTCTTTCGTACAACTGACACTCAAATAATTCTACAGAAAGTTACATAAAGAATATGGCTTATTAAAATATATGTTTGGAAAGCTAACTTCGATACGGTTCTTTTAAAAAAAATGAGAGATAAATCGGAGTTTTAAGCTAAAAGTTATGACATTTCTAAGTTGCTATTGCTACTAAAAACGTGGATAAAAATTATGACGAATTTGGGTAGTTTGAGACAAAAGAACACAAGTATATAACATAATATATCAAGGACTCACTCTCTACACTAATATATATATATATATGAGACATTATAGAACACATCTCCAATACAAAAATATGAGGTTAAACATGTAATAATTCATTCATACATAACAACAACACATAGTGTGTCCAAATTTGGGGTTTTCCCACATGGACACAACCACAACACAAAGGACACTCCTATGACCTCCAAATGGACATGAAATGGACACAAATGGAGATACAACCATAGGAGTCATTCCTATGGGTTCAAAATAGACCTATATACATGAGGAAATGAAAAGGAGAAGGGATTTATACCTCCCGGTAGATCGAATCGAAGAAAAGCCTTCCCGGAGCGACACCAACACGTAGAGATTCCAAAAGGACACGAATGAGCTCCGAATCCTCCCAAACTTGGGTAGCTTCCTCCTTGGCTAGAATGGAGAAGGAAAGAAGAAGATTTGGTGGCAAAATGGAAGGATTTGGTGGAGAAATTGCTAGGGATTGCTCTCTAGGAATTTGGAAAAGAACAAGAGAGAGAGTGTGGATGAGAATAATGAAATGAACTTGAGCCTGTCCTCTCCCAAAGTGGCTGGCCATATGGGGCTATTTGTCCTATTATGGTAAGTTCCAAAATGCCCCTACTAACCTATTCTATTAGTATTAGGAAAGGGCTAATTGGTTGGGGCTAAATTAGTCATTCTAAAGTCTCTAATCACACTAACCTTATCCATAATAATTAGTCTAATCTCTAACTAAAAGATTTGTATCATGTGCGCCATGGCTAACTAATGTGTGGGTCCACTAAAGTTAACACTATCCCCCGGGTCCCCGTTTCAAGTCGGATTGAGCTGAAATTCGAACCCGACTCAAATAACCCCAAAACAATATCATAAATAATAAAATAAATTTTAAAAAATATTTTAAAAATATAAAATGACAAAAATACTCCTGTTTCTGAAAACTGGGGGTGACAAATTCCTCGAAATTAAAACCAAACAATAGTAAAATGTCAAAATCATAAGTCATAATTTTAAATAGTTTAAAAATGATTAAAAATCACCAAAAATCATAATATGAAATAATTATCAATAAATAATAATTATAATTACAAAATTTTAAAATTACCTTCATCTGGAAAACTGGGTGTTACAGAGTCTTCAAAAGTGATGCGACGGGAGTCTTCGACGTACGGTCGAAACTTCAAAACACAAACATCGCCTTGGTCAGTTGGTGCATCCCTCATGATTCGTACTACCTATATAGTGCGAGGGTCAGTACAATCATATGTACTGGCGCGTGGCTAATTAAAATCTATGCTCTCACTTGTTCAAGCAGTTTTATAAAACATGTTAGCTATTTGGTGATCTTTTTTCTAACCATCTCGATCAATTTGTATGTTAACATGTTTCGAGGCAAGCATATGAAATTGTATACATTGAGCAGTTATGATGTTCATCCCATGTCACGTGCATTAGTTCAAGCAGTAAAAGGGTGTGAAGGTCACTGGCAATGTCAAGCCATCATGGACTATAGCTGGGTTAGATGACGATCCTATCGTGGCGGGTAGTGAGCCCTATGTGAAAGTTCCTGTTGGCCATTAAATATCAAGCACAATAATTTACAAATGAATTGAACTTGATTGCAAACATGCTTGTACAAGAGAAAGCCTAGAAAGAAATCCTAGAAAATAATCCAAGTACAATTGTTTAGTTTTGATTCTGGGGGTGACGATAGAGGCTCGAAAAAGTGTAGCAACTCTACTTTACTTCTTGGACTATCTGACGTATTCCTTATGCTTGAATAAATTGCCCTTCGTAGGTTGCCAGCCTTTTACAGTGGTGTGGCACCCTGCTATTTATAGTGGTAGATATCTTGAGCCACATGGATGGTCGCATGGCCACGTGGCTACAGCAGCACACAAAGACCCACTCCTAGGCCGCCAGCTGGCAACTTATTAGGATTTTGTTACAGCAAATCAGGGTGGTTGAGACTTGGTCAGCCTGCCATGTGTCCTATCGTAGGATAGGATCAATCTGCTTGATTCATTTTAAGCCGCATAAGTCTTTTAGTGTTCGGCCATGCTGGACCGCATAAGACTCATGCGGCTTAAATCGTAGTCTTCCTTGGTCCGCATGTAGCTTGGGAACTTTTAGCCATATAGGTTCTATATTTTGGGCTGCATAGAGCTCATGTGACTCAGATTGCAGTCACCTTTGGCCGCATGAAGCATATAGATTGAGCCGCATAAGGCTCATGCGGCTCGGGTCACAGTCCTTTTGGCCGTATGGCCATGTCCAGACTGCTGACATGATATTTTGTCTGATCATGACTTATCTTCTTTTTTGTCATAGTATCAAAGTTTGTCAGAGCTGTAAGAGCTGTCATTTTTGCCAATTTTGACAGAGTTTTTTCAGTTTTATCAGAAGGGTTGATCAGCTTGGCCGCATAAGTAACTATTCTTTTTAAGGCTCAAAAATCAGTCTAGTAAAGATGGGCTGCAGGGGGCGTACTGAGTCTGACATGAGGCTCTTATTTATGTCGGTCAATCTGTTCCAGAGTACTCATGCGGTCAATTGTGCTCTGCATGAACCCCATATTTTTTATGTTTCTACAAGACCCCCTTCAAAGTTTTCAAATTACAAATTTAGAATACTTTGAATAAGAAGCAAGGACATATGTCAGGCCGTAGAAAAAATCTTCGAGTCATGAGAGACGTCGTGTTGCAGGGACATTTTGAGCCGTAGGGACGATTTTGGGCCGCAGGTAGATCTTGTACCGCATGAGATCTTATGCCGCAGGAAGATCTTGTCTGCCAACTGTCACTACTGCATTTAATGCTTTGATTTGGTTTTTGATTTGGGCTCTTTTTCTGAGATAAAGCTGACGATTACTAAGGATAAAATCCCCAAACGTTATCATTATCTTTAATGGGTACAAGAATCGAAGCGACATTGACGGTTACTAGGGATAAAAATCCCCAAGTGTCGTCATTATCTTTAATATCACGCTAACCAACGTGACGTTTATCTGTTTCCACTTTGAAGAGCTATAAATATGGGCCATAAGGAGAAAGTTTTTCTTTCAACATTTTCTCCTTTGTCTTTATCATCTTTGTCATCTTTTTTGTCCCGTTTAGCCATGGATCCGAAAGTTTCCAAGTCGACTGGTGCTACGACCAAAGGGAAGGGATTCGGCTCTCCGTCGAGTGCTGCGGACTCTCCTTCCGTTCATCCTGACGTGTAACCCCCTATTAAGGGTAAGAACGGTGGGAAAATGATGACTTAAATTTGAATGGCCATATCGTATATTTTATGCGTGGGCCTATCATAGATTACCTATGTGCTGTTGGGCATTATCGATATATCCCCCATCTTATGGGGCTGCATGTGTTCTGTATGATGGGGCCGTATGGGTTGAGTCGTATAAGCGCCACTGACCTTCATGGATACCTCATACATGAGTCGCATGGGTGCTACATGGCTGAGCCGCATGGATGCCTCGTGACCAAACTACATATATATCTCATAAGTGATCTACATAAATGCCTCATGGCTTAGCCGCATGAACATTGCTTAACAGAACCACATAAGTGCTTTAAGACTGAGCCGCATACGTCTCATGTTTTTTAAGCTATATGCGCATTCCTCATAACTGGGTCATATGGGGTATATTTGGCTGAATGTTGTTTTCTTCTAACTGCTAACCCCTTTTTTTTATTTTTTTACAGGGATCCGGCTAGCCAATTTTTCTCGGACCGATATCGACGATAAAGTGAAGATGCATCATTCTGACATACACATCAGATAGCTCAGAACTCCTCATGCTTCGAAAGAGTTTTCTCCGTGCCATTTTGGTATACACATCAAACAACTCAGAACTCCCCATATTTCGAAAGAGTTTTTCGTAGATGGTAGGAAGAACCTTTATAGATCGAAGAGTCGGACCGTGGTCAGGTGTCTGTTGGCCCATTAGTTATGGTCAAACCTGATTTTAATAATTGATCAAACTCTGTCTCGATATAAAAGCAAGTCAATTCAGATATTTATCTACGACGTTTTGGACACTGCTCAACGATGGATACCTACGATGTTCAAGCCTGAAGCCGTTTGCCAGAATGTATTTCCTTCAAAGCAATACAATTTTTCATTTTATTGAGTCTAGGAATACAATGTACACCAAGTCGTACTGGCAAACGGTTATCCGAAATTATTTTTCAAAACCATCATATTCTTTTACAAATGACCTATGTTTTTGAAAAACATCATTTTTACAAAAAGCTTCTGAAGGACTTTTTAAAAAGCCAAATTGATTTTTCTCAAAAATGAACTGGCAGAACCCTAGCAGAACTCGGCCAAAGTTCGGCCAAGATGAACGTTAGTGAACGTTTGATTTTGAACTTGGTCACCCTTCAGTTGCAGTTTGTTACAAAGAGTTCTGTCCGAATTCTGCCCAAATTCTATCAGAGTTGTCTTTGGAAAAAATATAAATAGAGGAGAAGTATTTCGATCATTTCAAATCACCAATTCATTTTCAATCTCTTCTCTTCTTAAGCTTACTTTCTTCTAAAGAGTTCTAAAAAGATTTTATTTTCAAATCCCAAGCCAGTTACAATCCTCTAGTCGATTTGCTAGTACGGTACGGTCTAGAAGTTTCAGAGCGATTGTAATCAGAGGCTTGATAGAAGATACAACTCTTCACAATTGAAGTTGGTTGAGTTCTTCGTATCAAAGCTCGCATCTGTAGAAGTTGCAAGGACTTCGTATGAAAACTTGTAAGATTTTCCAATAGTGGATTTAACTAGAAGCTGGAGTTCTTCCGACAGGACTAGTCTTCACAAGAGAAAAACCAGTATAAATCTCGGTGTTTGCGTTTGCCTTCTGATCACTTTTTATTTCTGTCCTTTACTTTGTGATTATTTTTATATCTGTGATCTAATTGCTAACAAAATTTTTAATTAGCAATATTCTACTGCCTACTCTATTCACCCCCTTCTAGAGTATTCTACTTTACGATTTCGTTCCTACAATTGGTATCAGAGCAGGCTCTCCATCTAGAGGTATTATATTCTGATCCTAATTGTTCTTACAATTGGTATCAGGGCAGGCTCTCCATCTTGAGGTATTATATTCTGATCCCAATTGTTCCTACAGTGTCATCATGAATGTCATGTTTTTACGGCTTTCCAAGTAGGCAAAATCACCATTAGGGATGTTGTTTTGAAGGTACGGTCTTTTGGAGGAGCGGAGCTAAGGTATCCGCAATACTGAGAAGAAAAGCATGCTATATTTGCCCTCCTCTGTACAATTCCTTGGAGATTCAACAGCCTTGTTTGCTTCTCAGCAATAAAACATAACTTCTTTCGAGGGCCATGAAACTGCTTTTTGATGAAGGCGAAGTGCTGTCAAACTGAACAAACTATGTATTGCTAGATTTTCCTTTCTTTTTTTGTTGCTGATGTAGTCCTATGAATGTAACAAATTTTGAATAAATAAAATACATTCACTCCATTCCTTTTTTGTAGTATCTGTAGTTCTTGTACAAGAGGGCCTAATACAACATTTGTGTTTAATAAAGGACATCCCACAGGAGGACTTTTTGTGGACCTATTGCCCTTTTGTGCATATAAAAATACGATCAAATAGATTTGAATGATATTTTGTGGACCTACTACTTTTTGGTAAACCAATGGTGCGAGTAATAGATTAGGATAACTTCTGTGGACCTATTACCCTTTTGCGCACTGGCAGTGCGGGTAAATAGATTTGAAACAAAACCTAATAGAGGTAATATGGATGTGATAGGTTTTGTGGTCTTAACACCATGTCTTTTGTCCCGGGTTGGGTACACGTGCTAAGTCAAGAGACTATCGATATCAGAGGTAATATGGACGTGATACACGATAATCAAGAATACAAATTTTTTTTGGTGGACCTATTACCCTTCTGTGTACTGGTGGTACGAGTAATAGATTTCGAGACAAAACCGACAGAGGTAATATGGACGTGATAGGTTTTGTGGTCTTAAAACCATATATTTTTATCCCGGGTTGTGTACAAGTGTTAAGTCAAGAGACTATCTGTATCAAAGATAATATGGACGTGATACACGATAATCAGGAATATGAAGTTTGCTCAGTGATAACAATAAACTGGACAGACTCCTGTGTGATAAAGCATTAGAGAGAGAGTTCAGAGGTATCATCATACATGACCCGCCACTCAGAGAGATGCGATAGAGTGTGAGTTTAGTGGTACTTGGTGTACATAATCCGATAGTTTGGGAGATTAGATGGTTTGAGGGAGTACCAGCATGTCCTTAGACATAGTATTTCTTCAGGAATATGCTATTTATGGGCATCATGAGCAAGTCCCTGTTTTGTTTTGCGAGCCGGTAGGAGAATACTGTCTCGATGATGTATGGACCCTCGTATTTGGGCAGGAATTTGTCGGTGGTTTTGTGCGTCATGACCATCGGTCTACGAACGGCCAAGATGAGATCGCCTACTTGGAATGTCCTCTGATTGACTTTCTTATTGAAGGCTCGAGAGATGCGTGCTTGATAGAGCTCGATGCTTTGTTGAGCTTGCAAACGTTTCTCGTCTAACACTTCCAATTCTTATAGCCGTCGACGGTAGTTATCGTCCGACGTTAACTGGTAAGTAAGGGCCACACGAAGTGAGGGGATCTGAGTCTTCAATGGGAGGATTGCCTTGCTCTCGTACACCAAAGAAAAGGTATATTTTCGGTAGCCGTTCGACTCATAGTACGGTACGTCCATAAGCATTCGCCCAACTTTTTATTCCAGTCGCACATATTTGAAGACATGAACTTCTTGATAAGCTTGATTATGGTTTTGTTAAAAGCTTCGGCCAGACAATTAGCTGATGGGTTATATGCCGTTGAAGCCTTATTCTGAATTCGGTTCTTGTCACTGAATCGATAGAAGGCATGGCTTGCGAACTGTTGACCATTGTCATGAATGATCCTCCTCGGCAGCCCAAAATGGTAAATGACGTGATGTTTTATGAAACTGATCACGTTTGATGTCTTTACTTCGATCAATGGAACAACTTCCGCCCATTTGGAGAATTAGTCGGTGATTGCGAGAATAAACCGGTGCCTTTTGGCCGACGACGGGGTGATTGGCTAACAATATCCATTTCCCATGCATCAAATGGCCAAGAGGCCACTGTTGTTGCAAGAACTCAGATGGCAGATGTATAAAATCTGCATGGATCTGACAAGCCCTTGCACTTTTTTGCATAATCGACTGCGTCTGCTACCATCGTAGGCCAGTAGTAACCCATCCGATGGAGACGGTCCTGAAACTTCGGGCCCGGTTGGTGAGCCCCACAAACGCCATCGTGAGCCTCGCATAAGGCTTCTCCATTTGATAGACATCTTAACAGTAGTCCATCGTAAGATCGTCGATACAAAATTTTCGTTTCTGTGTCTGTCACTACCACATTTCTAGTTTGAGGGTATTTTTGATATTTTTGGGGTAATTTAAATTTATTAGAATTTATTTGAATTTATGGAAATTTTTAGGAATTATTTTGGAATTGTTTGGACTAGGTTGACTTTGACTAGTTTTGACCCTTGTAGACCAACCTAGAAGCTAACCCTAGTTAGTATAGACTTAGTTAGGTTATATGACTCTAGTTTAACCTAAGTTAACCCTTAGTTTGGTCAATAGACTCTAGTTAGCAATAGGAATTAGAAAGTCATAAGTCATGACTTATGATTTAGAACCTTTGATAAATCAATTTAAGTCATAGCCTTGTAGATTGGCCCAAAGCCCAAGAATACAAAACCCTAGCCCTAGACTCACTTGGCCGGCCACCATATCCTCCTTGGGAACACAACTCTATAAATACTCTCTTAGTTTAGGGTTGCCTCTTTTTAGGAAAGCTCAAGTTTAGAAAGAGGTTTGTTCCTACTTCATTTAATCCATAGAAATTCCATTCCATGTCCTTTTTCATTCAAATCTCTTCCATTAGGTTTTAATATACCTATACTTGATGTTATTGGAGTTTTATTTCAGTTTGTTATTGAATTATTGGATTGGGATATCAAAGAGAGGAGCTCAACAAAGGAGGATTTTCTTGAAAGTTCATCTATAGGTAACTTCTTCATTCCTCAATAAAATTTCAATTTTTTTATACATTTAGGAAGCCCTAGGAGTCCCCTAAGTGGTTGCATTAGTTTCGTGTCGAGTTTCATGGGTTTCGTGTCCGTTTTGGACACGTATCCGACCTGTTCATTTAGTGTTTGTCGAAATGCCTCAAAGGGCATTTCGATTCCTTTTGTGCAATCTATTTGAATAGAAAAATTGTTTTTGATGTCGCTTATACATTTCTCTTTGTCTGGGAGTGTCTTTGTGTCGAGTCGTGTCAGAATCGATACGTGCACACGCTGTTGACACGCGTGCGCACGCTGCTACAGTTCTTTCCTGCTACTCGGGGGCTGTAACGGATACGACACGCAACCAGGACACGCGAGACTCGACACACGCCATTGAGCTATGACTGATACGCCATATGTCAAGTCTCACGTGTCCACGTGGCGTGTCGAGGAAAAAATCCTCATTGCACGGGGATTGGCCTGACTGTGCAGTCGAACATTTTCGACTCTGATACGGCCCTCGTATCCGACACAGACACGACATGGACACGGGCTAGTTGGCCTATGGGGTAGTCCTATAGGTGGGCTACCTAGGTGGATGACCACGAGACACGTTTGTGTCCTGTGTCGAGTGCACGACACAAGTGTACGTGTGCACGAGACAGTGCACTGGACAGTGCACTGTATTGCCCGATCTGGGTTTTTATGGTTTGGACACGTTTGTGTCCTCTTGTATGGACACAAACGCCCTGTATGACTTATATACATTGTATATTTCATTACCAACCTTTTAAATCATATTTTAATGTATTTTCATTAATTGTTTGTCATTTTTCCCAATTTCTGATACATGTGTTTTCCTGAGATTTCCAGTTTTGGAAATCGATTTTGGGCAACTATTTTAACCTATCTAATACTGCTAAAATATTGATTTTAATTCCTATGTTGGTTCTCCTATATGTTATCTTGCTATGTGTCAAATTTGGTGTAATTTGGTGGGTTATTGCCTTCGAATATGGGTTGGGTTATATGAAGACTGAAACCTGAGAATTGGTGCTAAGGCTAAAAACTGAGATTTCATGAAGTGCATTTCCATGTTTAAAGTGTAATTTTGGCAATTGTTTTAGCCTACTTAATCACTATTTATTGCATGTTTTACAACCTAATATAGTTTACCTATATGTAATCTATCTATATGTCAATTTTGGATTTATTTGGGACTGTTTTGGGTTCAAAAACGGAGAATGAAGTATTAGGTTAAAACTGAAAATTGTGAACTGTTGTAAACTAGTTTTGGGGTTTTGTTTTGAACTGGAGATTATGTTTGGTCTGAACTGGTATTTTCCCCATTCCTTTCTTCATTGTTCACTGTTTTGCTATGTCTCTATAACACTGTTTCACATATCCACACGCACACATGATATGTTTCACTCACTACACTCCCACATCATTTCCTCCTCTATACACACATTATTTTACACACACATACACATTATCACCACATTCTCTATCACACTACACAGCCACCCTACCTAACTCTCTTCACACACACACACATGCTCTCTCCCTATATATCATGTATATATATAAGTTAATAATGTATTGTGAATATATAATATATATGAATATCTATTTATGTATAGATATCATATAGGTATGTAATGTATATATAGGGTATATAGATATATGTGTTTAATAATTGTGTATGTGTGATGTTGGTTTGACCTAGTGATTGTGTAGGAGTACTAAGCTAGGCTTGATTAGACTAATGTAGACTAGTTTGACCTAATTTAGACTTGGTTGACCTAGTTTGACCATAGTTGACTTAGGTTTGACTTCTTGGTTGACCAAGGTTGACCAAGAGTTGACTTTGGCCTAGATTGACCTAGAATCATGTAGAGTGCATAGTAGAACTTTATTTTACCATTTTAGACTTGTTGTGACTTGTGCTGTTCTGATTAGGAGCCAGACACCACTCCTCGGACAGTACTTTCATATTGGACACTCAGATACCAGGCGAGTACATTCTCTGATCATTTCATATCCTCCTTAGAATTATTTCCTGCATTAAATTACTTTACTTGTTACTATCACATTGGTCACATGGATTGGTACTATATGGATCCCTTCTTGAGATGTTATCCTTAGGGAGCATCGGGTACTACATGTTCTGTGCGTTTCACTTACATGGCGTATCACTATGCTTCACTGGTTCTTTGATCACTTGTGACATATACCCTTATAATCACAGAGTCTCCTAGAATCTCTTATCCCATTTATTGGGTATCCTAGAATCTCCTAGAATCCCCATTTATGGGACATCCATGTATCACCCTTCGGGGGCTTGCATGGAATCATAACATAACCTAGTTGGATCCTTGTGTATTGATTGGGGGTACGGGGGAGTAGAAGTAGACATGTGAATAATACCCAAGTAGTATCTTATCAGAATCTTTTTCATAGTGTCTTATCAGAATCTCATATGCCATTTACATGTATATGTTGTACTCTGACTCACTAGCCACATGTTAGTTCTTTATTTATAGTAGATATTTCTATTACAGTTCTTTCTCTGTTTACATACCGCATTTCTTTCAGTACCTGTATCTTACTTTTCTGTATGATTATATTTTTCTAACCTGCTATGAACTGTTGAGATGTACTGTGCTCGCTCCTATCCTGACTGGACCTGTTGAAAATATTACAGAGGACGAGGAGGAGGCCTGTCTGGATACTTTCTACGGGGCAGCCTTAGATGACACTTGCGAGCTGGACCCTCAAGAGGACCCAGCTCTAGCTGAGGACATCACCCCCATTGCTTAGACTAGTTTAGTTAGGCTCATCTTATTTCATGTTGTCATGAGACTGCTTAGCTAGACTTTACTTCTGTTTAGAGATTTTGGAGTTGTATATATTCTTTCATTCAGTAGCTGAGACCATGTACCTCTGGATATTTGCTGGGATTATCTTAGACTACTTTATCATCTATTTTTTTTTAGTTCTATTTCATATCGTGCTCTCTTCCTTAGTTGTGATTGAGTTCATTTACTGCTATGTCACCCCCATTCGGGGAGTATGAACTGTTTAGAGATATATTGTTAGATGTATGTTGACCTAGGACAGCGTTCTACCGTCGACATTGCGGTATAGGCTGGACATACCCACGTCTCGTGCCCTTACTCGAGGGTGCGGGTCGTGACAGTGTCATAAAAGAATATGAGAGAACGCCTTCTGATTGAAGTTGTTTCTTTCACATTCTATACAGGATTTCGTAGACTGCAAAGTCGATGAACGGGAGTCTCCAATCTTGCACGTCATTGGTCATCTGGGCGGAGTAACTCATATCCAGTTGAACGTTGATCTTGGGACAGACCAGCTCATGGCCCATAATGTCAAATAGAAGATGAGCATAATTTGGAACCGCCAAAGAAGCGGCAAGGCCTGCTAGGGCGTCGACTTCAATATTTTGGAGCCTAGGAACATGTTCTATAAATAACCCCTCCAAGGTTGCTATGACGGCAATTGCTGTCTGATGATAAAGAATCAGGTCCGCGTTACGAACCTCGTAAGAGCCTCGAATTTGATTGACGATCAATTGCGAGTCGCCATATGCTTCTAGGTATTCGACTTCCACCTTTTTTGCAAATCGGTGCCCGATGACCAAAGCGTTATATTTGACTATATTGTTTGAACAGGGTTCTGTAAAAAAATATGCCCGGTTGACCACCAACCCAGAGGAAGAAATTAATACTATCCCGACTCCAGCGACGATATCACCTTGCGGCCCTATTCTTGAAGCACCGTCAAAGAACATTTGCCAAACGTTATCATGTGAAGTCATATTTGATTTAACAACTTCGTCTGGGATTTCTTCATAGATTCTTACTGTTCTTGAGCCTGGATGGGCTGCTAGGAAGTCGGCCAAGGCTTGACCTTTGACAGCCTTCTGCGAAACGAAGACCATGTCGTAGGAGGATAACAACTATCATTCGACTGAGATAATAAATGGCTTGTTCATGTCATGCATCATTAATTTGGGCTAGCAAGGCACCTAGGGAGTGTTCCATCGCCCGTACATAGAGCAGGAAGGGCTTTTCGGCGGCCGGGGCTACCAGAACTGGCGGATTCGTAAAGTATTCCTTAATGTCATCAAAGGTGCGTTGACATTCCTTATTCCATACGAAAGATACGCCTTTCGTCATCAGTTGTGTGTAAGGTTGACATCACCCTGAGAGGTTAGATATGAACCTCCTGATGTAAGCTACTCTTTCCTGAAGGCCGTAGAGTTTACGGAGGTTCCTCGGTGGACTCATCTCCAGGATTGCCTTTGTCTTATCGGGGTCTATGTGAATGCCCGTGGAAGTAATGACAAAGCCCAAGAACTTCCTGCTGGACACACCCAGGAAGGACTTGGTAGGATTTATCTTTAGATTGTGCGCTCGCATAAGGTCGAACACTGTTCTCAAATCGTATAAGTAATCATCCTTGGAGCGGCTTTTGACGGCGATGTCGTCAACGTAACACTCTACCGTCTTGCACAAGTGATCTCTAAAGATGACGCTCATAGCTCGTTGATATGTAGGGGCATGGCTGTGTAACAGTACACACCAATCGGTGTTCGGAATGATGTATGCTTCTCATCGTCAAGAGACATTTTAATTTAATTATATCCTGAAAAGCCATCCATAAAGGACATACGCTCGAAGCCACACACATTATCGATCATTATGTCGGTAATGGGAAGAGGAAATTCATCCTTATGACATGCCGTATTCAAATTGCGAAAGTCGATGCAGATTCAGATCTTCCTGTTCTTCTTGACGACTGGTACTATATTAGCTATCTAGTCTGGGTGCTGCTCCTTGCGAATGAAACCGTTAGCTATGAGCTTGTTTACTTCCACTTCGATGGAGTTTATGATGTCTGGACAGAACTGCCATTGCTGTTTCT
>JANAVB010033216.1:2277537-2550037 GCA_029216955.1 Iris pallida | reverse complement strand
AATATTATTAAACAGTACATTATATATTGTTATGTAATGTATTAGTTTATATAGAAGTTGATATATATAATTCAACATAGGAAAAATGGTAAATATACGTATTTATGTGACTCAAATATGTAGATTATTATTTTAATATGTTAAAGTATTTTTCTAAAAATACCTAAAGAGATTTTGAGACTGAAATATATAAGGAGATTTTTCCCAAATGAAAATATTTTGCTATAAAGGTTAACACATTTATATTATACATATGTTATCGATTTCTTCCATAAGGTTATGTAAATAGTTATAAAGATTTTTATACGAAATTAAAATATTATAAGTATTTTCTAAATAGCTTAATAAGGATTTTTCTCCATACAGCGCTGTATAGGTATAGGGTGATGATTGTTGTTTGTTTATTAGGTTGGTCGATTTTATGGACCATAGCCGTAGCACGAGCTAGGTCGGCTACGACTTTGTTATCACAGATGGGTCAGCGACATTGGACAAAACACCAGGCAAGTATACCTTGCCAACTTGTACAATACAATTTATAAGCATGTTCCTTATCTCGCTTTTGTTCTTTTCCTTACATGCGTGATTGCTTGATTCCATGTCTAGTACACTCATCCTGTTATAGTTCTACTTTACATGTTTCTAGTTGTCTGTGCATTCTTGTTCTTTTCTGTTATGATATTCTATCTGTTACACCGAGTTTCATATGTTTTCCTTGATAGAGTCGTCTAGTCCTACACCACGATTCCCTCGACTTGATT
Organism: Iris pallida; assembly: GCA_029216955.1. Taxonomy (NCBI): domain Eukaryota; kingdom Viridiplantae; phylum Streptophyta; class Magnoliopsida; order Asparagales; family Iridaceae; genus Iris; species Iris pallida. The sequence continues at coordinate 2,549,276 of JANAVB010033216.1, read as the reverse complement.
ATAACTTGACTTGACTTGACATGACTTGAGAGTAGGACTTGACTTTGACATTCTATAGATTGTGAGTACTTACCTTGACTACGGTCTATAGGATTTTATACTAGGATTGGCTACTATCTTGGTTGTGAGTACTTGCCTTGACTGCGATTGAGACACTATAGATTGTGAGTACTTGCCTTGACTGCAGTTTATAGCCAGCCATTTCTAGTATGGCATGCCAGTGTCTTAGGATCCTTGTGTTTAGATCTTGCGTCTTGGTTCATTTTGTCTCGTTGGATGTCCTTGATTGTTCCTCACTTCTTGTATATTTTACTGTTACATGTTGGCTTGTATATTATATATCTTGCTAGTCCTCTGAGGACCTAATGATCTCTTCAGGTTTAGCGGCTACATGGAGTTAGTTAGCAGAGCAGGATGGTAGAGGATTGCGATCCATGATACAGGTATTTACTGGTGATATTTCTTTGTTATTCATTCGTGCCTTATTTTCAGTACCATGATATACTCTGCTTATTTATAGACTCATATCATTCTTAGAGTCTAATCGGACAAAATGCTAATGGGCTGCAGACCATGACCCATACTTGTTCATTCCTGTTTTACATGATACATGTGGATTGAGATATAGTTTAGATTAGATATGATACCATGACCTTGACAGCTTATACGTACTCGAGTCGGGCTGGAGTCTGCTCGATACGTAGCTGGCTTGCTCACGAGCTCGCATCCGAAAAACGGGTGCGGGTCGTGACAAGGAGGAGGCATTTGCTCGGAGAAATCGGCCGACAAAGCGCTCGGGAAATTCCGTTTATTGAGATTCTGACTCTCAATAGGTAAACCTCGTTCTACCTTTCTTTCTTCTGAATTTTCTTCATTATTGTATCCATATAGGCACCCTTGATCTGTGTATAAAGTTTGGTAGAATTTTGGTTTCGTTTGATAGAGGTATCGGACACGTATCGGTCTTATGTAGTACGTGTTCGACGAAATGCCACTTAGAACTAAAAAGTATTAATTTTTGATTTTGTTTTCACGAATTCCTTCCTAATATGATTTGTAACAACTTTCGTGAAGACGGATCAGAAATTAACACGATTTCAGTGGCCGAACGGACACTGACAAGAATGCACGAGATCCCGTGCACGGTCCCGTGCACGCCCTGCCGTTTGTGTGTCATAACTCGACGCACAGAGCTCCGTCTCGTATGAAATTTCATGAGCACGTAGGGGCAACCTCTGCCCACATGCTTGAAAAATTTCACGATGTTTCGTCGAACGAACGCGGAGAAATCCGACGTGCACTGGTTAGCCCACACAGTACACGTGGCTGAATTTTATCGCTGACACGGCCTTCGTACGCGGACACGGCGCATCTAGGACCCATTCCAGGAGCACGAGCACGTAGCCCTATACATAGACTACCCAGGGACCCGATCCCGAGTCGCAGCGTGTGTCACGACCCGCACCCTAGAGTAAGGGCACAAGAAGTAGGTACGTCCAGCCTACGTTGCAGTTTCGGCGGTAGAACGCTGTCCTAGGTCACAACATCTAACAATATAATACTAAGCAGTTTATACTCCCCGAATTGGGGTAACATAGCAGAATGTAAACTCAATCACAACTAAGGAAGAAGAAGCACGATATGATATAGAACTCAAAATGAAATACAGATGATCAGAAGAGTCTAAGTGTCTAAGATATCACAATCCAGAAAATATCTCAATCTCAAATACAGTAATCCATAAAGTAAATACAACTCAAGACAACTGAAAAAGTGAAATACATGAACCTCTACTGTATCCTCTAGGCTAGCAGGTAACCTCCAAGCTATCTGTAAAAATTATCAACAGGTCCAATCAGGACAGGAGCGAGCACAGTACATCTCAACAGTTCATAGCAGGTTAGAAAATATAATTATGCAGAAAAGTAAGATACAGGAGCTGAAAGAAATACAGTATACAAACAGAGAGAGAACTGTAATAAAAATATCTACTATAAATAGAGAACTAACAGTGGCTAGTGAGTCAGAGTACAATATAGACATGTAAATGGCATAGGATGATTCTGATAATATACTATGGAATGATTCTGATGCTACACTACTTGGATATTATTCACATGTCCACTTCTACTCCCCTGTCACGACCAGCGCCCTAGAGTTAGGGCACGAGAACGAAACAACGCCCAGCCTACGCCGTAGTGTCGGCGGTAGAACGCTGTCCTAGGTCTCAATGCATCTAACAGTATAAGACTAAACAGTTTATACTCCCCGAATGGGGGTGACATAGCAGATACCATCTCAATCACATCTAAGGTAGAGCATGATAAAGGTAGATAAAACATGAAATCCAAAATAAATACAAGAGATAGAAGTCTAAGTGTCTAAGATACATAAACCCAGAAATATATCTCAAAACTCAAATACAGTAATCCACAAAGTAAATACAACTCCAGACAGAAGAAATACCATCTAAACAACCTCTAATGTGTCTCCTCTAGGCTAGCAGGCAATCCCAGGCTATCTGTAAAATTTATCAACAGGTCCAGTCAGGACAGGAGCGAGCACATTACATCTCAACAGTTTATAGCAGGTTAGAAAGTATAATCATGCAGTAAAGTAAGATACAGGTACTGAAAAAAATGCTGTATGTAAACAGAGAGAGAGCTGTAATAGAAATATCTACTATAAATAAAGAACTAACATGTGGCTAGTGAGTCAGAGTACAATATAGACATGTAAATGGCATAGGAGATTCTGATGCTACACTATGGAAGAGATTCTGATGCTACACTACTTGGGTATTATTCACATGTCCATTTCTACTCTCCCGTACCCCCAATCAATACACAAGGATCCAGCCAGGTTATGTTATATGATGCTATGTAACAGCCCCCGAAGGTGATAGACCCCGAAGGTGATAGACCCCGAAGATGATACATAGTAGTCCCATAAATGGGATAAGGATTCTAGGAAGACTCTGTGATCATAAGAGTATATGTCACAAGTGATCGAAGAACCAACGAAGCATAGTGATACGCCATGTAAGTGAAACGCACAGAACATAGAGTACCCGATGCTCCCTAAGGATAACATCTCAAGAAAGGATCCATATAGTACCAATCCGTGTGACCATCGTGACAGTACAAGTAAAGTAATCTACTGCAGGAAATAATTCTAAGCAGGATATGAAATTATCAGAGAATGTACTCGCCTCGATAACCTGAACAGCTGATAAGTATAGGGGGGTCCCATTGAAGCCACAGAGTCCTATTTAAAGCAACACAGGTTACAAGGTGTTCAAGTTGTAATAAATGAATCTCTATAATCAATCTATATTATTCTAGGTTCTTCTAAGTCAAAACAACTCTAGGTCGACTCCGGTCAATAATCTAGTCAAACTAGGTCAAGTGTTGACTTACAGTTGACTTTGGGTCAACTGGTCAACTCTGGTCAAACAGGGTCAATTCTAGTCTAATATAAAGTGTACATGTTATTTGTACGTCGAAACTTACGACACGCAAATCGAGATAAGGAGATTATCGGTAAGGTTGATAATCTTATTATAGTGATCCACGTGTCCAACTTGTCAATTTCAGCGATGTGAGATCACTGGAATTGGCTGATCTCAGTTTCGTTGTACTAATCCCGAAATACGAACATTATATGAATTAATTATTTATTAATTATAAAAAGGTTAAACTCAGGGAAATTATCAACAAACATTGTCAGACGATGAAATAAACATCGCCAACGTGTCCAGAATGGTCAAATTAGCTAGGATAGCCTATCCAACGGTCCAATTTGGACATAAGGGCAAAAAGGTAATTTTGGGTCAAAACGTTGTCCGTGTCAGAACCGTTTTGCACCGAAAAATGTGCAAGAAAATAAGTCTATAAAATATAATAAATTATATGTCCACGAAACCAGAATGACGATACGAACCCAACGGTATCTCCAGAATTGGATTCCGTTGACCCGATCTCAATTTGGCCCGTTGACCAGAACTTGGAATTCTGGTTTGCACGAAAATGCGTGCCGGAGCCAAAGTTCTCAAAACTCAGCAAACTACATGTCAACGAGTCCAGAATGGCGATACGAACTCAACGGTATATCCGAAATTGGATTCCGATGAGCCGATCTCAAAATGACCCGTTGACCCGGATATTGGTATCCGACTTGTACCGAAATGCGTGCCGAATCCAATGTCTACCAAAACCTAGCAAATTATATGTCAAACGAGTCCAGAATGACGATACGAACTCAACGGTATATCCGAAATTGGATTCTGATGAGCCGGCGTCAAAAAGTCCCGTTGACCCAGAAAGTGGGACCCGCTTTGCACCGAAATACGTGTCCGGGCCCACGTTCTCCAAATCTAACAAATTTTATATGAAAACATGCCAGAACGACGCCACAAGTCTACTGGTGGTGTCAGCAATGAAATCTGGAGTCCCGTGTTCAAAAATAGAATTTTACAAGTTAGAAATTATGAATTCGGATGGCAAACTTTGGCGTTGAATTCAACCAATCAAACAAGCTCACAATGAAACGAAACTAGAGGGATAGTAAGAGGGTTATACCAGCTTCGCACAAGAACTGGTAGCATGCCAAACGGAGCTGCGGTGGAGGAGGTACAAGCTGACGAAGTTGGCCCCGTGAAACTGTCCAAATTTAATACAATTTAAACGGTCAACTTGGTGGCCGGTTTTGATGTATCAAACGATAAAATTAACGGACGAAAATTGATAGGGATGAAGGTGGATATACCGAGATTGTGATGGAGCGAAGAAATTGTCGATCCAATGGTCGGATCTCCAGGAAAATACGTACGAAGTTGCTGCGACGGAGCGCCAAAATGAACTCGATTCCACGCGCGTCACGACGGGACGTCGTTCAAAACGCACAAATCGCCTCGACGGCGCATCCCGGAGGACGGTGGCCGCCATGGGGCCTATCCCGGGGGTGTGCCCGGCCATGGAGGGGTCGTCCACGCCAACCACGGCGGCTGTGGCGTCGGCGGCGGCGCCTGCACGCCGGCCAAGTGCACGGAAATGCTGCTGTTGCAGCTACTGTTGCTATGCTAGCCGCGGTTGCCGGCCAGCTGGGCGCACGGCGGCGCCCGGCCAACGTACGACGAGGCAGCGGGGTGGCACGGCGAACGCGACGGCGCCGCACGGTGGAGGTGGCACGGATGGTTTGTGGTGGTGGCGTGGTCCATTGGAAAGGAGAAGGAGAGGAGTTGGGATGAGGAGATCACTGTGTTGGAGCTGCTGCTCGGCCAGGGGGGTGGCCGGCGGTGCTCGGCCACGGCAGAGCTCGGGGGAGGTCCGGCCAGGTTGGGCTCGGGCATGGGAAGAGCTCGGGTGAGCTGCTATTGATGGGGTGAGGAAAATATTAGAGTGGGAGAGAGAGAGAGGTGAGAATTATTTGTGTGTGGGAAAAAAATATTTAGACTTTGTGAGCAATCAATGGAGGAGAGAGGGAGAGGTGAAAAAGTTGTTCCCTCAAAGTTAGGGCCGGCTAGGGGTGTTGGGGAATTAATGGCTGCTATGGGAGGAAATTTAATGGTGAGGATTGATTTGGAGAAATCAAGTGGTTAAGGTTAAAAGTAGGGAAATTGGCCATTCCAAGGGTTTTAAATAATTAGAAATTACACTCAAAATTCGAAATAGAAAAGTAGGTATTGAATATTATTTTTGGACACAGAAAAATGAGGGCGTCCCGATGGAGGGTAACATGGAGGTGGGCTGGACTCGGTGGAGCCGAATTGGGTCAAAGTCAGACATTGTGCAAAAATTGAATTAAAAATTAGGCGTCGATGATCATGGACAAATAAGTAGCACATGGGGATTCCAATAAATGGGACACAAGTGGCGAACGGGTAGTAGGCTCAATGTGGGCCATGTCCATAGTTGGGGCTGACAGGTTTTGGTCGACAGGGGACCCACAAATCAAGTTGGAAGATGAATGTGACGCCGTGGAGTGAGATAAAATCGGGTCACGTGTCGAAAAAGTTGTGCGAATCAAATAGATCATAAAATAACGTGTCTGAGTGGGACACGAAGGTCATGGGTGACGAGCGTCTCGAGTAGATCATCAATGAGAAGTTGGTTTCAAGAAACTGACTAGTCTTGCGCTCCCAAATTAAAAGTCACGGTAACGTGCTAATAATGATCAAGAAAAAGAGTGGGAAAAATAATTAATGATCAAATGGTCTAATTCGACCCGAAGTTCAGTGAAGCAAAAGGAGTACAAGGGAAGAAGTTTGGATGGGACACTATATACCATCATGAAGGTAATCATGTCCACTCCAAAACTCGTGAAGAAGATTTCCAAAGTTGAACATCCCTGACACTCCAAATATCAATGGCACGGGAAAGATATACTTAAGGAAAAAATACAGAATAAATTATTTATCAAAACCAATCAATCAGAAAATAAAATAAAATAAAAAAAATCAACCCGAATTTTAGGGTGCTCACATCCCCCGTACCCCCAATCAATACACAAGGATCCAGCCAAGTTATGTTATGATTCATGTAACGGCCCTCGAAGGGTGAGGATCCAGCCAAGTTATGTTATGATTCATGTAACGGCCCTCGAAGGGTGGTACATGATAGTCCCATAAATGGGAATTCTAGGAAATACCCATAAATAGGGGATTCAAGGAAGACTCTATGATCATGAAAGTACATGTCACAAGTGATTCAATGAACCATAAAGCATAGTGATACACAATGTAAGTGAAACGCACAGAACATGTAGTATCAGATGCTCCCTGAGGGAATAACATCTCAAGAAAGGATCCATATAGTACTAATCCGTGTGACCAACGTGACAGCATCAAGTAAAGTAATTTAAAGCAAGAGGATAATTCTAACAGGATATGAAATGATCAGAGAATGTACTCGCCTCGATTTGGTTGAAGTCGACATGTACGACACGAACGTGTCGACACGAGGTAGGTATAATGCTATGCTCCACAGAGGGTCCCAGACGACAACACGGGCAGTCCCAATGAGTCCAGAATAGTCCAAATAGCCTAGTTTGGTATATAAAATTCTAAAATCAGGGTTTGGTACGATAATCAATCAAGAAATAGAAAATGACTATCATAGTCACGATTTATGATTTCAGAGAAAAAATATAATTAAATAAATATAATAATTTTTTTTTGGAAATCCTTTATAATGTTAAAAACTATATCTTTATTAATCAACATATTTTAGATAATATTTCAAAACCCAGAAAATCATTTCTGTACTAATATTCCTATTTTGTCAATATGAATTTAGGTCAAAAACTTAATAAATATGTTTTAGAAATATTACCATATATTTTTATATATTTCCAAATAAGCAATACTACTAGTAACGATAAAACTAATAATAAAGTACAATGCATACACATTATATACATGTATACACCATACTCGTATACATTTATTATGGCCCAAAACCTATTAATGGTAATTATAAAATCTTTAAAAATCCTAATTATTAACTAAAATAATACCAACAAGAATTTATAATAATAAAATAATAAATACCCTCATTATTTCAACCATTATTACAATGTATATATAAAATAATATATATACTATTATATATTAATCCATAAACTAATATATATATACAATATATATTAATACATAACTATTATATATACAAATATACATTAATACATAAACTAATATACATTACATTATATACTAATATATATATTATATATATAAACTAATATATTACATATAAACTAAAATATATTATATATATATAACTAATATATTACATATAACTAATATATATTATATATATAAACTGATGTATTATACCTAATAGAGGGGCTGATCCCCAAATTTCATAGAAAGAAAGGGAAAAAAAGGGGGGTTCGAAACGGGAGGAGAGGCTCACAGAGGAGGCGGATCGGGGCTCCGGCGGCTAAGTATGGTGGCGTCGAGGTTGGGGCTCACATGGGTGGCCGGAGGGGAACGGTGCGGAGCGACGCCAGTAGGGCGGAGGCCGCGTGCAGAAAATTTGGGGCGGCTGGATCTGGAGGTCGGGGCTCCAGCGGTCGGTCGGCGGAGGGGTTCCGGTCGTCAAGCTCAAGGTCGGGCGGCGGGCGGCAGAGAATGACGGCGAGGGCGGGGAATCATCGGGAAGAGGGAAGGCGGATGGGCGCACAGGCCTGGCGATGGCCGGGCAGGTTCGGGTTTTGCCGACGGCGGGATGCAGCCGGGGGTTGGCGGTCGGTGAGTGGTGGTCGGACAGCGGTCGACATAGACATATATTCAACGACATCAACAAAAAAGTGTCGTGGTAATGGAATATATATCATCATTTATAACACTTTTTTACAAGTGCCATAGACATATATTCAACGACATCAGCAAAATGTCATCTAATATTAAATAATAATTTACAACACCTTTCTAATGTCATGCTAAAATTAGCTATCCTGCTTTTTTTTTTATCATTTTGGCACCTCCCAACTTTTTTTCCCAAATCATCTTTTTTACTCCCTCTACAGACCTAGTTTTTCCATAGTAAATCAGGGTCTCTCTCTTTCTCTCTCTTCTCCACTGTCGAATTTTTTTCTCAGGTTCAACTCCCATGGCTCGACCAATCGATCTATTCCTCTTCCAACTCCGCTTTCCACACCTCTAGTCTCCTTTGTCAGGAGCTCGGCGACCGGATCCTCACCGTATAGTTCTTCGACCTGGTGCTCTCGTCTACCGAGTGTGATATGGTAGAGGAGCATGACCAGAGGGAGGTAAAAGTCACCACCTTTTTGTTTATATTTTACTATGAATTACAGGTCGGTGGGGTTCAGAGTTGTTGAAGACTTGCCTCCTTCAGTTATCATAACCTCGGATGACTTGCTTCATTCGACAACCAACCAGCATCGACGACAACAAGGAGCATCGACGACGACAAAGATCGGTTATCAGTGAACATCATCGATTGTGATCACCAAGTGTTTGGTAAATTGTCCTAGTGGAGATGTTAACCCGCTCGAGTTTTAGGATTTGTAGCACACGATGTCATCTTCCTAGATCGAATATTCCGGTTGATGTTTTATATTGTGTGATCATTACCACAATTGAAGATTGAGGAGAACAATACCGAGGTGTGTCAACATCCTTTCGTTTTTTTTTCTTTTATTCTGTTTTATTCTGTTATCAACTGATTGATCTTGATTTAAATAATTTGATCATTAGATCACATGATATGATTTTTTCTTCTCTGTTTTGATTACTAGGGATAGGCTCAATCGATTGAACTCTCTATTCCAGTCATGCTCACAAATGTTCGATCAAAATCTGCATAGGAGTAGTTGTCTCCGATCGGGCGGGCCTCTAGAGTCAATACTGACTTCTGTGTCCCTGATCGGACATATCAGGTATCCAATTCTCTATGTTCTCTGTTTTCAAAAGTTTGTATGTTCATATTATGAGAGAATTGCAAGATTTTTTTCCAATTACTTTTGCTGTCAAGACACATTTTTGCGAGATGTTGGTATCAGTAAATATCTGTAAGTCTGTTTTTATTTCTAAATATTCTTTTGCAACCTGCTCAACGTTCTATATTGGAATTTTTTATAAAGTACTTTGATTGTCTCTCTTAATGAAATACTATAAAGTAATTTGTACGAATACTGCATAAGTATGGTCTCAATAGCTATAGATTAAAAACCATTTTGTGGCATTATTTAGGATTAGAATTCAACTCTTTTGTATCAGTATCTTGATTTATAGTTATCTATCTGTATCTTACAGACCAGTGAAATTATTATTGGTGATGCAGATGTTGGTCGATGGTGACTTCTGGGCCCTTGCAGTTGAATATGCTATCGGGAGTCTGTTTGATGCTTTTATTGTTACTAACCATAAGGATTCACTTGTTTTACAAGCTTGTGCCAGAGAAGCAAAGTACCAAAATGTTTCGATAATTATACATTATTTTGCTAGACCCTGGTTAGATTTATATTCTTGTAACTTCTATTTAAGGGCAACTATAATGATTTTTCTTGCAACATGGTGAATCTCTGGAAATAAGCATTTCCCTTGTAACATGTTTTTTAGCAGGTTGACTATCCAAACCATTTGCTCCCTTCAATAAATCATCCGATTGAAAATCATACAATGTTGAATGTTTTGGTTGATTCGGTTAGTATATCTTAGTGTCTTTAAATACTTAGGCATAACATCTCTCTCTCTCTCTATTTTTTGAAGCAATGGGTAATTGTGGCGAACTCGCCTCCACTGAGGCTCGAACTCCCGACAACTTCGGCTGCATGCATCTCTCTTAACCACTAGGCTAGAGGTCATTATATATGCAGCGATGAGCTATTTGTGATGCTCGATGCTGCGGACCTCGTGGTAAGGAGGCTCGATGAGCTGTTTGTGGTCGATTGAAAGAACCTCATGGACATCTTGTTTCCGAAGTTTGAACCAGAGGTGGAAATGGAAGAGGAGGAGGAAGACCCTTCTCCGTCGTCATCTATGGTGGTGGATGATGCCTTCCAGTAAGAAAAATTATTCTTTGTTGTCCTTTAGTTTTCTGATATGTATTTACAATATCAATGTTTCATTGATTTGTGGTAGTTGATTCATAATTTTACTTAGGGGCGGGGGATTTCTTGGGCATTCTAGCAGCAACAGCTGCTGCTATTAAGGCATCAGTAATGTGTAGGACTGCTAGAGTGTGCAGCAACAACATTTGCAAAAGGTTTTGAAAATTTTATTTAGGTTACAATTTTATATCATTTTTATGTTGTCTGAAACCTAGATAGCCATGTAGGCTTCCTTTTGGGTTGATTAATGGATGATAATTTTCAAGATCCATAATTGAAATGATATGTGGTGCAAAGTTTTCAGGTTTGAAGCCTACAAAACATGTGAAGCCTTCCCCCCTTGTTTTTTTCCTTCTTTTCTTAAATTCTCTGTTAAAACCTTTTTCTTTTCCAATTCCTGGCTGGCATAAACCTGCATTCCATATATAAACCCTGCGCTTCATTCCCAAACAACCAACAACAATCCTATTTAATCCTTAAGCCTTCTCGCGGTCACACCCTACCCAAATCAGTCCTGGAATAGTCGACTATAACTGCTGTTACAACAAAGTACAAGCATCCAAATTCTTTTCAGAAGCTAAAAATAGCAACCAAGATCCATTATTCCCAATTCCTATGATTTCTGACAATATTTTTTGCCAATTCCCAATTATTACAAATTTTTTTCCTAATGCTGATCATTTTTGAAAGATTGACATCAGTCCTGCATCTGTAGCTTTGTAGGAACAATGGGATCTAAGATAACTTGCTTAGTGGACTGATTTGTGCAATAATTACTGTAATTATGAACTAAATAGGATGAGCTATATTAATGAACATAGTTCAAGCATTCGACATTCAATCTTTAATTGATGTTATATAATTATACTATTAGTCAATTGCACCATTTTTAATAGCGGCATGTTATGGTGGCCTAGTGCTTTGCATATATTAACCTTATCAACTGCCTTATACCATGTATATAATGCTTCTTAAACATAAAATACCTGCTATGTTATTATCTAGATTTGGAGAGGTCCGAACTTTTTTACCTTTCTGAACATAAAATGCCTACTATGACAGTCCACTTATGTTAGTACTATTTTAGTATTTGTTTCAGTTTCGAAAATTTTGATATTTAGCATCAAAATAAAATAGAGAATGAACAGAAAAGGTTATGTTTATCCATCTCTTTCTTTCCAATATTTACTGACTCATTCTATTTTTTCTTGATTTCTCTATTAACCCTTTTTATTGTATAGATTATTTGTGCAAATCATTCACTAATATATCTAAGTGAAATATATCAGATTCAAAATCTAATTGAAGTGCAAACTTTATTTTTGTGTAAATTTTTAATGGTTCTCAAGATTTTAACTCAATTTGTTCTCTCATCTGAGTCATCATGTTTAAACTTTGGCAGCTGAATAGGAGTATAGTAAGGAGAAACTGAATGATATGATAGCAAAACTCTATGGTGAATTTGTGTAGCTGTGATTCAGGTGAATAGCCTTTGATTCACCATTTTTTTAACTCTAGTTGCATTTGATGGTCAAAAGGATGTTTGATTTTGTGTTCTTCCAAATTTGCTCAGCTTGGAGCACAAACAGAGACATAGCTGAAAGAGAAGAAGTTGAGAGTTGAAGATGCACTTAATGCTACAAAGATAGTTGTTGGCCCCAAGTTTTCACTACTGAAGTTCGTGATTCCATTGGTAGTGGTATAGCCATGTTTATTGGTCAAATTCTTTTTTTCTTTAACTATCTATGCTTTTGGCCAGGCTGTTGTGGAAGAAGCTATTTTTGTGGGTGGTGGCTATGTGCCCTTCTAAGGCTAGTAGCAAATATATCTTTTCAATACTAATTATAGTATTTTTTTCCTTTCATAACATGGTACTTTCCAAAAGTAATTATAACAGACTATAGTTGTTTCTGAAACAATGTATTCAAAGTGATATTTCATTAGGAGAAATTATACTTTCCTAAATACTATTTAGTAGGAGAAATTGTGATTTGAAATCTTGATTTCGAATCCACCTAAATGGGGTTCTAACTAAAGTCAGGATTTGAGAATGAGATTTTATTGAAATCATTGTCGTTTGAGGACATTATTCTAAATTTCTACATAACTGCAATGCCATTCATGTCATGCTTCTAACTGTCAGTTTCAGTACTTTTGGTTATTTTGTATCCTCCAATTCCTATCCGAAACTGTCGAAATGTACCGATTTCAATCAATACATACAACCTTGGTTTTACATTCAAACTTTCTTTCATTTAGTTGTATTCTCTTGGTTCAAGCTTTAATTTAATGATCATTTTCTAATGAACGTGGAAAGATTGAGGTCCCCATCTTTCTCATAATGAACTACATTTTTTATTTGAATTTTAGGTTGTGGGATCATTGTTGTCCATCCAAAGGAAAATATATAGCAAAGGCTAGAGTAAATCTTGCTTGATTTTATTTGATTTATTTTGAAGAAGATGAATGATAGGTTATTGATGATTATTTTGCAGGCTCCCATTGATACTTGCATTGAGAATGTTGGTGATAGACTTTTGTCAAATTTTGGCAAAGAAGTAATTTTGGAGGTGAGATAAGCCAACTCCAACAGAACCTTTTGCTAATACAATTTGTTTCTCTTTTATTTGTTGAATGTAGCTGTTGAGTTGTTGACCATTACATCTTGGATCTCTTTTCTTTTTCATAAATATATATTATTGGAATGCCAGTCTGATGTGTTCTTCTAGAAGAAGCTGAGCTTACAGTTGCGTTGCATAGAAGTTGATCATGCATAACCTAATGTTACAAATTCCTGCAATGAGGTGTTCATGACATCTCAGTTTATAGTCAGCTTTATAGATTCTTATCAAGAACCATGTCAAGTAGCATAGTGATCCCATTCACGACCATTGTCCACCCCCAGCTACTCTTCGGAGGTCTAATTTTTCTTAACCTTTATCCTAGAATACAAGTTTGTGCCTCAACTAAACAATGCTCAACTTTTTACTCGATATGCTCATACCATCATCACTGTTCAATTATCGCTCTACCTTCAAATTGCAGTTTCTAGATTTCCTCTATTCTATTCATATAACCTTGATAGTCAGTAAATATACTATCCTACTCTTTTGTTTAACATGGTCATTTTATTGATCCTCTTTTGTTTCCTAACATTCTGAACGAGACAGATTTTTATTCTTTGCTGTTGACTTGGACCAGTATTTGTAGCTACATGACACACTAGAAGCACTGTTCCACTTGCATTCAGTCTATTATTATAGCTATATCCAAATTTATGGCTCATCGTGTTAAATAGATCCAAGCAAAATTAAAGTACAAAAAGATACCTGGTCATCCGTTCATATTGTTGTCACTGTGCCTAGTGGTCATGACTAAGCACAGTCCCCTTTAGCTCCTCGAGCAGGTATTTTCAAATGTTATTCAAGAAAGTTGGTATAATACCTACTAGAATGGCTATGCAGTCCTTGCATCTGGACTTACTAGTGTTTCTTAGTTGTAGGCTTCAAAGTATTTATATGCATCGGTGAAGGCCTTGTTAGGTACAAGCTACTTAAGTTCGTAACAACTAATCAACGAAATTAAATTTCTTCTACTCATTCATTGAGCTGATTTTCAAGCCTATCCTTCTACTTTTAAACTAATATTACCCTCAGAAATTTTTTTGTAAGGCTATACTCTGATACAAGATGAAGCATACAAGTGAAATTCGAGAGATATAGGTTTAAACGCTTTTAAACTTTCTAATATTTGTACCTGAAAGTGCGATAAACTTTTAATTATATTGGTGGACGCAACTACTTATGTTATTTGGATTATTACTATACAAGAACTCTGCACTTTATTTTTTATTAATATAGTTTTTCTTATGTTCTAGGTCGTTTTCACTCCTCTGCCGGAGGTTAAGTCTTCTTGAGATGGTTTGTATGTGTTATTGAGGAATTCAGTCAAGCATAATGCTATTATCGAGGAATTTGACTTGAGCTGGACTTTACCTTAATGAGGGTGGTCAGGAAGAAGTAGACGATTTGAATGTTGAAGCATGAGGAAGCTGCTGACAATTTTGAAGGTGCTGCTTGACTATTGGATGAGATTTAGATATATTTTGATATATACATGTATTTGGATATACTTTTGAAAAAATAATAATTAAGATGGTGACACTATGTACTTTTGAAATATTTAATTCGAAAAGAATGCTTCAAATGTTTGTTAAATTTAATAATTTATGTTGTCTGGTTAGAAATTAATGTCTAGAATTGGTCACTATTGACCATTGATTTTTATGTGTGTGTGCATTATATCTATAACAGTTCAAAATAAGTGTTATATATATGAAACTTATTGTAACACTTTGGAAAGTAAGTGTTATATATGTTCGCCTTATTTATAATATTTAATAAGAAAAAGTGTTATATATGAAGAGAGCATTTATAACGCTTTTAGAAAATATTTATAACACTGATTTTTATAACGCCTGCCGACTTACAAAAAAGTGTTATATAATGTCATTTATAACGGTTCTTAGCCGTCATAAAAAGGTATTTTTGTTGTAGTGACACTAGTAGACTGTCGTGAAATAATAAATAAACGGCATTCAAAAAGTGTCATCATAAAATTATGACATGGCATTTCTTTCATGTCGTCGAAAGTCAAAAAAAATTTACGATGACACTAATTAGGTGTTATTGAAGCACGTTAAGATGACACCAGTGTTATGTCATAAAAAATTATTACACGACATTCAGAAAGTGTCGTCATAAATTTATTATATGGCACTTCTAAAGTGTCGTTGAAAGAAAAATGCTTCCTATGACACCCCCTCTAGACTGCACTAAAAAAGTGCCATGGAAAGTCATTAACGACACTTTTCAAGTGTCGTTAAAACACTTTTTTGTTGTAGTGATAACTAATATATATTATATATATAAACTGATATATTATACCTAATAGAGGGGCTGATCCCCAAATTTCATAGAAAGAAAGGGAAAAAATGGGGGGGTTCAAAATGCGAGGAGAGGCTCACAGCGGCGGCGGATCGGGGCTCCGGCAGCCAAGTACGGCGTCGTCGAGGTTGGGGCTCACATGGGTGGCCGGAGGGGAACGGTGCGGAGCGGCGCTAGTAGGGCGGAGGCCGCGTACAGAAAATTAAGGGCGGCCGGATCTGGAGGTCGGGGCTGCAGCGGTCGGTCGGCGGAGGTGTTCCGGTCGTCAAGCTCAAGGTCGGGCGGCGGGCGGCAGAGAACGACGGCGAGGGCGGAGAATCATCGGGAAGAGGGAAGGCGGATGGGCGCACAGGCCTGGCGATGGCCGGGCAGGGACGGAGACTCGGCGTTCGGGTCTCGTCGGCGTTGCGATACAGCCGGAGGTTGGCGGTCGGTGAGTGGTGGTCGGACAGCGGTCAGCTTCGCAGGATCTGGCCGGGGACGGCGGGAAGGACATGTAACATCTCCTCCTCACTCTCACTCTGGTGGTTTGTGGTGGCGTCGGCCAGTTGTGGACGAGGGGTGGAGGCGATTTTAATGGCGGTGGTGATGGCGTATTCTGGTGGTGGCGGATGTGGCTTGGGGTTGGATAAGTGTGGTGGTGATGGTGGCGGATGAACGGAAATAGCGGAGGCGAGGAGTGAGGGAAGTGGTGGTCGAGAAGAGATCTGGAAAGAGGATGATCGACGGTGGCTGTGATGATTTGGGCTGGTGGTGCGACATGGAGGCGGGAAGGATGGCCGAAATTAGGGAGTCGGAATGGGCGGCCGGGAATGGACAGGGATGGTGGTCGGGCTGGAACAGTAGGGTGGCGGCTGTGATAATTCTAGGAATGTGTGTAGGAATTCTAGGGTTTTGGGAATGTGTGTCTATTTATAGGGGAGTGGGAGAAAAACCCTAAAATGTAAATGTAATAGAAAAAAATAGGAATATTAGTGGAAAAACTAACACTAACGCTAACTTAGATACTAACTGCTAACATATTGCTGTTTGCAAAAACAAAAGTATAGAACTTTATTGATACAAACTGTAATAAAGATTACAAGAATTCTGGGAAAATTACAACTGTAGGAATCCAATCTCGATGACGATTGCTTTATCCCTTGGACGATGTGAACTGTAAAGACGAAGCCTTTGAAGTTGAAAACAACTCTGGAAACTGAAGGCAAAAGCCTCTGAAGTTGAAGACAAAAGTCTCGGAAGAATGCAGCAGCACTTTGGCAAGAACTCCTGGACTCTCTGATTTCTGATTTCTGATCTTGATATCTGATCTCTGATCTCTGCCTCTTGAATGAAGACTTGAAACTCTATTTATAGAGTTCTGGAAATAACTAACTTTCAGTTATTTTGGACTGCGCATGATGATTTGTGCAGCATTGGTTTGCGCAACATTGATTTGCGCAGATAGTTACTGGATCGTGGACCGACTATCATGGACAAATGGCATGATTTGATAGAAATGCGCATGATCGTGCATAAACAGTTGCCACGTAATAAATAATCGATGGCATGAATGCCACGTGTAACTTGACAGTTACGTTTGATAGAGTGCGCAGAGTTGAATTGTGCATACATGGTTTGCGCAAACTCAAACTGCGCAGGATTGGTTTGCGCTGCCAGCTGTCAGCCGCCCTCGAGCACTGTGCGGCGCATGAAACGAACAGACTCCTTGTTATCCGCGCTGTCAGTTGTCAGAAAAGATTTGATTTGATTTAGTAATGATGACTTCTGCCACGTCAGCTTGCGCAATCGGTTGTGTGCGCAAATTAGAATGCGCAATCGGTTGGCTGCGCAATCTGTTGTCTGCGCAATTCAACAAGATGATGTATATTTTGATTTCTTGATTTTGTTGATTGATGCAACTTGATTTTTTAGGACCTACAAGACCCCCTTCAAAGTTTTCGAAAGTTGATTTGATTCAAAGTTTCGAAATACTTTGAATTTTTGAATTTTTGAATCAAGTTGCGCATGATGATGGGCTGTCTGCGCAAAGCGAAGTATTCCCCGATCTTAGGCGCAATCCAAGGCAGCCGTTTCGTATTTCAAAGGCTATAAATAGCCCACTTCTTCATTTCATTTTTTTACTTTGCCTCTTTCGTGCTTTTGAGAGAAAAATTTCCGAACCCTTTCTGTCTTCTTTCTCCGACGACTTCCATGGCGCCCCGACGATCTAATGTTGCCGCCACCGCCGCTGCGAAGGGAAAAGCTCCGGTCGAATCCTCTGACAGAGTTGCTCGGCGAGCATCTCGACATGAGTCTGCGCACCCTGCTCTGATAGGTAGTAAAACCGATCGAAACCCCTTTTTAGGGTGTTTTGACTTCCTTCGATCTTCGAAACTCATTTCTTTTTAGAGATGAGTTCAACTTGCGCCACCCTTTTTAGGGTTTTTGGTTGCATAAACAGTCAGTCTTCATTTTTATGAAGACTGTAATCCTGCGCAATCTATCGAATTGTGCTGACAGAAAGTCAGCGCAATCGATTGATTTGCGCTGAATGTCAGCGCAATCGATTGGTTTGCGCACCCTATTATGATGCGCAAACTAATGTTGCGCAATCCATATTAGCGCAATCTGAGGATTGTGTACTCTTCTGTTTTGCTTGTCTGAAAAAATAGAGTTTTTGACTTGTACTGATCTTCCTCTGTTTTTGATGCAGTTGAAACCAATGAAGATCCAAACTATGAACATTTTGTGGGAACTTTGTCTGAATCTGAATATAAAGAAGATTTGTCTCACGTCCATTATCCTCAATACGATCTGCCGACTTCTCGTCAGGCAATATTGATTTCTCAGGACAACGAAATTTTAATGTGTCTGATGAATGGACAGCCTCTGGAATCAGCAGATGCTGTTATCCACAAGAAACCCTTATTCTTGTTTGGTGACGCCTTTGAAAAAATCTCCCAGCCTAGGCCAATGATGGAGGAGATGGTAGTCCACCGGGAAGACAGATCATTCTTCATTCCTAAAATTGCTCGATGCCTTCCTTTGTCACGGTATGCTCATGCGAGCTACCCAAGGAAAATGGATTGGAACATCACCCTTCTCCAGGATGCTCGTGCAGGGAAGATCTTTGTAAAGAAGGTTAACGGGAAAGATATGTTTTACAGCTCTTCTGACAGATACAGTGTTATGTTGAGAGGTTTGAGACCTAGCTGCATTCCACCGGAAAACTCCTCTATGCTGATGCCCGTCAGAACCCCTATATTCGCAAATGAATTTGCGAAGGAAGAAGGAAGATACCCTGAACAGGATATCAGAATGACTGGATTAGTGAATCCAGATTACAAACGATGGAATTGTATTGCAAATTGGGTTCTGACAACCTTCCAAGACAAACTTCAACAAATTAACCTGTTTCAAGCAGTGCATGCCACTGTATACGGGTTTGCTCCTAACCCTCAAATGTTTTTGGCCTTGGCTGAGCGATACAATTACAGAACAGGAACCTTCATGACCCCGGGTGGAGAGATGGGGTTTACACTCCATGAGATGAAGTACATCTCATACTTGCCCATGGCGGATGCTCCATATGAGGAGTTTGTTCCCACAAATGACGAGTTGGAGAAACTCAGAAAAGAAAATGCAGAAATGGTAGCAGTGTTTGAAGAACTGCTATGCCATTACAAAATTTGCTCTTTGTACTATAAGAGTGCTACGGCCAACACTTGCTATTCTTCGAAGTGGTTGCCATATTTGTTCTTAAATCATATTGAAGAGAAGAAAACCAAGGAAAATGACAAATGTTACCCTCATTTTTTCAAACCCTTGATTAACACGGAAGTCATGAAGATGATGGAAGAAAGTAAACATTATGATAAGGAAATGAAGGATGATTATCAATGTCCACCTTTAAAGAAAGGTGACATTTTGGAGAGTTTTTTGAGAATGGGTTACAGACCCATGTCCAAAGAAGCCCAGTTAGCAGGGTTTCTGACACACTGGCTCAGACGATTCGTGGTCCCGGGATCTAGTGCAGTGGACCGTTTTCATCGCGGTGTACTTTTTGCTGCCGTCAAGCTAGTCTTCGGTTATAAGGTTGACTTGTTATCGGCAATGACCTGCAGATTGAATGCGAGTCTTCGCTTGTATGTTGACTCGATGCTGAAGGCAAAGGGAGAGAAAGAATTCCCCCGTCTCGAAATGCCGTACACTTATCTCTTTGGATGGTTACTCCTCCACTATCCAACTTTAATGGACCCTGGTATGGGACCAGTAGATGGCAGCTTCTTGCGCAGATATTCTCAGGGTAAATGGAAGTACACCTCTCTGAGTGAATGTAGATTTGTTTTAAATTTGAACAGAGGATGGAACTTCTGTTGCGCCCCTCTCCCGGCCGGTCATGACCAGATGCCACCCAACATGGTAGATTCAAAACTGCAGCCCTTAAACCGTGTGGCCTTTGAATGGTTGAAGACAATTCGACCATCTCATTTAGTATACCGCTTTGAAGAAGAATGCTTTTTGGAACCATACCTCCCTAGCCGTTTTGCTAGACAATTTGGGTATGATCAGTTCCACGTAGGGAACGCAATCACCTGCCTTCAGGGCAAAGGTTTCTTGATTGACGGGGCCCGAGCTTGGGCCTACTACAATGCCCGTGACACAAAGGCTACCTTCTCTATGCCACCAAAGAGCACTCCTCAAGGGCCTCGGATGCTCTTTACATACTCGGTATTCTACACATCTGCAAATACTTTTGCCGAGAACTTTAATCTCGCCGATAGTTTTGCTTCTGCGATAAGATTGAGGAAAGGGAGGATAGCTTTATCAATCCCTGCCAATGATGAGGCAAACGAACCGGCGGATGAACCCCTAGAAACTTCAAGAGAAATGATGTTCCAACAAGAGATAAACGCAGCAATGCGGATCTCTCTAAAAGTGGGAAAGTCTCCTGCCAAGAAAAGAAGAAGAGAGGAGCCTCCTGCTCCTGCAGCAAAGAAGAAATTGGTCTTGGAGCATTCTTCTGATAAGTGACTACAAGATCCCAATCTCGGCAGCTAGCCGAGACAAATCAAGAAGTTACTACTACACCAACTTCTGTACAGAAGCAAACAGCACCAATAAATGTAGAGAGTCCCGATAGACCTCTACACAGAAAGAAGAAGAAGTTGGTTACCAGAAGAAATTTAGAAGCCTCTTCTTCCAAACAACTCTTGACTTCAGTAGATGCTGCAGCAGGATTTATAATGCCATCTCCCACCCCTGTTTCTGAATCAGGGAATAAAATCCTTGAAGAGACTGAACAAAGGGGAGATCTTGACCCCAGAACTGAAGTTGAAACATTCAGAGAAAACATCATTGAGGATGAGCAAAATATTACACGACCCCTTTCACCTGTCGTGGAGACGACTCAGCTTCCTCCTACCCCAAAGACTCTTCGTGAAGAAGAAGAGCATAAAATGATCGAAGCTTTAGAAGATTGTTATAGCCTACAGGAGGATCTCACCGCAACTGACAGTGGGAATGTAGCCCAAGAAGAAGAAGAAAATAAGGATGAAGAAAGCTCTTCGTCTGGAAATATTGATAAGTATATACAGAATCCTGAAGGGGACAACGAAGAACACATATCTCTTGAAACCGCCGACGATGCTTCGGATCCTAAAAAGGATATTGAAGTAGAGGCGTTAGTAGAAAAGGTTGTTAACCCTGATGAAGACGTCGAGATAGAAGTATCCCCTGAAGAAGTGGCTGGTGAAGATGTTCAGCAAGAGAGTCCCGCTACCGAACCCCAAGGTATAAAATGATATTTAACAATCTTCTTTCTTTAAAATAGATTGATATCTAATATCTTCATTTGTAGTTCTTGCAGGTCTTGATACTCTACCAACACCTCCGAGGGACCTGGCTATGGTGCCTATTCCAACGGTAGTTGTTAGTAGTAGCCATCACTTATCTTGCGGCTCTGAAGCGGGCAGCAGCCAAGCTGTCGCAATTGAAGCTACTGCCGTTCAACGGGAGTCTATTCCAGCAGGAAATGCAGTTGTTGTTAGATCCAATCAAGGTAAGACTGCTTTTTTAATTTGATCTTTTTGTTTATTGGCAAATTAGTAAAATAATAATTTTACTTTTTGCAGAAGAACAAACAGGAGGAGCAGCTAGTTCTACTCTGGCTCCTTTGTTTAAAGAGCCTATCATTCATCAGCAAAGGATTGAGCAACCGACTACCCCATCCTCAACAGGGGTAGCTTCGACTCCTGGAACTATAGCCATCAATCAGCAAGTTGTCCAATCTTTTACCAGATGTTTCTTTGAGTCATTGGGATCTCTTGTCCGTAAAATGATAGAGAAGGAAGGAGCTAACTTCATTATGGTTAGGGACCCCACTTCTTTCCTGATAAAAGCCATAAGAGGCCAAGGAGACGAAGCCCAAGCCGTTCTTCTTGAACATATATTAGATGAGTTGGAAGTATCCATAAGGAAATATAAAGAGCTCAAGAAGAAGAATATAGACTCTCTGGTGCAAGCTGAATATGAACGACTAGCCCAAGAAGCTGATATAGAAAGGATAAACCTTCAGAACCTTTTAGAAGCTCATTCTGCAAAGTCAGCAGAATTCAACTCAAAGATAGAATCAGTTACTTTGGCAGCTGAGAACAAAGGACAGAGGCTTGCTGAATTGAAAGCAGAAATTATTCGCCTTCAGAAGGAATTTGAAGAAGAAACTGCCAATCAACGATTTATGATTGAACAACTCAATGCTCTAATTCAGGAGAAAAATGAGTATGACGAGACTCATAGTGCTGAAATTACCCGCAGGACAGTAGATATGCCCATCTTTGATGAAGAAAATGGGATGGAGGAAGCAAGAATGAGAGTAACAACTAGTCACGAAGAAGAGCTGCAGACCTTGAAGCAGCAAATTGACAATCTGATTGTCCCTCCTTCTTGATTTTGTATTTGTGTTTTATTGCTATAGCTACATTTTTGTAATGTCCCGTATTTTGATATAAAAGACATTTTGTTGTGGCTCCATTATTTATTGCATATCTTATTTAGATATAAATAAATAGAGATAGAAAATATATTCAGAGGTGCAAGACATGATATATTTCTTGATAATTTTGTAGAAAATAATTATATTCATTATATCTGCTCAGAGGTAATATGGACATGGCAGAATATATTGAATATTATTATTTCGATTTTGACAACTTAATCGAAAACGACCAGTTGCTGATGTAGATAATGAACGATGATGAATCGTCAATATTTGTGAAAATGAATGAACGGAAAGACCATCAAATGATGGATGACAATGAACGGGTGAACCGTCAAACGAATATGATAATTGAACGGATGAACCGTCGGGCCTTTAATGAACGGATGAACCGTCTAATGAATGTGATAAATGAACGGATGAACCATCGGGCTTTAATGAACGGATGAACCGTCTGATGAATGTGATAAATGAACGGATGAACCGTCTCTTCGTTATTTGAGGAACTTCTGCCTATAAATATAACAGAAGTCTGACAGGAATGAACACTTCTGCAAAAAATGTCGTCGTCCGGAGAAGTATCTAAGAAGGCCGAGATCGCCCCGAAGGTTGAGAAGGGCACTGAAGAGCGCCCTGTCGATCCAATCCAGCCGAAGGAGGCAAAAGCGGGCGAAGGTCCGTCTGCACCCCAGCCGCCACGGGATATCTTGGACTTCCTGCTCGAACCAGGAAAGACTGAAGAAGAAGAAGCCATGAGGATGGCCGCCTGCAAATTCCTCGTGGGTTCCAGCAAGGAGGTTCTTAACTCTTTTGCTGATCATGTCTTCGAGAAGGACGGCAGTGGCCCGCGTCCCAATATAGAGAAAGATGATAGTGACCTTTAACATTATGTACTATCATCTAATGAAATAAAATTTGCATTTTATTTATGAACTTGATTCTGTTTGACAATTTTACAAGCATTTACATTTATACATAATACTTCTTGAGAAATTTTCCATTGATAGGCATCATGGCAATTCGACCATCGAGCTCTGAAAGTTGATAGGCTCCATTTGAGAAGACTTTGCTTACAACATAGGGACCTTCCCATTTCGCATCGAATTTCCCTTTGCTCATATGAGTCATAGTCATAGGACGTCTGACTGCTAGAACAAGTTCTCCTTGTTGAAATGCTCTGACTTTAACTTTGCGATTGAAAGTCTTTGAGATGCGGGCTTGATATAGCTCAATATGCTGTTGAGCCATTAATCGCTTCTCATCCAACGCTTCTAACTCTTGAAGTCGAAGAAGATCATTATTTTCTGTGGTAAGCTCATTGGCAATAGCGATCCTTAAAGAAGGAATTTGCAGCTCTAAAGGAAGAACGGCTTCACAGCCATACACTAAAGAGAAAGGTGTAAAGCCCGTTGGATTACGGACTGTAGTTCGATAGGCCCAAAGACATTCGCCAAGTTTCTCGCTCCAGTTCCGTTTGTTAGTGGAAACAAACTTCTTGAGGAGTTTAATGATGGTTTTGTTGAAAGCTTCAGCTAGGCCATTAGCGGCAGGATTGTATGCTGTCGAAGCGACATTATTAATCCGGTGATCATCACAGAATCTAGTGAACTTCTGACTGATGAATTGAGGTCCATTGTCATGGATGATTCTTCGGGGTACACCAAATCTATAGATGACGTGGTGTTTAACGAAGTTGATGACATTGCTAGTCTTAACCTCAGTCAGTGGTATAGCTTCAGCCCACTTGGAGAAGTAATCAGTTATTGCCAATATGAACCGATGTCCTTTAGAAGAAGGAGGATTAATAGGCCCTATGATGTCCATACCCCAAGCTTCAAAAGGCCAAGAAGCAGCCGTCGGGTGTAAAAATTCTGATGGTTGATGAATGAAGTCTGCATGGATTTGACAAGCTCGACATTTCTTTGCATACTCAATGGCATCCGATACCATAGAGGGCCAGTAGTAACCCATACGTCTAATGCGATCTTGTAGCTTAGGACCAGGTTGATGTGCTCCACATACACCGTCATGAGCTTCACGCAGTACTTGCTTAGCTTCATCACCAGCGAGACAGCGTAAAAGAAGACCGTCATAAGTTCGTCGATAGAGAGTTTTAGTAGTTTGATTATAATAGAATCGGAGAGATCGTCGACGAACACTTGTAGCCTCCTTAGGATCTTCGGGGAGTATGTCATGTACCACGAAGTCGATAAAAGGAGTTCTCCAATCATCATCGATAACATTAACTTCAGCAAAATTGCTGAATTCAATATTACGATTATTTTCAATACAGAACAGTTCACAATTGGAGATAACTACCACCTGCTGTCTTTTAATAGGGATAGCTAAGACAGCTGCAAGATTGGCTAAAGCGTCTGCTTCAGTATTGCAAGCCCGCCGCACATAGTCAATGAAGAAATCTTTGAATGATATAGCTAAGTTGATTGCCGCCTCATGATAAGGTACTAGGTCTTGATGACGGACTTCATAGGTTCCTCTAACCTAATTAACAACCAGTTTAGAATCACCGTATACTTCAAGATATTCAACGTTCAGTTGTTTAGCTAACTGAAGGCCAATAAGTAGAGCATTATACTCTGCTACATTGTTAGAACAAGGTTCATCTAGAGAGTAGGCTCTTTGGATAGTTGATCCATCTGGAGAAACGAGGACCACTCCAACACCTGCCACAACAGCACCATTTGGTCCAATCCTTGATGCACCATCAAAGAATAAACGCCAGGTTGGAAATTCTTCGGAGATCATATTAACTTCCAATGTTTCGTCTGGAATTTCGTCATAGAGCTTAGATGTCTCAGGTACAGGATGAGCCGCTAAGAAGTCCGCCAGCGCTTGACCTTTGACAGACTTTTGTGGAACATACACCATGTCATATTGAGCTAGCAGGATTGCCCATGTAGCCAACCGAGAATTAAGTGTACTTGGTTTCTTCATAAGTACCCGGAGAGGGTTAACTCGAGATATAACATGAATAGTTTGACCAATGATATAATACCTCGTCTTTTGTACAGCAAATATGAGAGCCAAGCATTCTTTTTCAACTGGACTATAACGGTGTTCAGCACCAATCATAGTACGGCTAAGATAATAAATGGCCTGTTCGTGACCTTCTTTGTTCTTTTGGGCAAGTAAAGCACCCAATGAATGATCCATAGCACGGACATACATTAAGAACGGAATACCAGAAATAGGTGGCACCAAGACTGGTGGGTTCATGAGATATCGCTTGATATCATCGAATGCTTGTTGACATTCTTCAGTCCAAACGAAAGATACACCTTTCTTCATTAGTTGAGTGAATGATCTGCAACGTCCAGACAAATTCGAAATGAATCGCCTGATGTATGCAAGTCGACCTTGGAATCCTCGTAGCTCTTTTAAGTTGCGTGGAGGACGCATCTCTTGAATGGCTTTGATCTTCTCGGGATCTACGTGTATACCTTTAGAGGTAATGACGAAGCCGAGAAATTTGCCACTAGAGACACCCAAGAACGGCTTGGTGGGATTCATTTTGAGTTGATGTTGGCGCATGAGATTGAAGATAGTTCTCAGGTCTTGGAGGTGATCTTCCTTTAGACGACTTTTGACAGCAATATCGTCAACATAGCATTCAACAGTTTTGCGAAGATGATCTTTAAAAATAGTACTCATAGCACGTTGGTAAGTTGCACCAGCATTCTTAAGACCAAATGGCATCACCGTATAGCAATAAACACCACGAGGAGTGCGGAAAGAAGTATGCTTTTCATCTTCAGGATGCATCTTGATTTGATTGTATCCAGAGAATCCATCCATAAAAGATATTCGTTCGAACCCACAAGTATTGTCGATCATGACGTCCGTAATAGGAAGAGGAAATTCATCTTTTGGACATGCTTCATTAAGATCCCGGAAGTCAATACAGACTCGAACTTTGCCAGTTTTCTTCAGAACTGGGACGACATTGGCTACCCAATCAGGATGTTGTTCTTCTCGAATGAAGCCACAAGCAATGAGCTTTTTGACTTCATCATCGATCGCGTCCATCATTTCTGGTTTGAAGCGTCGCTGTTGTTGCTTAACAGGTTTTGTATTAGGCAAAATGTTTAATTTATGTGTAGCAATCTTGGGATCTAAACCCGGCATGTCTTCATAACTCCAAGCAAAGACATCAATATATTCTTTAATAAGAAGAATCAACTCTTCCTTGTCTGTTTCTGGAAGATTTTTGCTAATAAAAATTGGCCGAGGTGAATCTCTTTCTCCTACATCAACTTGAAGTAGTTGATCTTCAGTAGGGGGTTCACGTTGTTCAAAGCGAAGTACCCATTGATTGTCCATATGCTGAGCCCAAGGATCTGTTTCAGGATTTTCTTCCACATTCTCGTCATAGTCTTCTGGAAGTTCAACGGAGACCATGTTAGATGATACGACCAACCTATGGACTTCACCAATGCTAGTATCAGAATCCCAAGATCTGGAATCAGATGAGTTAGAGCGTTCTTCACTGTCGGATTCGGAGACTGCTGGGGATAACAATGGAGGAGAAGCATATCCGAGACCTCTCTTAGTCCTGCTATAGTACATGTCTGACTTTCCTTTCGGAACAGTTGTACGAATAGGAGTTCGTCTACCCTTACCGTAATTGAAGCCACTTTTGAAATCATAACCCATTTTTCGAATGATGTCTTTTGATTGTTTACTATAACGATGGAGTTGGATACGCCCCATGTCGTTAAGTTTACTGTCATCCGTATAACTGAATTTTTGTTCTGGTCCTTTAATAAAAATTATTGGACTTTCGCCTCTCTTTCGAGAAGAGACAACAAAGTATGAATCATCTGAGTGTTCGAGTAAGACCTCTGTATGAAGAGATTGCACAACTCCCATTGTAATTGATTGGAAGCTATCTAACATATCTAAATAGGATTTAGTATGATAAATAACATCAGTATACTGGAAAGTAGGTGCTTTTTCATTGATTTGTACATCAGTATTTACAACAGGACCTTTGGCCTTAGCAGGCTTAGTCAGATTAATTACAAGAGGGGAAGAAGAAGAACGTGGAGGCGGTTTATTACGACGGAGGTCGATAACAAGTGGCTCAGAGGAAGTGAGCTCCTTTTTTTCTTTGTTGCGAATGAGATCAACAACAATTGGCTCAGAAGAAGTGAGCTGCTTTTTGTCCTTGTTATGACGTAAATCGATAACAAGTGGCTCAGAAGAGGTGAGCTCCCTTTGATCTTGATCAGCATCAATTGACTTCTTTTGGGCTGATAAGTGAATAGCCAGTGGCTTGGAAGATTGAGGATGAGAAACTCGCCCTTTGACGGGTATGATTAGAGTGTCTTTAGGCGTCGCTTCTTGTTCTTCTTCAGTGTCTAATGCTAACACGATTTTCATGAATTCATCCTTATACATCCGAGCGTCGTTGCAGTATGCTTCAACACCCTTGAAAGGATAAAGATCCGCAACCTCCTTACGAACTACGCCTTTATCATCAACATATTTGAAACATTAATGAAGGGTTGATGGAACAACATTGTGCTCGTGTAAGAATGGTCTCCCCAATAGAGCATTGTAAGAACAACCAAAATTGTCAATAATATAGAATGTAACTTTTGTGCGAAGATTGCCAATTTGAAGTTTTAGGCGAATCTTGCCCAAAGGTTCACTCTTTCCTTGATTGAATCCAAGGATGGTAGTGATTGTAGTGGAGAGACTATGCACAGGAATTTTCAAAGCATCGAGCATTGTCTTCGGCATGATACTAAGAGCAGACCCTGGATCTATCAGAATACGATCGACTTTCATCGAATCGACATATCCTGTATAGTAAAGAGGACGGTCATGCCTGTTGTCTTCCATCAGCATGTCATCTTGCGTAAAAGTTATGTTCGGAATGAATTCCTGAACACTATTACAAGAGACTGATTCTACTTCAGGCTTTTTGAGAAAGGTTAGACAAGCTTCTGCTTGCATAAGAGCTTCGCTGAGGGTTTCTCGAGTCTCTTTGGAAAGACGCAAGAGTTCAAAGATAGACAACTTTGCTGGGGTATTGGCTAGTTGAGCCAATATATCGAAGTTGTAAGGCTTCTCGAGTCCTGTAGGAGACGATTTCTTCAAAGGTTTGTCAAAGCGGATTTGTTGTTTGCCTTTATCAGCAGTCACTGGCTTAGGAGGAATAGGAATCACAACTGGTGAAGGTACAGCAGGATTCTCTTCAGCTAGAGCAGGTTGTGCTGAGGTAGGTTCAGAAGAAGAAGCAAGATTCTCTTGAGTTTCAGGGTAATCCTTCAAATAGGGCTTTCCTGATCTGGTGCCTAATAGAATTTCTTCGTCAACTATGGGATCAAAAGATACCATGTTGCAACTCTTCGTCTTGCCTTTGGAGCGACTTTTCTTCTTGGAAGAAGAAGAATCCTCGAACTCTGAAGTAAGATCGGGGTGAATCCACATAACCTCGCCATTGTCTAGAGACAAAGGAACGAGACCTTCATTTGGTGGAGAAGGAATATTTTCAATCTCAAGAGTAGTTTTCGGAATAGGAATGACACCATGCTGTATCATCTGCGGGGGAAAGTTACCGAACTGAACTGAAACCATATTGGCAGTGACAGTCTTTTCATCTTGTTGCAGAGTAACAACTCCAGCATTAACAAGCTCTTGAATCTTGCCCTTGAGCACATAACATGCTCTAGTAGGATGTCCAATGAATCGGTGGTAAACACAGTACTTAGGATGATCGGTCTTACCGACTTCATCAGGTTTCTTTGGGTCTGGGAGCTGGATCTTATTGCTTTTGAGTAAACAATCGAAGATACTTGTCGTGTCATTCTCGTCAAAAGAATACTCTACCTTAGGACGAGGTTCCCTCGGTTGTGGTGCAGAAGGAGTGGAAGTAGACGTAGGCTGAGCTACGTTGACAGCCAAAGACTCTTTGCTTTTCAGATTAATGTTCAGAGTCTCTTTGTTCTTGCGGTTGTTTTGGCGATTACCACCGCCTGACGCTTGATGTTCATCCCGATCGGGGTTAGACATTTGTACCCCCAACTGTTTGAATTTATCAGCACTTACTTCAGCTGCTTTGGCATTAACAATGAAGGATGGCCAGTCTTGAAACTGAGTTGAGCCTGTCCACATACTGATAATAGGCAAGAGATTTGCCTTACAAGTATCTATGGTAACAGCAGCAGGAGTCCCTGGAGGCATTTTCAGGGCTTCTCGACGAAAACGTTCAATAAAACTCTCTGCAGTCTCGTTATGTTTCTGTTTGATTTTATTTAGGGCTGACATAGTCATGTCATTGAATCCCTCATAGAATCGTTCTAGAAAGATTTGCTTGAGACCTGAGAAAGAAGTGATACAACCATCGGGCAGACTTCTGTACCAGTCATATGCTACGCCGGCTAAACAACCGACGAACACTCTGGTAAGAAGAGCGTCGTTTGGTTGAAGTTGAACAGTCATTACCTCGAAGTGATTGATGAATTGACTTGGTGAGGTACTACCGTCAAAGAGAGCGATTGTTGGAATCTTGTATTTGGGAGGAAATGGAACTTCTTTCCATTCGACGGGATATGGCTGTTTGATTCCCAACCTTTGCAGGTTGTCTTTCTCTTTGAAAGCTTCAAACTAAGTTCGTAAAAGCTTGACTGCTTCATTAGCATCTTCAGATGAAGAGGAAGGAGCCATGGTAGGAGGAGGGACAGCATTATAAGCACTACCCCCAGCACCTGATTGACTGGGTGTAGTTTGAACTTGTACTTGCACAGGAGGCATCTGAGGAGGTACTACCCCCAGCCCAGTATTGACAGGCACCGATGAAGCTATGATTTCAGGGTTTATAGCAGCCGGTACAGTTGGTGGGGTAGCATGTTGTGCCATAATGATAGAATGCATACTGGCGACCATTTCAGCCATGGTTTTCAATTTGTCCTCCAGTGCAACAATCCGCTGTTCTTGGTTTACAGAAATTGAAGCATCTGGATCATCAGTAACAACATATGCCGTCACTTCTCTAGGCACAGTAGACGAAACTGTTTGTTCAGAGCTTTCACTATATGCATCATAATCAGAGAAAGATTTGTCTCCTGACTGAAAAGTAGGAAGATAAGCTGAAGGATCTTGGGGAAGATTCCTTTGACCGATTGTGTCTCGGCTGTGAGAACGAGTATGTTGAAATACTCCTTCAGAGGATTCTTGGAGTAAATCCAAATATCGTTGGCTTGGTCTGCGAGGCTTACCATGTTTGGAGCACTTTCTACCCCCGGTGTCTCGGGAAGCCATATTGACAGAAGCGTACAACACTTCGTCTTCTTCTGACATTGGTTCTGTTTTAGCAAAAGTCAGACGATCGAAGATAGATCGCTTTGTTGTTTGACAACAACATTGGATGATGACTTTATGATTGCAATGATGATCAGATGGTTGATTTGAAGGAGTTGAGACATTATCTCGTTTCTGTCTGAGATGTTCTCGAAGATCAGAAACCATGCCGGGACGGGGAAAAGTTCGAGGAATGTGTTCTTTAACAATATTTGGGATATGGTTTCGATTCTTCAAATGTTTTGTCCCCTGTGTATACAAGGAAGTACTCATCTCATTGGCATAGGTATCAGAATTTATGTTCCTGGAGATTTGTCTTTGAGGCTTGACCTTCGGCATTGGCTGTTTACGTTTTGCCGAAGTTGTCCTGTTAAGATATGTTCGTAGGTCTGCAAATTCACTCCCAGGGGTTTCTGTTTGAGACACCAACAGTTTTCCTTGTTTGGAACGGGATATTTTGAAAGTTGGGAGGTCTTGGAATTCTGCTACTGGGGTAGGCAGAATACCTCTTTGATCAGTGCAAGTTCTTTTGTTATGAAGGTAAAAAGAATCTTTGTTCGTAGGAGATCTTGTACTGACGGGTGTTGAAACACGTGCAATTTGATCTGCTTCAGTAAAGACCGAAGAAGACTGAGAAAAGACCAAAGGGCCTTTTCCTTTGTTCTGAGAAGAAGGGATAACTAAAGAGCATTTCCCTCTGTTGTCTTCCAAGTCATGAGACAAGGAAGTTTGAGAAAAGACCAACGGGCCTTTTCCTTTGATCTGAGAAGGAGGAGGAATAGCCAAAGGACTACCCCCAGTAGATTGTGCTGGAACAGCAGGATGTTTAAGAGGAGAATCAAATATTTTCTCTTGATTATGAGAAGGAGAGAGTTTAGCCAAAGGGCTGTTTCTCTTGGTTTGCGCAGAAGTGATTTGCGCATGAGTGGAGGGTACATTGGTTCTGGCCACAGAAGTAGGAGTCCTTGCTTTAGAGTGCTTAGGATGCACTTTGGTTGCTGGAATGCTGTTTTGCGCAGGAAAAGCCACTGCCAATTGCGCCAGAGTCATAGGAGTCTTCTATTTTGACAAGGCAGCATATGAAGTAGCTTGTGCAACTTTTGCAACAGATTGCGCAGCATTGACTGCAACAGATTGTGCAGCAGTTGCTGAGACAGACTGTGCAGCAGTTGACACAGCAATTTGCGCAGCAGACTGGCCAGCAGATTGTGCAACAGAGTGTGCAGCACCTTTGGTGGCAAAACTGCCAGATTGTGCAGCAGTCTTGGAGACCCAAACTGAGCGCACTTTGCTCTTGGCAGAAGTGGCTGCAGTACGGGGAATGGTCTTGGAGTTGAGCATTGCCTCGTAGGCTGTCTGGTTGACCTTGACAACCAGGGTCTTCTGCGTCTTCCCGATAGACGCTACGTCACATTGAGTTGCTACTTCCTCGTCGGAGGAGAAAGTTGTCCCCAGCAGAGTCGCCATTTTGTTTGCAAAAACAAAAGTATAGAACTTTATTGATACAAACTGTAATAAAGATTACAAGAATTCTGGGAAAATTACAACTGTAGGAATCCAATCTCGATGACGATTGCTTTATCCCTTGGACGATGTGAACTGTAAAGACGAAGCCTTTGAAGTTGAAAACAACTCTGGAAACTGAAGGCAAAAGCCTCTGAAGTTGAAGACAAAAGTCTCGGAAGAATGCAACAGCACTTTGGCAAGAACTCCTGGACTCTCTGATTTCTGATTTCTGATCTTGATATCTGATCTCTGATCTCTGCCTCTTGAATGAAGACTTGAAACTCTATTTATAGAGTTCTGGAAATAACTAACTTTCAGTTATTTTGGACTGCGCATGATGATTTGCGCAGCATTGGTTTGCGCAACATTGATTTGCGCAGATAGTTACTGGATCGTGGGCCGACTATCATGGACACATGGCATGATTTGATAGAAATGCGCATGATCGTGCATAAACAGTTGCCACGTAATGAACAATCGATGGCATGAATGCCACGTGTAACTTGACAGTTACGTTTGATAGAGTGCGCAGAGTTAAATTGCGCATACATGGTTTGCGCAAACTCAAACTGCGCAGGATTGGTTTGCGCTGCCAGCTGTCAGCCGCCCTCGAGCACTGTGCGGCGCATGAAACGAACAGACTCCTTGTTATCCGCGCTGTCAGTTGTCAGAAAAGATTTGATTTGATTTAGTAATGATGACTTCTGCCACGTCAGCTTGCGCAATCGGTTGTGTGCGCAAATTAGAATGCGCAATCGGTTGGCTGCGCAATCTGTTGTCTGCGCAATTCAACAAGATGATGTATATTTTGATTTCTTGATTTTGTTGATTGATGCAACTTGATTTTTTAGGACCTACAATTGCTAGTCCGTACATTAATTAGTTAACTAGTGCCAGTACATCACTAGCTAATTTAAATTAGAAATTTCAATAGCAAAATTTGTAAATAATTATAAGGAAAAATAAATTTTGAAAATATCGGAAAATATGAATTTGTTAAATAGATTATTTTCTTTTAATTGAATTAAAATATTCATAACTTATTGATTCAAAAAAAATGGCAGAAAAATTTTAATAGGATAAATTCGCATAAATAGTAGACCAAAACCAACAATGACCGATGGCAATCACGGTCAAAAATTGTTTTCTAAAAAAAAAATTAGAATTTGCATGTTCTTCGAGATTCAGAAAATTCGGAGTCTTAAAAAATACAAAATAAAATAAAATAAAAAAAGAATTTAAGAAATCAATTAACGGAGGTTACAAATCTACCCTCCTTAAAGAAATTTCGTCCTCGAAATTAAAGGTTGGCAAGGGAGTTAAAACATGATAGAAATTTAGGCAACAACTCAGACATGATCAAACGACAACGACCATGGCACGATCAAGATAGTCAACTCTAGGTTGTTTAGACACGACTATTGATTTGGCACGATAGAATCATAGTACGGTTGAATTAACTAGGCACGATTTAGAACGAAGATTCAGTATCTTGGGCACGACTCGAGTCACGACTAATATAATCAATTGTTGTTTTGGTTATGATCAAGATAGGATCAAATTCGAGTATAGCATGATCAACAGAATCTAGGCTCGATAAGATCAGAGTTAAAGTCGCACAAGCACGATCAAGATCAAGACTTAGTATGACCAAGGATAAAATTTTGGCACAATCAAGATACAGAATTAAAGTCTTATAGGCACGATCAAAAATCTGATGGGCAAGATTAAGTAAGTCGTGAATCAGGGCTCGGTCGTGGTTAGAAATTAAAAATAATTTAAATCACTTAGGCACGATCAAGGATAAAGTTACCCAAAATAAAATATAGGCATGATTCAGGAATGAACTCATAGAACGAGCAGTTATAGAATTGAAATCTAGGCATTAACAAAAAATTTGTTCAGACATAATCAAAATCAAATTCGGACACGAATAAGTTCGTATATAGTCGTGATCGAAGATCAAGATTTTAGGCAAATTGGAAAAAAAATTATTTTTGATATGATCACTCAATTCATGACAAGTTCATAGTCAATCGGTAGTCGTGATCAAAGACAAAAGTTTCAAGCACGATTGGGAGGCAAAATCGGTACGATAATTATGGTCGTTAAAATCACGATCATGGGATTCATAGTCGTCTAGTCATGCCGGGTCATCTAGGCATGACTAATCATAAGGAGTTTAGATATAATCAGAAAGTAAATCATGATCAGAAAAGAGTTTGGATACTAGTGTTAAAATTCAAACATGATCATAATCGTTAGTTCGACACGATCGAAGATAAAGTCAGTCTAACCTTGGTCAAATAGCATTTAGATATGATGAAGAGTATGGTGGTAGCGTAGGCATAACCTACCATCAATTTTTGGTACGGTCAAGAATAGTATGAGCTTAATCGCGATTGGAACATAATTTAGTTATTTCCAAGAATAAATCAGAGTTTTATGCACGAGTGATATTGGTATCGAAGTTTGATTACGATCAAAATTAAAATACTGACACGATGAAGAATAGGGCTAATCAATATTTGGATTTAGGTTCGTAAAGAACGAAATCGAGATATTTTTTTAGCACGAACAACATATTGATAGAGATCCAGGTCACGGTTGAATTTAAATCAATTGAGTACGGTCAAGGATCAAGACCATTGGTACAATAAGGGGTACTATTCAAGAAAAATCAAATTAAAAGTTCAAGGAACGAATGTCAATAGCATTGAAATCCAATATATTAAGAATATTTAGTCTCGATACGATCTAAGTTAATCAATTCTGGGAAATCAAGATTTGGACAATATGAAGGACATGGTCATCGAAGTCTGAGCACGAGCATACAAGGATGGAGATTCAGGTCATATTTAAATTTGATTCATTTGAGTACGAACCCAAGACATTAATGTGATAAGAAAGGATGATCAAGGTTGATTGGTCGTGATTAAGGGAGCTAGAATTCAATGATATTGAAAACCTTTTAGTGAACAAGGAAAGATTTCATAAGAAGTCAAGTTAATCATCTATCTCTAATACCATCAAGTTTATCATTTGCCAAATCATATTTTTATCTCACAAGTTCCAATATGAAAATTAACCTTTATATGACTATCATCAAAATTTTATAACCTTCAATCATCTAAACCTTTACCATGATCACCATAGACAAAATTCCAAACTTCTAAAACATTTCCCATGAAGCATACCCCTCTTAATTAGGTATCAATACTTATTTATTTAATCAAATTTCCAAATTCTTTCACCTCGCCCTAAATTAGATCCGAAACCTCTAAATCCAGTTTATGAGATCCTTGAACTTGTTTAAATCAATCTCGTATTTACTCAACTCTAATACCACTATGTCATACAAAAATTTATTCTTATTTATAAATCAATCTTCATATTTTCTTCAACGTTCACCTTCAAATATTATCCTTTTTGAATTCTACAATTTTCTCCCAACCATCTAAAAATAATTCCTATAATTAAAAATCCTTGTGTTCTCTCAGTCTCTACTTACTCTCTTACAATATCTAGTTCAATTTCGTATAATCGTGGAATACAATTAAATTAACTTTTCCATTACTAAATTTCCACATAGCCTTAGAGTAGAAGTTCCCAAGAATCAATAACCAAGATTTTCTAAGTTCTCAAAACTAGGTTGACCTTGAATATCCTCATTAGTTTTTGAAATACATCTATGAATTATTCATACCCAAAATATTCTGTGATTGTTTCTAAATTGATAACATTTATCTCTCGATTTTATTCTAAACCTTTACCACATATGTATATCAAACTTTTTATATTTGACATCCAACATTTTGATTCCTACAAAATCATCATATGATAACCAATTACGTCATTTTCGAACTAGATGATTTACGTCACTTCCTCAACATTTCTCAGGTAAAATGGTATGAAGATTCAAGGGTTTCAAGGTATAGCTGACATAATTATATACGAGACAGGGAATTGATGTAATCAGGACAGTTATATCAGCCAAAGAGTGGTAGAATAAAAAATATTGGCAGGAAAAGAATGATAATAGAATCTGTTATGCTTTTCTGTTTAAAGAGGGAACCATTTTGAAACCAGAATTATAATATCAAATCAAAAATATGGTATAGCAAAAATCATCGATTCATTGTATTATGAAGAAATTCATAGCAAAAGTTACACAAAGGTTTATAATAACAGCTAAAGCTACTCCAACTCCTAAGTTAAATAATGAGAAGCAAAACAAAAACAACCAATAATTCCTTTTCTGAAAGACTGAACAAAAGTAGAGAAAACATGTTCAAAAGTTTTTAAGGTACAATCTGATAATCATATGAGTCTATCCAAAATCATGGTACTCTAAATCCTCGTCATACTAGTAAGCAAGGCTACGATAATCATAGAGTCCTCGACTAAGGCACATACCTCTAGAATCATGGTATTTAAAAATTTTGCGATGGCGCTAGCTTGGCTGCAAAAACCTAAAATTTCTACACCCGAGAAATATATCCAAAGTCAGACTATATGTCTTCACCATACTGGCTAATGTGATTGTAGAAGACTAGATTCCATAACTTAGATGACCTAGCCCATATAATTTCATCTTGACAAAAATTAAATTAAATCAATAATGGATACCAAAAATCAAATTCATTTACTAACCAAGAAAGACAAATATAAACTATTAGAATCAAATTTATCAACGAACATCAAGATTCAAAACTGAACAATAATCCATCAAATCATATAAATACAAACTCGGATGCAACAGCTAACATCAAGATTCAAAACTCAACAATCATCATCAAAATCAATAAATACAACTCAAATTCAACAATAATCCATCAAAATCAAGTTCAACAACAGAAAGTAAAGATAAATCAAATCAAGGAAAGAAGAGTTTTCAAATCGAAGTTAAAATAAGATTCTCAAGGGTCGTCCCAGGAATCTCTCAAGGGATCCTAACTGTGATTGAGTACCTTTAAAAATATATCCTAATCCTACTGCAGGCTGTAGTGGTACTCTAGTTCGAATACCACTACACAAACTCGACCTGCATGGGCCACCACTAAAAACGTGTCACGACTCGCACCCTAGAGTAAGGGCACGAGAAGTGGGTACGTCCAGCCTACGCCGCAGTGTCGGCGGTAGAACGCTGTCTTAGGTCACAACATCTAATAATATAATGCTAAGCAGTTTATACTCTCCTAATGGGGGTGACATAGCAGAATGTAAACTCAATCATAACTAAGGAAGAAAAAGCACGATATGATATAGAACTCAAAATAAAATACAGATGATCAGAAGAGTCTAAATGTCTAAGATATCACAATCTAGAAAATATCTCAATCTCAAATACAGTAATCCATAAAGTAAATACAACTCAAGACAACTGAAAAAGTAAGATACAAGAACCTCTACTGTGTCCTCTAGGCTAGCAGGTAACCACCAAGCTATCTATAAAATTTATTAACAGGTCCAATCAGGACAGGAGCGAGCACAGTACATCTCAACAGTTCATAGCAGGTTAGAAAATATAATCATGCAGTAAAGTAAGATACAGGAACTGAAAGAAATACAGTATGTAAACAGAGAAAGAACTGTAATAGAAATATCTACTATAAATAAAGAACTAATAGTAGCTAGTGAGTCAGAGTACAATATAGACATGTAAATGGCATTGGATGATTCTGATGCTATACTATAGAATAATTCTGATGCTACACTACTTGGATATTATTCACATGTCCACTTCTACTCTCCCGTACCCCCAATCAATACACAAGGATCCAGCCAGGTTATGTTATGATTCATGTAACAGCCCCCGAAGAGTGGTACATAATAGTCCCATAAATAGAGATTCTTGGAAATGCCCATAAATGAAGGATTCAAGGAAGACTCTGTGATCATGAAAGTACATGTCACAAGTGATTCAATGAACCATGAAGCATAGTGATACACAATATAAGTAAAATATACAAAACATGTAGTATCCGATGCTCCCTAGGGGACAACATCTCAAAGAAAGATCCATATAGTACTAATCCGGGTGACCAACATGACATTATCAAGTAAAGTAATTTAAAGCAGGAGAATAATTCTAACAGGATATGAAATAATCAGAGAATGTACTCGCCTCGATTTGGTTGAAGTCGACGTGCACGACACGAACGTGTCGACACGAGATAGGTACAATGCTATGCTCCACAGAGGGTCCCAGACGATGACACGGGCAGTCCCAATAAGTCCAGAATAGTCCAAATAGCCTAGTTTGGTATATAAAAGTCTAAAATTAGGGTTTGGTATGATAGTCAATCAAGAAATAGAAAATGACTATCATAGTCACGATTTATGATTTCAGAGGAAAAAATATAATTAAATAAATATAATAATATTTTTTTGAAATCCTTTATAATGTTAAAAACTATATCTGTATTAATCAACATATTTTAGATAATATTTCAAAACCCAGAAAATCATTTCTGTACTAATATTCCTATTTTGTCAAATACGAATTTAGGTCAAAAACTTAATAAATATGTTTTAGAAATATTACCATATATTTCTATATATTTCCAAATAAGCAATACTACTAGTAACGATAAAACTAATAATAAAGCACAATGCATACACATTATATACATGTATACACCATACTCGTATACATATATTATGGCCCAAAACCTATTAATGGTAATTATAAAATCTTTAAAAATTCTAATTATTAACTAAAATAATACCAACAAGAATTTGTAAGTAATAATAATAAAATAATAATTCCCTCACTATTTCCACCGTTATTACAATGTATATATAAACTAATATATAAACTATTATATAAAATATATATATATATATATATATATATATATATATATATATATATATATATAATATATATATATATATATATATATATATATATAACATATAAACTAAAATATATTATATATATATATAACTAATATATTACACATAACTAATATATATTATATATATTAACTGATATATTATACCTAATAGAGGGGCTGATCCCCAAATTTTATAGAAAGAAAGGGAAAAAAAAGGGGGGTTCGAAACAGGAGGAGAGGCTCACAGCGGCGGCGGATCGGGGCTCCGGCGGCCAAGTACGGCGACGTCGAGGTTGGGGCTCACATGGGTGGCCGGAGGGAAACAGTGTGGAGCAGCGCCAGTAGAGCGGAGGCCGCGCACAAAAAATTTGGGGTGGCCAGTTCTGGAGGTCGGGGCTCCAGCGATCGGTCGGCGGAGGGGTTTCGGTCGTCAAGCTCAAGGTCGGGCGGCGGGCGGCAGAGAACGACGGCGAGGGCGGGGAATCATCGGAAAGAGGGAAGGAGGATGGGCGCACAGGCCTGGCAATGGCCGGGCAGGGGCGGAGACTCGACGTTCGGGTCTCGCCGACGGCGCGATGCAGCCGGGGGTTGGCGGTCGGTGAGTGGTGGTCGGACAGCGATCGGCTTCGTCGGATCTGGCCGGGGATGACGGAAAGGACAGGTAACATCTCCTTCTCACTATCACTCTGGTGGTTTGTGGTGGTGTCGGCCGGTTGTGGCCGAGGGGTGGTGGCAATTTTGATAGCGGTGGTGATGGCGTGTTCTAGTGGTGGCAGAGGTGGCTTGGGGTTGGATCCGTATGGTGGTGATGGTGGCGGATGAACGGAAATGGCGGAGGCAAGGAGTGAGGGAAGTGGTGGTCTAGAAGAGATCTGGAAGGAGGATGATCGGCGGTGGCTGTGATGATTTGGGCTGGTGGTGCGACATGGAGGCGGGGAGTATGGCCGAAATTAGGGAGTCGGGATGGGCGGCCGGGAATGGACAGGAATGGTGGTCGGGCTAGAACAGTAGGGTGGCGGCTGTGATAATTCTAGAGATGTGTGTAGGAATTCTAGGGTTTTGGAAATGTGTGTCTATTTATAGGGGAGTAGGAGAAAAACCCTAAAATGTAAATGTAATAGAAAAATAGGAATATTAGTGGAAAAACTAACACTAACGCTAACTTAGATACTAACTGCTAACATATTGCTAGTCAGTACATTAATTAGTTAATTAGTGCCAGTACATCACTAGCTAATTTAAGTTAGAAATTTCAATAGCAAAATTTGTAAATAATTATAAGAAAAAATAAATTTTGAAAATATCGAAAAATATGAATTTGTTAAATAGATTATTTTCTTTTAATTGAATTAAAATATTCATAACTTATTGATTCAAAAAAATGGCCGAAAAATTCTAATAGGATAAATTCGTATAAATAGTAGACCAAAACCAACAAGGACCGATAACAATCACGATCAAAAATTATTTTCGCAAAAAATTAGAATTTGCACGTTCTTCGAGATTCAGAAAATTTAGAGTTTTGAAAAATACAAAATAAAATAAAGTAAAAGAAGAATTTAAGAAATCAATTAACGAAGGTTACAGCGTGGCTCGAATCGCGAGCGACGAGGCTCGACACGCGCCCACGGGCACGCACGTACGTGCGTGCGCACAGGCCGCACGGCTGTCGCGGGTCACTGTGTCACGTAGGCGCGATGTGGTGTCGTGTCAGCATGTCCTAGCCCTACCCCGGGACCCTACCTAGCTGTGTGCACGAGCACGAGGCTTCTCGTTGTGTGTATGGCGCTCAATCGAGCAAGGAACACACTCTTTGACACGCGAAACCTGTTTTTCGGTACGCGTTCGATGGACACGACATGGACACGATTTCGACCGTGTGTACCCGAGCCCGTCTCACATGTCAAGGCCAATGTATTTGTTAAGTTTCACGGGTTCTTGTAGTGTATTTTGAGAATTGGGTCGATATATGAAATTTTGGGTTTTTCTTTCAATGTAAATTTGAATAGTTTTATAATATTTTGATTTTCTGAATTTTAAGTATCAAATTCTGAGTTTACGATTCATATATGATATTCTGGGTTTGTGGGAATTGATCTTTGGTTTTATATCCTATTTAATTACCACTTACATATACAATTTGGATTTTTCCTTTATGTATATATATGTATATGTGTGTAGATATATATATATATATATATATATATATATATATATATATATATATATATATATATATATATATATATATATATATATATTTAGCCCTAGAGCGCCGCGTTGAAGAATCCTGAGAGATTCGTTCGTCGCCTCCGGCTTGGCCATGGCCAGGCCGGCGCCTCGAAGACCATATCTAAATCCTTCGTACAAGTGGTCGCAGAAAGGGCTGCGGCTCCCCCTCGCCTTGCTGTGCGAACGGTGTCCTCCTTCAAAGGAGCGTAGTCCATTACTTTCTCTGAAGAGAAAGAGGATGCCCTTGCAGCCCCTCTCAAATATGCGCTCATAGGGAAATTCTCTCACAATAAACCGCCCATTGAGGTGATCCGTAAAGTTTTGCAAGGGTTTAAATTTAAAGGCTCCATTAAAGGTGGGGTTATCGATCGTAAGCATGTGCTGATCCGGCCATCTATCGAAGAGGACTACCTGCGACTGCGTTCTAAAGATACTTCGTTTATTGCACGGGCTCCTATAAGGGTCTTTAAATGGGAGGCTGATTTCTCTCCTGCCATTGAGTCTGCGCTCATGCCTATTTGGGTTAACCTGCCTGATCTTCCTCATCACTTGTATGCCAAAGAGGCTCTGTTCGCCATCATCTCAGCGATTGGCACCCATCTGAAGATTGATCGAACCACAGAGGAGCTATCATGTCCGAGTATGGCACACATTTTTGTCGAGATCGACGCGGGTGAGCCAATTCAACGGCGGGTATGGATTAATCTATCAAAAGAAGGAGCTTTTGGCAGCATATTGAATATAAAAATATTTCTCTGTACTGGTCCCACTGCTTTCATCAAGGACATACGGTGGACTCGTGCAAACTAGAGAACAAGGGGAAGTCCCTACAACAGGAGATCAGGGCGGATGCAGTTCTTCATGAGCAGCCAAACACGTGTCAGGCTACTAATAATCCGGAGCCTAATTCCTCAACTCCACGAGTGGTTATTAATCAACATGTTTCAACTGCCACCATTACTCCTGCGAATGACGTTGGCACGAGAATCGCTGATGGGTCCCCAAACCCTCCATTAATGCCTGCTCCTTTAGCTCCAAACCCGAGCATTATTAGTCAGGATCCCAGTTTAAACCAAATCAGCATAGAATGGCGACTCATCAAGCTGAGATGACTGGTTTGGCATCCACCACTGAGACGACGGTGGTGGTCATCCCACCCCAACCAGTGGAGGACTCTTCGTCCCCCGATGATCTGGAAGAAGGTGAATGGCGAGGTATGCCTACCAGATGGGCAGACTTGGTTGAGGAGGAGGAAAATCTCAACCGAGACATTGGTGATCCAGTTAATGCTACTGAACCTTGCTCGGATCATGAAGAGAGTGATGAAGCCCCAACGAGAGATCAAGACCCCTCGAGTAGTCAAGAAACAGGGACACAGCCATACAATATACAAAAACGGAGCAAGAAGGGAAAAAAATCATGGAACCATCCGATCGAACAACTCGTTCAGCTGCACGCAAAGCATCCACTGGTAACCCCCAATCAATAATGTTTAATTTCCTTATCTGGAATATTCGTGGAATTGCCAATGCTATGACTCTTATAAGATTTAAGGCACTGTTAAGGGTGAACAAAATCAATTTCCTCGCCATTATAGAGCCAAAAGTGGATATTTCACAGCTGCATCACTATAAAGTTAAGCTGGGATTCTCTTTAGCTGTCTCTAATGATAGAAGTAATATTTGGATCATATCGAGATCTGGTTGCACAATTGATGTGGTAGATTCGTGTGATCAAGCCCTGTCAGTTAGGGTTTCTGACACTTTGCTGCCCGTGACGTCCCTCTTTACTACTGTGCATGGTAATGGTAAAAAGGAAGGTCGTCGGTTTCTTTGGGATAGATTGCTACTTCTCCAGAGTCTTCATCAGTGGCCCTGGATCGTCGGAGGGGATTTTAATGCTGTTCTTCGTTCAGAAGAGAAGATTGGGCGGCGTCCGACTGTGGAACTCTCGATGTAGGAGTTCGCAAACTTTCAGCTAGCAGCAGGAGTTACTAAATTGCCATACACAGGAAGTGCCTTCACTTGGGTCAAGTCCAATAACAAGGACAGACGTGCGTCTCGTCTCGATCGAGTTTTTGTAGATAGTGCATGGCTGAACATGGCTCTGTATTCAGTGGAGGATCACCTTAACCGAACTGAATCTGATCATGCTCCAATCCTTGTCCGGCTACTTGCTAATGATCCTGGTGGGGTTAAGCAATTCAGATTCCTTGAATTTTGGACTGCTCATGCAGATTTTTGCAGCATTATTCAGGATTCTTGGCACTCCGTCGATCACCGACATGGGATCACGAGGGTGGTTCTACGACTTGATGAATGTCGCAAGCGGCTATCCAAATGGAGTAGGGCAACTTATGGTGACATCTTTCAGGTTGTTCGGAAGGCGAAAGATGATGTTCTAGCTGCTGAACTCCGGGTTGAGGAGGATAATTCCAATCATAATAGGGAGAAGCTTGCATTGGCCACTACTCAGCTGAAACAGCGAGTTCGAATTGAAGAAGCTTTCTGGAAAAAAAAGTCTCGGATCAAATGGGACTTAGAGGGGGACAAAAATACTGCATATTTTCATGATTGTGTTAATTTTAAGAATAAGGCATTGAGGATTCATTCGATTACTACTGAAAATGTACAACACCCAGTTTTTCAGAAGAGGATAATTTTGTAATTTTAGTCTTTTAATAATGATATTTAAATCATGATATAATTTTTAGTAATTTTTAATCATTTAAAACTATTTTAAATCATGACTTATGATTTTGGTGTTTTGATAGTGTAACCTTGGAGACTGGTTGACCTAGAGCCTAGCCTTGTGATTAGGGTATTTTGTTTATCATTTCTAGTTGAGGGTATTTTTGTCATTTTTGGGATTATTTGATTTTATTTTAATTTATTTGAATTTATGGGAATTTTTTTAGAATTTATTTTGGAATTGTTTGAATGATGGTTGACTAGGTTGACTATGACTAGCAATGACCTTGGTAGACTAACCTAGGAGCTAACCCTAGTTGAGCTTAGATTTGGTTAGGTCATGCATCCCTAGTTAGACTAGAGTTGACCTATGGTTTGGTTATTTGACTCAAGTTAGGATTTAAGTCGTAAGCCATGACTTGTGGTTGCACCTTAATCAATAACTTAGCCTTAAAAGCCCATAGGCCCACACCACTAGCCAAACCCTAACCCTAACAAGTCTTGGCCAGCCACATAACCCTCATTTGGAATCCCTTTCTATAAGTATTCTCCTAGAAATTATGGCTAGCCTCTAAGGAAGAACATGCTTTAGAAAGAGGTAATTTCTCAACTTCAAAAATCCCTAGAAATTCCATTTTAGCTCCATTTTCCCTCAAACAAATTGCAATGGGTTTTAAATGAAGTGTTCTTTCTGTTGTTACATGTTATTCTTAGATTCAAATCAATTTGGAGAAGTTTGACCATCAAGAGGAACACCTCTCTTTAG
The DNA here is from genome assembly GCA_029216955.1 of Iris pallida. Taxonomy (NCBI): domain Eukaryota; kingdom Viridiplantae; phylum Streptophyta; class Magnoliopsida; order Asparagales; family Iridaceae; genus Iris; species Iris pallida. The sequence continues at coordinate 2,504,412 of JANAVB010033216.1, read as the reverse complement.
AGCTTTTTGGGAATTTTGATACATAGAGGTAACTTTCAATCTACACCATAAAATTCTAATTTTATTGCATTTCTAGGATACCCTAGGCCTAACCTAACTGTAGGAATAGGAAACCCTAGAATTTGAGTCAAATTCGTGTCCTATTTGGACACGTATCAGTGTCATTGTTCATGTGTTTGACGAAATACCCCAATGAGCATTTCGAGTGATTTTTAGGAATCCATTTGAATAGAAAATTAGGGTTTAACCTCGCTTATGTGATTCTAGTGTTCTGAGCACATTTTAGTGTCATGTCGAGTCGCCACAGACACGCGGACACGCGGTCCCCATACGCGCGTGCGCATAGTCTCCCTCTCCTGCTACTCGGGGCTGACTGTGAGCTGGACACGCCACTTCGATACTTGATTTTTGACACACACCAAGGGGCGACCACTGACACCACGTGTGCCAAGTGTCACGAGCCCTTGTGTCGTGTCGGACACACATTTACGCGTACACAGGGTGCGTATTGTGCGGTTCAGTGCACTGGGTTGGTTCCCTGTGTTAATTCAGTTTTAATTAGTTTAATTCATGATTTTAATTCTTGTTTAGATCCTAATTATGATATATTAAATATATTAGATTAGTTTACATGATTGGATTGGGTTTAATGTGGGAATTTTGGATTCGAATAAGGGATTAAGCCATTCGGCTGATACATCCTGATACTCAGTATTTTCCGTATTTTTCTAACCATTTAATTCCTGTTAAATGATGTTTCTAACTATTAAATACCCTCCACATGTTTATAGTTCATGTTTAGTTCATATTTACATTTGTAATGGGCTTTTGGATTCGTAAATTGAAATTGGGCATGTGAGTTCAGTTCATATTGGTTTGCTAAAAACTGGAAATTAATATGAGTAATGTGTTTTCATTTAACTGTCCAAAACCTGAGATTTCTAAATTTTTCCTATTGTTAACTTAGCACTGTTGATTGTTTGAATATGGATTGGACATTGTGTAGATTTCGAATGGAATAGGACTGGTACTGTGGAGTTCTATAGCTGATATGTATTGGTTCTAATGATGTTAAACTAATAGCTAGTTCCTGAGAATTGATACTTGAACCTGAGATTCTAAATTTCTATTTTTTGTGAGAATGAAATCCTTGTTGTTCCCTGTTAAATGAGATTCGATTCTATTTTATTACACTGTTTGTATTCACTGATTTCTTCCCTTAACATGTAAACTGATTTCCTATTTTCCTGAACTGTTTCTTTAAATATGGCTCACTGATTTCCTTTAACTGAGAATAGTTTCTATATACCTGAGATGTATTCCTGTTTTTCCAGGTTCACACAGTGTATTAACTCCACTGATTTGTATTCACATTGCCTATTCACTACACTATACTAAATTCCTATATACCTAAGATTACTTCCTATAAACTGAGCATGAATTCCCATAAATCTGAGTTATGTTTCCTGTCACTGATAATCCATTCAAAATCTGTTATTTTATTTCACTATTTCTAGGCTGAACATGTCACTGTTTTGCATTGACACTCATGTACACAGGTTCAACCTTCACACACCCTCATGTATTACTCACCCCTCACACTCCCTTGTGACTGAACACTCATGACTCACTAATATACACACTCACATGTCTATGCCTAACACTCATCACACACACATGCCTACACACAACTCTCATGTCTCATTACACACACACACATTAGCATATATATATGTGACACCCTTGAACACATTCCTTTTTCCCTTTCTCTACATGTATATATATATATATATATATATATATATATATATATATATATTTTAATATATATATATATATATATATATATATATATATATATATATATATATATATATATATATATATATATATTTTTTTTTTTTTTTTATATATATATATATATATATATGTATGAGATGTAGGTAAATATATGTATCCCATATATTGTGGTGTACTTATATATATATATATATATATATATATATATATATATATATATATATATATATATATATATATTAGATAGCCTATATGTGTATTCCTATATTAGATTATATAGTTATATCTATGTGTGTATTAAATATATATAGATTGTCATGTGTGTATGTGTTATGGGTTAGCTTGTAGGCATGATATAGCCTATGGCCTATGTGTATGTCTTGTTGACTAGTGTAGAGTCTAGATAGACTTGTATAGCCTAGTTAGACCTAGAATAGACTTGTTAGACTAGTATAGAATTGTTTGACTTAGGTTTGACTTGGTTGACCTAGTTTGACTTCTAGGGTTGACCAGAGTTGACTTTGGCCTAGATTGACCTAGATTCATGTAGAATGCATTATAGTGTTTCATTTTACCATTCAGGACTTGTTGTGACTTGTGCTGTTCTAAATAGGAGCCAGACACCACTCCTCGAATAGTACATTTCAGTTGGACACTCAAATACCAGGCGAGTACATTCTCTGATTATTTTATATCCTGCTTAGAATTATTTTTCTGCATTAAATTACTTTACTTGATGCTGTCACGTTGGTCACACGGATTAGTACTATATGGATCCCTTCTTGAGATGTTATCCCTTCAGGGAGCATCGTGTACTCTATGTTCTGTGTATTTCACTTATATGGTGTATCACTATGCTTCTTTGGTTCTTTGATCACTTGTGACATATACTCTTATGATCACAGAGTTTTCCTTGAATCCGTATCCCATTTATTGGGTTTTCCAGAATCCCCATTTATGGGACTACTATGTACCACCCTTCGGGGGCCGTTACATAGAATTATAACATCACCTGGTTGGATCCTTGTGTATTAATTGGGGGTACGGGGGAGTAGAAGTGGACATGTGAATAATACCCAAGTAGTATCTCATCAGAATCTTTCCGTATGGTCTTATCAGAATCATCCTATGCCATTTACATGTCTATATTATACTCTGACTCACTATCCACTGTTAGTTCTTTACTTATAGTAGATATTTCTATTACAACTCTCTCTCTCTCTCTCTGTTTACATACTGCATTCTTCAGTATCTATATCTTACTTTACTGCATGATTATATTTTTCTAACCTGCTATGAACTGTTGAGATGTATTGTGCTCGCTCTTGTCCTGACTGGACCTGTTGAAAATTTTACAGTGAATGATGAGGCTCTGGTGTCTATCCCTCTTGGTGCAGCATTAGACATCACTAGTGACTTGGACCTGCTAGCAGTTGATGGCACTTTCCTAGATTAGGATGCCTTATCTTTTCTGGATTTCTGTATTGAGTTCTGAGATGTTATTGGGATATGTACTTATTTAGTCACTTAGAATTCTGGGTTGTATCTCTGTGATTTCTTCTGTTCTGGATATTATCTTTTATCTATCTATCTTTATCCTATTCTACCTTAGTTGCGATTGAGTCAAATTCTGTTATGTCACCCCCATTCGGGGAGTATAACTGTTTAGCCTTATACTGTTAGATGCATTGAGACCTAGGCAGCATTCTACTGTCGACACTGTGGCATAGGCTGGGCGTTGTTACGTTCTCGTACCCTCACAGTGGGTGCGGGTCGTGACAAAATGAGGCATTTCTCCTTGATAAAACAAACATCAAAGCTTATGTACTTGAATACTATGGGGCTTTGTATGAGAGATGAGACATTTCGGATGATGATGCATTGCTTGATGTCATCCCGAGTTTGGTGGAGGAGGATGAGAATGACCGGCTTATTTCCCTCCCGACGAAGAAGGAGCTTTTGGACACTATTAAGTCACTTGACATAAATAGTGCTTCAGGACCCGCTGGATTTACCCCAAAGTTTTTCATCTCAGCATAGGACATCATCGGGGATAACATCACAGAGGTGGTTGATATGTTTTTCGATGGGTTTTCATTACCCCGATCAATTACTAATACTTTTCTGGTCCTCATTCCTAAGGTCAAGCAGCCCTAGTACTTTGCAGATTATAGGCCGATCAGTTTATGTTCAGTTTTAAATAAAATTATCTCGAAGACTCTTGCTCTCAGGTTAGCGCCGCTCCTGCCGAAACTGATCTCACCAGAACAGAGTGGTTTCGTTCAAGGTAGAGAAATAGTTGACAATATCGTGCTTGCGTAAGAATTGGTAGCTAAAATGAACAAGAAACATTGGGGTGGGAATATTGCCAGTAAATTAGATATGATGATGGCCTATGACCGTGTCGACTGGAGATTCATACTGAAGGTGTTGCGCAAGTTCGGTTTTCACAACAAATGGGTGGATATGATGCTTCGTCTATAAAATAATGTATGATTTTCACCCTTGATCAATGGCGAAGCAGCGGGGTATTTTCAAGCGTTTCGTGGGGTGTGGCAAGGTGATCTAATATCACCCGCTTTATTTATCTTAGCTACGGAGGTTTTATCTCACAATTTAAAGTTGCTCCCTATGACAAAGGGTTTTACTCCATTCATAACTCCAAGGGGTTGTGCACCTATCACTCATCTATCATACGCGGATGATGTTTTGCTATTCTCGGCAGGAGACATTAGGTCGATCACCTTGATTCAGGAGCAGTTGAGGCGCTACGAGGAGGCTTCGGGTCAGAAGATTAATGGGGCCAAAACATCTATGTATGTCTCTACTAAGGCTCCGACGGAGAGGGTGGCTGAACTGGCATCAAGGACAGGCTTCTCGATTGGGACTCCTCCTTTCACATACCTAGGTTGTCCTATGGTGGCTGGGTACTGCAATGCAAGCATGTACGAAGAGCTGATTCAAAAAATCCGGGCACGCATCGAAGGCTGGCATAATAAGATCCTTTCACCAGGAGGTAAATTGGTCTTACTTAAATCTGTCCTTTCATCTATACATGTGTATACTTTGGCTGCGTGTAATCCTCCAGTATCTGTGTTACGTCGCATTGAAGCTATTTTTAGTGAGTTCTTTTGGGGCTCGTTCCAAGGGGCTCCGAAGCGGGCATGGCTGTGCTGGGATTATCTTGCTCGAAAAAAGGAAGAAGGAGGGCTGGGGGTTAAGAGACTGGAAGATATGATGACGGCATTTACAATTAAGCTCTGGTGGAAGTTCTCTACCCAGGAGAGTCTCTGGGTTACGTTTTTCAAATCCAAATATTGTTCCCAGGTTCCTCCTAGTGAGGTTATGGTTACATCCAATGCAACACATGTGTGGAAGAGATTGTTAGAGGAAAGGAATTTGGCTAATCAGTCAATTGTTCGGGATGTTTCAGGCTGGTGGTGGCGTAATGTTTCGGGCAGGTTTACAGTGGCGTCGGCATGGGATCTTGCCCGCGGGCAATGGCCAATTATCCCCCATTTCGTTCACATCTGGGGATCATGTATTCCGTATAAGTGGTCGATCTTATTGTGGCGCGTCCTTCACAATAAGGTGCCCATTGATGATAATATTGTGAAACTTGGCTTCAGTATGGCATCGATGTGTGATTGTTGTGTTCAAAGTCAGGAGGAGTCCCTGAACCACATATTCCATGCAGGGGAGATGGCGATGGATGTATGGTGTTCTTTACAAAAGGAGTATAGGGTTCAAGCTCGCGGGTCTTCTTCATTGATGCAGATGTTGAACAAATGGTGGCGGGGAAGGAGGCTACATCAGAAGCAAATTGTAGTCGGTGCTACGATATGGGTTCTTTGGAAAAATCGTAACAAGTGGCGTTATGAAGAATATCGATATTCCACGGAGATGGTGATCAAGGAAATCCAGAGGCAGATTTGTAAAGCTTCCATCAAGTGCAAACAATAGGGGGTGTTCGAGGTGTTTTTTGGAGTTGTAATATTTTGTTAGCTGCTGATGAATAAAAAGTAGTTTTCGTTTAATATATATATATATATATATATATATATATATATATATATATATATATATATATATATATATATATATATATATATATATATAACTTTGTGTATATGTAAATATGTTGAAACGAGGATTCAAGGTTATGATTTCCAGGTTTTAGTCCACTTCTCGAATTCGAGTAGCCTATTTCCTTTACCTATATGAGTATGCTAAAGTATATTTATGTATATGTCTATATATGTACAAGTTTTCCTTTAAATAGATATATGTGTATATGTATTTATATATGTGATATATCCTATAGTTAAGTACTTGGGTTTTAATCTCAGATTTGAGTCATAACAACAGTCCTTTATCACACACCAATTTCCTTCAAGTCACATATTATATATTTATATGTCTATGTGTATATATATATATATATATATATATATATATATATATATATATATATATATATATATATATATATATATATATATATATGTATATATAATAAATGGGGACGAGGACGAGAGCTCGTGCTCGTGCTCCGGCAGCTCCGGCCGGAGCGCCCCTGCTCGCCACCCACCCACCTTCGTGTTCGTGGTCGGGTGGCCGGCCTGGCCGACAGCGCTCCCGAACACGCCCCCCAATGGCAGTCCTCCGCCTTTCGGTTGGCCGCCTCCGGCCTGGCCGCCCCACCTTCTCCAGTGGGGACCACTATTCCCCCTCGTCGGAGCGTTCCCGTCGGGCGCCTCCTACGTCTACCTCCTCCCTCCTCCTCCTCCTCGGCGTAGGCGCCGTCTCCGGCGGCCTCGCCGCCATTGTTGCCCCCTTCAATCCCGGCGGCCCACCCCCCCCCCGTCGCCTCCTCAGCTGACCCACCGGCCCCCCCGTCGATGGGGACCGGCTTCCTTTCCCTCCAGTGGCCGGTCCCTGCCCTGCAGCGGCCTCCTCTTGATCCCCCGGACGCGTGCCCTCCGGCCTCCGGCGGGCCAGACGGACCCCCATCCCTCCTCCCATCCTCCGTCGCCGGCCTCGAGGTTGCTCCTCTTCCTCCTGCCACGGCTACCGTCCAGGCATTCCCCGGCGCCACCGCTCCTCTCTCTGCAGCGGTGTCCTCCCCATGCGAGGCCCACTCGTGGGCTGTCGTGGCTGCCAGGGCACCGACGTAGTTCAGCTTTCCCCCACCGGTGGTAGGTCCCTACCTGTTCCTCCCGGCAAAGTTTAGCTTCCCCTCGGCGTCTACGTCGGCCCATACCTGCTCCCCTTCAGGTGGGCATCTCAGGCGGTCCCTCCGGCTATCGCAGGAGGATCCCCCCCGGTGGTAGGCCCTCAACACCGCTGGACGGTCGTGCTTACCCCCTCCCTCTCGGCGGCCGTGCCCCCCTCCCCCATACCCTTCCCTCTCCCCTCCCCCCTCACTTTTCCTTCTCCATCCCCCGTCCCCAGCCTCTCCTGCATCACCTCGGCAGCCTCCGCTCTCCCCGGCGTCTCCGTCCCGTCGCGGAGCCCCGTCCTTCGTCTCCCTCCAGTTCTTCCCCGCGTCTCTGCCCTGTTCCGGTCCAGTCGCCGGAGCCTCGTCCGACGTCCCCCCTCCCGGTCACCCTCGCCGGAGTCCTCCGTCTCCGGGCGGCTTGCCTCCCTCGGGCTGGGAGGCCCACTTTGGGCCGGATGCCTCTCGGGTAGAGAGCCCCCTCGGTCAGAGTGCCACTCTGGTCCGCGGGCCTGCTTTGGGAAGACCCCTCACGCCTCGAGCAGCCCACCCCACGCGCCTCGGTTCTATCCCAACCCTCTCTCCGACCTCCCTCTCTGGGTCAGTGCCCCCGTCGACTCCTCGGCCCCACCCGCGCCGGTCCTCCGTTCCCCTCCATCACCGCCTGCCCTCTCTGACGTGTCCCCCTGCGTCGCCTGGCCCGGACTCTCCATCAGCCGCTCCGGGGGGCCCGAGACTTCCCTCCTCGGGCCACATGTCCCCTCCATGTGCCCCCATTGGGCGGCACGCCTACTTTTCCCTCAAAACTTCGTCTAGGGCGCTGTTCTCCCCCCAACGCGGACTTCAAATTTGGAATTCACTTTCAAGATTTGAAATCCAAAAAAAAAAATCCAAAAAAAAAAATTTCGGGCAGTGTGCCCATACGCCCCCCCAAGGGCCGAGCGCCCACACCCATCTAGCTCTTTCGTTTTAGGTTTCTGGAATATTTTCGAATGTCGGTCCCCGATATTTTGAAATGTTTCCAAGACCCACTATGATCCCAAGTTCGAAACTTTTATGTATTTTCTACTTTGCTTCCAGGGTTTTTTTTTTTGTGTTTTCGACCCTGGTACCTGTACTGCTCGTTATGAGCCACTTTTCTCATTCAATAAAATGATGTTAAAATATATATATATATATATATATATATATATATATATATATATATATATATATATATATATATATATATATATATATATATATTTTAAACCACCATTTTATTCAAATAACAAAAAGTCGAGTACAAAGTCTAAAGCCAAAAACTTCATACACCATAGTCGAACTCCCATCTAGTGCGAACACCTAATTGAAGCTTTTTCGATTTGCCTATGAATCTCCATCACCAGCATCTCCTTCGAAAACTTGTAACCTTCATAGCGCCATTTGTTGCAAATTTTCCAAAGTACCCATATAATCGCACCCACTCCTATCTGCCGTTGATGAAGCTTCTTCCCACGCCACCACTTGCGCAGCCTTTGTAACAAAGAAGAACCACGTCCCTGGATTTAGAATTCTTTCTGCATAACAGCCCATATCTCCCCAGCCAGCTCTCTGGAGTTGAGAATGTTCTCCATGGTTTCGACTGAACTGTGGTCACAACAATGGCACTTAGAAGCCATGCTATAACCAAAGTTCATAATATACTCATCAGTAGGAAGTTTGTAATGTAGCACCCGCCACAAAAATATGGACCATTTATAAGGAATACATGTCCCCTATATATGAATGAAAGATGGAATGAGAGGCCACTATCTTCGTGATATATTCCAAGCTGAAGCCAGAGTGAATCTTCCCTACGCCCTATGCCAATGCAGCCCCATGTCATCCAGCACAATGTTCTGTTCAGCTATGTCCCTCCCTACCAGTAATCTTTTCCAGACATGGGAAGTATTCGATGTAATCATTACCGCACTCGCATTCGTCTGGGAACAGTATTTCATCTTGAAGAACTGAACCCAAAGACTTTCCTGAGTTCTAAATTTCTACCATAATTTAATAGTAAATGTCTTTATGATGTCTTCTAATCGCTTTATTCCCAATCCTCCCTCCCACTTGGTTCGAGCTATAGACTCCCAACCCAACTACTTTCGATTAGGAGCTCCTTGAATCGAACCCCAAAAAAAATGACTGAAAATAGCTTCCATGCGCCGCAACACAGAGCACGGAGGATTACATGCTGCCAGCGTGTACACACGTATAGATGTGAGCACCGATTTGAGTAAAACCAATTTCCCCCCAGGTGACAAAATTTTTTATGCCATCCATCCACTCTCGCCCGAATCTTATTAAGAAGCTCTTCGTACATACCTGCATTGAGATGACCAGCTGCCATAAGGCAACCAAGGTAGGTAAAAGGAGGTGTACTGATTGCGTACCCCGTTCGATCAACCAGTTTAGCTATTCGTCCAGGGGGAGTCTTCACCGAAACGTAGGGACACATTGATTTTTTGCCCATACGCTTCCTCATATCTACATATCGATATTAAATCATATATATATATATATATATATATATATATATATATATATATATATATATATATATATATATATTACCTTAATGAATGTGAATATACCTACATGTATGTGGATTGATTATGAATGTAACCATAGGGTATGGGAAAGATAAGGATTGACCCAATGAGCCTAGTTTAATCGAGATGACCGACAAGTTGACAAAAGTCAACTTTGGGTCAAACTTGTTCCAAATCGATTCAAACGAACTCAGAATGACTTGTAAACTTGTGTGTGACCTAAAAATTAGTAAACGGACTAGTTGACTTAGCATTGACCAGGTTTGACCAGAGTTGACCAGGTTTGACCAGAGTTGACCAAGGTTGACTTTGACCTAGAAGGACTTAGAAGCATATAGAATTGTATTGTAGCCCTTTCTTATAATATGTTAGACCATGCTGTGACTTATGGTTACTTTAAATAGGTTTACATCACTCCATTTCAGTTACACATCCTCATCAGCAGCTCGAATTGTCAGGCGAGTACATTCTCTGACCGTTTCATCTTGCTTGGACATATTTACTTGTGTTAGACTAGTTTACTTGTTGCAGTCACAATATTATCATGGATTAGTACTATATGGATCTCTTCACGCGATGTTATTCCCTCGGATACATCAGGTATATTATGCTCATGTACTTTATCATGTGCATCGACTACTTATTGTATTCATATTTATTCATGTATACTCATGTGACATTTATGTACACTCATGATCATGTGAGCCTTCATGTATAACCCAGTGTGCATGTGGACTAGCTATCCATATGACACACTATTTTTATGTACAATAACATAACCTGGACATATTCTTGTGTACTGATTAGGGCATGGGGAGTATTTATTTGGTTATGTGATCTATACTCCTTTTCATGTGCAACTCCAAACTAGATTTAAGTCATGTATAACCTAAGCCAGTTTACATAACCAGATTGTGCTCTACACCACGTAGTTAGTTCAGTTCTCTTATTATATTATGTATATCTATTTCCATATATCATGCTCTCTTTTACAGTCTCATTTCTTTATCAGCAGTTCATGTATATTATTCTATAGCTTGTTTCATATTTCCTTTCATGTTATGAACTATGTGAGAGATATGTATTCGTTTTTTTTCTTAACTGGACCTATTGAAATATTATACATGATGATGATTGCTGCGATACTTACTATAGAGCAGGCCTAGTTGACACAGGTGACCTGGACCCTTAGCAGGATCTAGTAGTCGCTAAGGACTTGCCATGAGTTAGATTAGGCTGATATTATTACCTAGTTATGAGACCTTGTGATTGTATTGAGATTTTATTATGGTATGGTTCACACCGGGATTTTTATTCATATGGTGACTCTCTGTTGTGATTATCTTTCTTCTATTCCATCTTAGTTTTGTGATTGAGTTGTACCATATATATATTATCCTCCAATTGGAGCATATTCTAGATTGTGTTCGATGTTGGACCTAGGATAGCGTTCTACCGCCGATATTGCGATGTAGGCTGGACATACCCACGTCTCGTGCCCATACACCGGGTGCGCATCGTGACACAAAGTTCGTCATAGAATATTTTGTGGCTCAGAAACGGTATGTCGTCGGTACACCGTGGTATACCGTCGGTATGCCATTTCTTTTGACATTGATTTTTGACTGAAAAATAGAAGAGCTTTATGTTTGTCATCCAACCTTAGGTGTTTATACAGAAAGACCTAGACCTTGTACAGACTCGAAATCTTGAATCTTTTGAGAGCTGTCTTTAAGGAGCACTGGTCTTTTCTTCAGTCTTCTTTTAGGAACATCCATAAGGCTTTGATGACTTGGCTTGAATGGACAGATCTTTTTGTAGGAGAGCTTTAAGAGATTATCTCTTAGCGAAATTCAGGGAAAAGTAGACTACGAAGATGCTGTTAATGGCATCAAAATAAATGTGTCAACAATCTTCCCTATTCTGATAATTGACAAAACAGAGAGATAACATCTTCAGGGAGTGACTCCCCCGTAGGTAGACTACTCCCCCTCAATACATTTTCTCCCCCTTTGTTACTTAATCAAAATAAAGAATTATAGCAAAAAATAATAAGAGCGTTAAAGAGAACAAAAGCATGCATATATTACATATTGAAAGTAGAAAGGTACATGCTTGAAACTTCCTAAAAAAAGTAGACAAGTAAACTCTCCTTAGAGAGTAACGCAAGACAGAGCAAGACAGAAAATGGTCCCCGTAGGACACACAAGACATAAAACCATAACTAATGGTCCCCGAAGGACCTCAAAGGACAAACACTAAAATGACACCAAATTTATTCGACCACCACCAACAGGAGCCCGCAACTACTCATCCGCCGGATCATCGTCCTCCCCACCCCGAGTCTTGTGAAAAGCACCGAAGGGATTCACACCATCCGGGTACATGAATCCGTAGGTATTGGGGTCAGAGAAGCAGGAGCCTTGGTATTGAGGATCCTGAAGGTTAAGATCCAGATAAGCATTGCGGTCCTGAAGAGTCCGCTAGATGAAGTATGCTTGGTCATGGAAGCGACTCTGAATAAGATTCCCAAGGCTGCGGGTGTTGGCCCTCATCTGCTCCTCCGCCTGAGCCATACGCATATCAAAATGCTTCTCGGTCAGCGGCATGAAACGGCCGGATGGAGGAGGCACAAAAGATGGTGCTACAGAAGAAGTGACCGGTGGTTCATGGAAGGATGAAGTACGAGACTTTGATGCATCAGGGGCAGAGTGGGAAACGACAATGTAGAAGCATGGAAAAGAACAAAGAATAGACTATGCGGCTCTAACAGAAGGATCCCCATGCAGTTCAAAAAATTTATTAACATCCATGTGGTTCAAAATCCTTTAGAGCCTCATGTGGCTCGAAAGAGCTCCATGCGGCTCAGAAAGGTGCCACGTGGCCCTCAACAGTCTTCTCTACAGCTGGCTATGAACCAAATTGCTGTATTTAATGCCCTGACAGCTGACAGCCCTGACAAAGTGACAGACCTGACATAAAGTCAAAATAATGACTCTCCTGGCGTGTGCCTAGGGAAACGAAGAAAATCTTTTACAGCCGCCACAATCTCCCAAATTCTAAAGCTCCCCATACGGCCGTTACTCTCATATGGCTCGTCTTCATGCGGCTCACGTCATGAGAAGCCACCCTATGCGGCCAATATTCTCATGTGACTCGAATCATGGGGGCCGTCTTCATGCGGCTCACGTCCTGAGAAGCCACCCTATGCGACCAATATTCTCATACGGCTCGAATCATGGGGGACTGTCTTCATGCGGCTCACGTCCTGAGAAGCCACCCTATGCGGCCAGTATTCTCATGCGGCTCGAATCATGGGGGCCGTCTTCATGCGGTTCACATCCTGAGAAGCCACCCTATGCGACCAGTATTTTCATGCGGCTCGGATCATGAGACCATCTCCATGCGGCTCAAATGCTGAGATACCACACTTATGCAACCTTAACACGTGGCCAGGTTCATGCGGCTCAACGGGAAGCCACTCTCATTAGCCTACGGTTTGGATACGTGGCAGAAGATGAGGTGATGGTGGGACACGCGGCACCAAATTAGTCAAGATTAATTAATTCGAATTCAGTGCAATCATCATAATTTATTGCAACCAAGCGGATTGAACACGTTGCAGGAGATCCGAACCGACGGCTGCATATCATAAAGATTTGTGGCAATCAACATTAATTACCCACAGAGATTTGATGCAATCTGCATTAATTGCCTAGATTTGCTACAATCAGAATTAATGGCCCAAATTAATTGATCCTTAACCGCCGACTTCTCAAGGAGGCAATCATTTACAAACCCTAATGATCACACCCCACTCCTATAAATAGCAAGGTGCCATTCCCTTGCAAATGGATGGCAAAAAAGGAGAGAGAGCACTACAGAGAAATCCAGAGATCTAGCAACAGAAGGCACAAAGGAGTCTCCCCATACGTCCAAGAGCATTTCTTTGCCAGAGCCAAGGCTACGTCTGATCATCCAAAGAGTAAGACAGAGCGATCGTCGCTTTCTCGAGCCTCTATCGTCACCCCCCCAGAAAAACTAAACAATTGTACTTAGATTGCTGTACCTAGGCTTTCGTCCCTAGGCTTTCTTTGTACGAGCGAGTTTGTATTGTGAAGTAAAAGTCCAGTCATCCGATATAACTGTTCTGTTCTTTTATAATCAATGACAAACACGATGGTGACTCTGCTGGAGACTAACTTCTCTACAGCTGAGGAGTTGGTGATGCAATCAGATACAGCCAAACTTGGCTCCACTCAACAAATGCTGGTCGCCCGGTTCGACCAACAGGCGTTTGAAAAAATACCCTCCAACGGGAGCGCTGGCCCGGTTCAGCGGCGAGCCCACACGAAGAAGGCCCACAACGAGTGGAGACCCAAGTCATTCGCTCATTTCTAAGCTCTGGACGGAGTACTCTCTGCTGCCCAAGACGACGAAGACAACTCTCATGCGGCCCCACTTCAAGCCATAGAGGACTCTGCTGTCCCCAAGTTCGGCAGAGGAAAGCACTACGATGCTGGACTTGCAGGGGTAAAGAGTAATTCTATGTGCTCCAGGAAGAAGAAGAACAAAGGCACTAGTCGTAGGATGAACATCCATACGGCCAAGATTGCTAGCCGCATGCATGATATCTATGCGGCCGAAACTGCCAGCCGGATGCAGAATAGCCATACGGCCAAAATTTTCACCCGCATAGAGAAGACTTATGCGGTCGAGACTTCCAGCCGCATGAAGAAAGCCTATGCCAACCGCATGAAGACTGTTGATTCCAGCCGCATGCTGTCTGCTCCATGCGGCTCAGGCTCAGTCTTCGATCGCCTTTCCTATGGTCCTGATCTCTCACGCTCTCGAGAAAATATGTCTGACTCTCTGCAGCACCACTTAGGCTCTTCTTACTATGTGCCCTCGCGCACTAGAGTGAAGAAGTCTAGGGCAGTAGGAGCGTGGCGAGCTCAGTCCGCTGTTTCGATTTCTGACCATTCGAGCGCTCCACATACTGTTATACGAGCCTCTGATGGAAAGTTGTACAGAACCACTCGAGTCCAGCCCCCGACGACAAATAGACAGAGTGGTTCCCAAAAGCTTCTAAAAACTTGGAAGCAAACATGGTCATTCCAGACCCATCTAACTTGCGTGAGGTTATCCTCCACAAGTGCAAGGAAAGAGAAGAGGCCTCGGTATGCAAAGAATCCTCCCACGGACATCACTGCACCCAAGTAATTGTCAACTGCTGCTGCAACAAGGCGGTAGCACAAGCAGACCGACGGTCCATCTTCCAACGGTTGCAACGCCCAAGCTCAGAAGATGAGGTGCTCTTCGTCGCCTCCTGTAATTCTGCTCTGAAGATTCCTGGCAGCGGGAGAGGGAAGAAAACAAATACCTCCAGCCCAAAAATTTCAACCGGCGTAACCATGAAGCTTTCTTCTAAACGGTTGTCTACCACCGTTACAGAAGGAGTTTACCAAGGGACCCGTTCAAAGACGAAATCTGCCACACTTAGGGATTTGTCGTCCACAATTGGAGACACTGGAGCTGAGGGTAGAACTCCTCCAAATATCTACGACAATCTGGTGTTCGAAGAGGATAATCCAGATGCAGCAAATCTTGACGTCCCCGAGGATGTCCACAACTCTCAAGACGAGGCAAGCTCTGAAGCTGGGGGTACCACACTTTCTGAGTCCGAACCAGAAGAGAACATTCTCACATACCCTGACGACTTCTCTGTACGAGGGTACGACTCAGAGGGCACTTCCTCTACAGTTCCCTCCACCTCTCATCATATAAGGATGGTAGTCATGACGGACAGCAACCAAGAGGTTCCCATTGATCACCAATGCATCGATACTATGGAAGCCATAGTGCATACTTTGGTCAAGTCTGTGGACGAGATCAAGGCGGCCATTCCAACTCTGTAAGGAATGATGCTTGGCCAAATAAGCTTGGGTCCCACAGTCAATGCAAACTCGAACTCAGCTGCACCAAACCTGGACGATAATCCTCCTAAAATATCGGCCCCCACCACTGCAGACGAAGCCAGGGAGGCAAGAAGAGAGGTCCAAGAGCTCCGAGCCATGTTTCAAGCCCGAGAAAATTGCCAGGACCTCAGGGTAAGACAATCGTATCCTGCTACGTGGAGAGATGTTCCCTTCCCACCAAAATATAAACCATTCCACACCAATCCATATGACGGGAAGACATATACAAGCAGGTACATCACCTACTTCGAAGTCACAACCGACCATCTGCCCCATGACGACGCCATCCTTACGCGGTTGTTCATCGGAGTATTGGAAGGGGTCGCCTTCGACTGGTACCGTAATTTGCCGAACAATTGTATCCACTCCTTCACCAGCTTCAAATATATGTTCCTGGAGAGGTTCTATGATGTAGGACAAGATATAACGATGTCCACTCTCATGGACATTGTTTAGGGAGAAAAGGAGCTAACTAGAAATTATATCGAGCGTATTTGCCATTAAAATCTTTTGATTGCAAATTTCAATACAAACAGAACAGTATTACAATATAGGACTTAGATGTAGTCCAAGGAGTACACTTTTGTTTATCTGGGTTCCTTGTGCCAATGGAGCGAGTGGTAATGCGTTGACTCTGTTGACGATCTGACGACGATTATCGGTTCTCTGAAGGTTTGGATTGCTTTGGGTGCTGGAGGTTGCTGAGAGGAGAAAGACGTTGAGTGTCTGTATCTGCCTCTCTGATGGTGCGAAGTCTCTGTCTGTCGATGTAGGTTTGCCTCTGTGTGTGTTCGTCCGTGGGTGAGAAAGAAATGATCCCTCTATTTATATCTTTGCAGGCTGGCTGGTTATACGCGCATATGTAGGATACGCTTGGACGTGGAGATGCCACGTGGTGATTGTTGATGGAGGCGCATGGACGATGCGCACTGATCGAGGGGTTAAATTCTTCATGCTGCTGTTGTGAGCCGGTACGTAGCAGAGAAGAAGATCTTTCTGTTGCTGAGATCTTGGATGAGTTGAGTCAAAGGACACGTGTCGTCGACCCATGGCTTGGAGATCTCGGATTTAGTAGGGAATGATCTGGTAGGATGCGCCTGGGATTGTGCGCATGAGGAGGCTTTGGCTCGTAACCTTTAGGAGTCACAAACCATTCGGAGCGTATGGCTTTTGAGGCGCATACGAGGCTTCAGTAGTGACTTTACTCCTGTCTTTCGGGATCAGAGAGAAGTCTGGGGCGCATGCAAAGCTTCAATGGTGACTTTTCTTCTGTCTTTAGGGATCAGAGAAAAGTCTGAGGCGTATGGCTTTTGAGGCGCATGCAGATTTGGACGCATGGCTGCGGAGGCGCATGCGAGATGATTGGGTGGCCACGTGGCAGTAGCCGTCGGAGGAAAGTAATGATGATGCTGACGTTGCCGACGCTTCGTCTTCTGAAAAGCTGTCAACTGTTCAGACTTCGGAAGGCGTGCTGCCAACTCTGTCAGTCCAGCATTTAATATTTTTGACATTCGATAGACAACTGAGTGGGCACATCGATCGACGTTCCACTAGGCGTATGGGGACGCATGGGGGTGCATTCCATATGAGGCGTTTGGTGCTGAAGGGCGCGTCTGTGTGATGCACGGTCTGGCCGACGCATCCGCTTCGTGACACATCTTAATGGTGCAACTGTTACGTTCTTCGAGTGCTTTAAATAGTCGTTTTCACTTGGCTAAATTTGAAGCGTCCGGTTCATCCGTTTAATGCAAATTTATTGCACAGAATTCGGAGAGCCATCCACTTGGTGCATGGGTTTGATTTGTCCGGCCTATAAATAGTAGCATGGAGAGAGTTTGCTTCTCGTTCTCTCACGTTCTTCCGACATAAACTTGTTTACTTGGATGCATTCTGTTGATGAGATTCTCCCGAGGGTGAAGATACGATGCAATGTCTTTTTTGATGCACTTGAAGGTGATTGTTACATCCAAAAATTGGAGTCGAGGGCTTCTGAGGCAGGCGGAAGGTGCCTGTTGCATCCAAAGATCGGGATGCTTGAGCCTCGTCTCCGTTATTCCGGAAGAGCCGTAGATCGGAATGGCGGTGCTGCGGCTTTGGGGGCTCTTTCTTCCTTCAAAGTGGGTGTTGCCAACTCTGGTTGTGTTGAAAGCTGCTCCTTTAGCCGCGATTTTGGTTGCGGTCTTCCTTGGTCTTTGGAGGCTCTTTCGAAGCCTCCCCTGGCCACAGGTTGGCTTGCGGTGCTCTTCTCTTCCTCGGTTTGGAGAGAACTTCCTCCAACTAGAGGGTTGATTGCCACCCTCGTTCTGCTCAATGAATGCTTCATTAGTCGAAGCATTTCGACGGCGGTGAGCCTGGTTGGAAGAGTGGCACATAACTGGGCTGCTGAAGGGATGCACATAACTGAGCTGCCGAAGGGATGCACATAACTGAGCTACTGAAAGGATGTGCTCTGCTGAGGGCACATGGTGGGATACGCCTGACTCAGGGCATATGCTGGGATGCGCCAGACTGAGAGTGTATGGTGGCTGCTGCGCTTGTTCAAGAGCATATAACGATCGCTGCGCCTGGCTGTAGACTTAGGGTCTTTTCTTTTTATAGAAGTTCCTTTGTACAACCTTTTTTAGACATGTAATAGACTTTTATATGTAATAAAATGTCCTCTTTCAATGTCTACATTTGCTGTTTGTAAAGTACTTTGTCCCAGCTCTCTGGCGTATGTAGTGTCTGGTGCATATGATTTCTGATCATAAAATTTCATGCTTCTACAAGACCCCCTTCAAAGTTTTCAAAACTTTAGGACAAGTTTTGGAATACTTTGAATAAGAAGCAAGGCGGTTGGGGCGCATGACTTATTCAGGCACATAGATGCTTCGCGCATCAGTGACAAGGCGCATAATCCGCTCAGTTAATGCAAATGATAATGCCTCGCTAACCGAAAATGATTAATGATGATCTTTTTGGATTTATTTGCGGTTATCTCCTCACAGAATCCGAGGCGACAGCTAAGGTCACACTTCATCGATTCACGCTTGCGACCAAGCCTATAAATAGGCGTGAGATGGAGAGAGAGAGAGAGTTCTTCTTCTCTTTGCTTTTGCCTTTTAGAGTTCTTCTTCTCGAAAACCCTAACTTTCTTCTCTCAAGGAATGGCTTCCAAGACTCCTCGCGGTGGTGGCAAGGGAAAGGAGCCGGCGGAGTTTGCCGAAGAAGATTCTCCTGTCACCATTGTAACTCCGGCTGACGTTCGACCCGTGGTGACGGGTGGGTGTCGTCTTTTCTACTGCTTTTTGTTCAGACGAGCTTTGGGACATACGGCTGAGTTGGTGTGCCTTAACTCTCTGCTGCCGACGCGTATGGACTTCTGTCCTGATGATGCGTCGAGGTTTTATCCCGCCGACGTGCATGGGTTTAGGCCCTTATTATGTACCGAGGTTTAACTGCTGACGTGCATGGGTTTACACCCTGATGATGCACCGAAGCTCCTACTGACGCGCATGGGTTTACACCCTGATGATGCGCTGAAGCCTCACTGCTGATGAGCATGGGTTTACACCCTGATGATGTGCTGAAGCTTCTGCTGACGCACATGGGTTTTCACCTCGATGATGCGCCAAAGCTGATGCGCATGGGTTTTCACCCTGATAATGCGCCAGGTTGCTTGACACACTTTGTCTTCTTAAAGCTTTTCTGCCTAACTTTTGTTTTTGTTGTGTCAGTGTTGATGACAATCCCTTTGCTGAATGAAGTCCTTCTGGATGCTTCTCTTTGTCAAATGAGAGTTGATTTTGATGAGGCAGTTATCAACCCTGCAAAGGATGCTATCTTACAGAACCAACCTCCTGAGAGAATGCTGCAGATCCAGAATCGGTTACCAATTTTCCTCCAGAGTATGATGGAGAGAGGTAAACTAAAATTTGCTGAATCCGAGGATGTGACTTTCTTAAAACCTGCCTTTTTGTTCGGTGACCGACTGATCTCTTCCGAGGCGAAGATACTGAAGATCAAAGAAGACTGGTTCTTCTCTGCAAAAGGCATGGTGCTGTACATGCGACAACTTGACCGCCAGTTGTCGCTGACGGCCTTCTACCGTTTAGCTTCCAAGAGAAGGATGCCCTGGGAACTTACTCCTTCTCAAGGAGGGGCCTTGGGAGGTACTCTTTCCATCGATGCTACCTCAAATCAGAGGGATACCTTGGCCGCTTCGCGAGCCAGTCCCTCGTTTAGTTGCCGAACTTTGCGTCCTGGGAGCCTCTATAGTGAAGTCCCTAGTGACACTTTTGCCTTCAGTGCCTCAACCTTTGTAAATCAGATGCTGACATCGAGGGTCACGTATCCGAAAGGTGGCTTTAGGGTTGAAGGTTGGTGTCACCACTTGCTGAAGTGGGACGAGTTGACCATTTGGGTGCTTTCAAAGTTCAAGGCTGAGCTTAAGGAGATTGGGCTGACGGTCGCTATCCGTGCCACACAGGCTGGCGTGGATCTCAATAAGCCTATGTTCCTTGCACTCTTGGAATTGTTCAATGCCCAGACTGGCACCTTCTTTACTCCGGTGGAGGAGTTGGGGTTGGCTCTCCATGAGATGTACGAAGTGTCCAAGCTTCTTTGGGGCTCGAAATCGTACGAGGAATATTTTTCGTCGAATGACGAGATCCAGGTTTTGGAAAATAAGGACCCGAAGATTATGGCTGTTCTCAAAGAGGTGGTGAGCCATCATTATCTGATGCATCGGAAGGACAAAGGCAGGACTCAGCCTCATGTGACTGCTTGGAGGGATTACGTCTTCAAGCAGGATTTGGTGGATTCATCGAAGATTCGATTTATGACTCCGCAAGGGCTGAAACCCGCGGAAGTGACTTCTGAAATGAGCCGACTGGACGAGAGGACCCCCCGTTCAAATGAGAGTGGCAAAAATGTGTAGAGCTGCTTCTGGCACTGTGCGCACCGGATGTCATCTAAGGTGGTGTTAACAGCATACTTGATGATATGGCTCCGGGATTGTATGTTTGTGGGCGGATCTGGTACCGTAGAAAGGGTACACCGGAACCTCATTTTGCCCTCCGTGAAATTGGTCTTTGGTCATCCTTTAGCTCTCCTTCCCGCGATGGTGTGTAACATATTGCGGGGTTTGAGGACCTTTGCTGATGATGTGATCCATGGGAGATGTCACGCCCCAGAACCAGAATACTGGAGAGCGGGGGCAGACATAGCCAGCTACGTATATTGAAATAGAATACATCTCAACTATACGGTCACGGCTGTCTAGATATGAGGGTTTTCTACAAGCCAGCAGTCTCTTAAGGTCAAGCCTATTGTCTCAATCTCAAGCAATTAGTAGAGTTACAAGATATTAGAGCATCAAATATATATATATATATATAAGGCGTCCCAAATATTATATATTGGATGATCATGAAGCTAGTCGTACAAAATGATGGGACTAGCAAGAGTTCAGTCATACATGATCAACCCTAGGATTTGTTAATCATGTTTACAGCCCGTAGGCAGACAGTAAGTAAATGTGCATCGAGCTAACAAGTGCTCGTCGGCTAAACGCCTCAAAAGAATAAATTTACATATAAGTGGGTGAAACAAAAAGAAAACCCACTCTTGGCCCGGGTTCCGTCTAGTTGTCACCATTGGGCTGGAAGCTTGGTAGATCCTCGGGAGCTGCTCCAAAATCTGGCCACACAAAACCAGCTGGGTCAAACCCCAGAAAGAGCAAGTGCCACAAAGGAGGCCACAAATAAGAACAAAAGCCAGCATATCAGAACATAAAGAATAAAAGAAAGTACAAGTAGTAAGGTACACAGGGCGATAAACGACTAGGGACGCGGAACCATTCCGGGAGCCAGGTTACAATCCTTAAACCAGACAAGGACCGGGGTTGTAACCCTTCGCCTGAATAGCTCACTGTCTCTACTCATTTATCGTTAAGATAAGTAAAACAAACATGCTCAGGAGATAGCAGGTACTGGAGCTAGACAAGACTTAGACAAGGCTGGACACCATCCATTCACAATCGGCCAAGCAAGTACTACGGCTTACTACTTTAACTAACTAGGGTTATCACAAGCCTTAATTACTAACAAGATGCAAGTGAGAAACTCCAGTCCCAAGCCCTGCAGACCATCCAGTTATCCTTCCGCGGGTTGAAAGTTATAGGTGGGTACATTGCCCGGGAGACAAATGTACCCTTAGGTGACTTAGAGGGTGCAACACATGACAGTGTACTGGAAATGTGCTCTACTCGTCGGCAAGCTACAAGTCCATTAAAGCGCCCAGATAACGAGATTGCCTGTGACTGGGAATTCTCCATGTTCTAGTTTGATCTAATAATTAGCCTAATCCAATTTAGCGCGAGTCCCTGGCCGTGGTACCCATGAAGTCGCGTCCTAGACATGATGCAAGACAAGACAAGTGGATTGTACAAACAAGCAAGCAGGAACACCCACGGTGTCAAGTTGATTATACGAGTTAATTACAAGTTACAAGTCAAGTCAAGTCAGGAGTGCGCCGCCACGGGCCACTATCAAGTTATCAAGATAAATCATGTCAGGGTGCTGTCAGGAGTGCGCCACTACGGGCCACTATCAAGTCAGGTTGGTCATGCCAGGAGTGCACCACTACGGGTCACTGTCATTTTATGCTAGTTCCTTGTCATACCATGCTATGTACAATAGTCATTCCCAACATATTAAGTAAAATCAAGTTCATGACAAAAGGCATAAGGATATAAAATGGGCGTAAAATACCTAATAAAATACTAATATAAAATATGACTATAGAAGAGCCAAGATCAAGAAATAACAAATTCATCATAGACAAGTAGGTTGTGCAGGGTATGTACTGCGCAGGGTGCCAAGTGCGCAGGGTGAGTTGCGCAGGGTACCAACTGCGCAGGGTGCCAAGCGCGCAGGGTGAGTTGCGCAGCAGATGGATTGCGCACAGGAGGATTGCGCAGGGGTGGATTGCGCAATGGTCGATTGCGCAGGGGCTATCTTGTGCATGGCTAGCTTGCGCATGGCTAGCTTGCGCCAGCGCAATCCAGCGCAGCGCAAAGCACTGGCCAAGTGATTGCGCAATCGGCCATGCACTAAGGAGCACAGGCCGGGGGTGCGCAAATGGCCATGCGCTAAAAAGCGCAAGGCAGAGGGCTGTTCTTCCTGGCGGAGAGCAAGTCCAAGAACACCAAAAACTTCAATTCTTCATAACTTGATCAAATCAAAACCAAATCTAGATTTTCAAAGTTCTAACTTGAGTAAAATCGAATTCTCTTCCACATGGAAGCATCAAAATATGCAAAAATTAAAGTTTAATAGATCAAAACCAAGGAATTTCGAAAATAATCAAAACTTAGATCTAGAACAATGGAGACTCCAAATCATAAAATTTCAAGTTCTAATGTTGATCTACATGTCCTAATCTATCAAATGGACAAATAAAATTGGGTACTTATTTGTTGGCAATGTGCACTTGCCTAATGGGTTAGGGAGTTGTGTGGAAGAAGGAAGAAGAAGAAAATTAATGGAGAGTAAAGAGGAGAGAGAAAGTTTGGTGGAGATATAATGAGGGTGGTTGTGGTGTGTTGAGGGAGGAGTGTAGGTTAAAGTGTACCAATTCATATTAAACCAAACCTAATCAAACCAAACCAATTCCATAAAATAAAACCAAGCCATGGTCCAAACCCAATTACGAGAAACCAAAATCCGCAAGTCGAGAAAATTAAAATACGTGCCAAAATCAAATTACGAGTACAAATACGAAATACAAGAATTGGGGGTGACAACTCTACCCACCTTCAAAGAATTCCGTCCTCGGAATTTAATCAAGGAGCTAGAGATTGCCACGACAAGCTATACTAAGCACAGACAAGCTACACTAAGCAGTTCAATCATACAATCATACAATGCAAGCAAGGAAGGGAAAGCGTAAGGCACAAGGAAGATATTATACCTTACGAGTCAAACAGGTAGGGGTATCGCGATCGGATGTCGTCCTCACGCTCCCACGTTGACTCACCTAGGAAGTGGTGACCCCAAGCAACACGGACTAAGTTAATAGTCTTGTTCTTGAGCATCTTTTCCCTCCGGTCCAAAATAGACACGGGCCTCTCCTCATACGAAAGGTTGGTACCAACAACCAATTCCGAATGATCTAGGATATGGCTCGGGTCCGGGATGTACCGTCGTAATTGGGACACATGGAATACATCATGTACCTCACTTAGCGACGGTGGAAGAGCGAGACGATAGGACACATTGCCTACTCGCTCCAGAATATCGAACGGCCCTATATACCTAGGACTAAGCTTTCCCCGTACGCCAAAACGAATGACACCGCGGGTAGGCGAGATCCTAAGGAATACATGGTCGCCGACGGCAAATTCTAAGGGACGCCGATGAGCATCGGCCCAATGGCGCTGGCGATCCTGAGC
Organism: Iris pallida; assembly: GCA_029216955.1. NCBI lineage: Eukaryota > Viridiplantae > Streptophyta > Magnoliopsida > Asparagales > Iridaceae > Iris > Iris pallida. The sequence continues at coordinate 2,480,406 of JANAVB010033216.1, read as the reverse complement.
AACTCGGAGGTGATCTCTGACTCTCCTGACCACTTCAACTGTCTGAGAAATCAGTTCTGGACCGAGCATCTGCCTCTCTCCGACATCGTCCCATGCTAACGGGGATCTGCACTTCCTACCATACAGAGCCTCGAAGGGTGCCATCTGGATACTGGCCTGGAAACTATTGTTGTACGAGAATTCCACCAGGTGCAGGTGATCCTCCCACGAACCACCAAAGTCAAGGGTACACGACCGCAACATATCTTCGAGAGTTTGTATAGTACTCTCTGACTGCCCATCTGTCGGCGGATGATACGCTGAGCTGAACTTGAGACGAGTCCCCAAACTTTGATGAAGACTGCGCCAGAAGTGCAATGTGAATCTCGTATCCCTGTCTGATACTATGCTGACTGGCACTCCGTGAAGTCTGACGATCTGTCTGAGATACATCTCTGCTAGCTGTGCCGTCGACTGTCCAACTCTAAATGGAAGAAAGTGTGCCACCTTGGTAAGCCTGTCCACAATGACCCAAATAGCATCTCTGCCTGTCGGAGATCTGGGTAACCCAGTCACGAAATCCATGGTTATGTGCTCCCATTTCCATTCTGGGATCGATAAAGGTTGAAGAAGTCCAGCTGGCCTCTGATGTTCAGCCTTGACCTGTTGGCAAACCAAACATCGAGAGACATACCGGGCTATCTCCCTCTTCATACCATTCTACCAAAAGTGTTGACGAATATCTCTGTACATCTTCGTGCTGCCTGGGTGAATGGAGTACTGCGAACTGTGAGCCTCTGCCATGACTTCCTGTCTGATATCTCCACTGGGTACACAAAGACGCATGCCGTATCGAAGTGTACCATCCTCATGAATACATAACTCTGGCCTTCTCTCTGTCTCGCACTCTGCTCTGAGCCGCTGAATCTTGGAATCTGTTAACTGTGCGGTCTGGATCCTCTCAACTATGGTGGACTGAATCTGTAGGCTGGCCATCAAGGCCACATTGGAAGGGAGGACAACTTCTATACCCATCTTCTGAAGATCCGACAATAACTCTGGTTGTGCCGTCAGGAAATAAACTCCGGCTCTCCGGCTCAACGCATCTGCTACAACGTTGGCCTTCCCTGGATGATACTGCAAATCCACATCGTAGTCCACCAGTAGCTCGAGCCATCTTCTCTGCCGCATATTAAGATCCTTCTGGGTGAAAACATACTTCAAGCTCTTGTGATCAGTGAATATCTCTACTCTGTCTCCGTACAAGTAGTGCCTCCACAACTTAAGTGCAAACACTACTGCTGCTAGCTCCAAGTCGTGGATCGGGTAATTCTTCTCATGATCACGGAGTTGACGTGACGCATAAGCAATTATCTTCCCATGCTGTATCAAAACACATCCCAATCCTCTGCCTGAAGCATCGCAATAAACTGTGAATCCTCCGGTCCCATCTAGAAGGGTGAGAATGGGAGCCGTTATCAAACCTCGCTTCAACTTCTCAAATGATTTCTGACATTCTGCTGTCCAAACGAACGGCACATCCTTGCGGGTCAACTGGGTCATCGGTGCTGAAATCCTTGCAAAATCATAGACGAACCGCCGGTAGTAGCCGGCCAATCCAAGAAAGCTGCGAACTTCGGCCACTGAGCTGGGTACTGGCCATGCCTCAATAGCCACAATCTTCTGGGGATCCACTTCCACTCCTCCTCTGATAATGATGTGACCTAAGTAAGAAATGCGATCGAGCCAGAACTCGCATTTACTGAACTTGGCGTACAACTGGTGCTCTCTTAGAATCTGGAGGACAATTCTGAGATGCTGCTCATGCTCTGCTTTACTCTTGCTGTAGACCAGGATGTCATCAAGGAATACTATCACAAACTGATCCAAGTAAGGCATGAAAATACGGTTCATGAGGTCCATGAACACTGCCGGCGCATTGGTCGCTCCAAAGGGCATAACTAGAAACTCCCAATGCCCGTACCTAGATCTGAACGCCGTCTTCGGGATGTCTTGCTCTCTGACTCTGATCTGGTGGTATCCTGACCGCAAGTCTATCTTCGAAAAAACGGAAGCCCCCTTGAGTTGATCAAACAAGTCATCTATCCTCGGGAGAGGGTATCTGTTCTTGATTGTCACTGAGTTCAAGGTACGATAATCAACACATAGCCTGGACGTACCATCCTTCTTTTTCACAAGAAGCATCGAGGCTCCCCAAGGCGATCCACTAGCACGAATGAATCCCTTGGTTCTAAGTTCTTCAATCATCTTGTACAAAATCTCCAACTCTGAAGGCGCCATTCTGTAGACTCGCTCTGATACTGGTGCTGTCCCGGGAATTAAGTCGATGGTGAACTCGATCTCTCGCTCTGGTGGCATTCCTGGAAGTTCCTCTGGGAAGACATCTGGAAACTCTTCAACTATCCGGGACAACTGCACTGCTGCTACTGCCATCCGCAACACTGGAGGAGATGGCTCTATGGCGCCTCTGGAAAATAAAAACTCTGGCTCTCCGGGAATACTAAAGACAACTCTGCCAACATGGCAGTCTATCCTAGCATAATGGTTCCTCAACCAATCCCTGCCTAGGACTACATCATAGTCTGCCATAGGGAACTCTACGAGCCTAGCAGGAAACTCTCTACCGCTAACTACGATCCGACACGAGGAAAACACTCGATCTACTCCTACAAGACCATTACCAGTAAGTATATTGAGCCTCACTGATAATGACTCGGGCTCCAACCCTATCCGTATCGCAAATCGTACAGACATGAATGAATGCGATGCACCAGAATCAAATAATACAGATGCCGGAAAAGTGTTGACGAGAATAGTACCTGCCACTACCTCACCTGGTGCAACTTCTTCTTCCATGGTCATCATCACAGCCTGACCTCTAGCTGCGGGTCCTCTCTGCTGGAAACCCCTCTATCGGTTCTGTGCTGGAGCCTGGGTGATCTGCTACTGGTTCTGCTGCTGAATGGCCTGGGCCTGAGGCAACAATGGCCTCGGGTACTGCTGCTGCTGCTGCTGCTGCTGGACTGGAACTGGGGCTGGTCCTCTCACCGAAGAACTAGAAAGGTTGGATGATGATGGACCTCCCCTATTCGGGCAGGTCCCTATCTGGTGGTCTGCTCCTCCACAAGCCAGGCACAATCCCTGTGCCCTACGACACTCTGCCACTACATGGCCCGGCTTCCCGCAATGTGAACATCCCACCGCGGAAGACTGCTTCTGCTTCTGCTGCTGTGGATACGTCGGGGTCGAATGCTGAACCGACGTCACTGAGGCCGTCCGCCTCGGAGTTCCAATGGTTATACCCCTAGCTGCCGGGGCTGGAGCTGAAGATTGGTGCATCTGGTTGTGGGACCGCTTCCTGCCTCCGGTCCTGTCCACAATTCTCCGGGAGGTATACTCATGCCTCCTTGCTGCCTTCAACACTGCGTCGAACGTCTGGTGCTCGAACTGCTCCACAGCCAACAATATCTCTAAGTGCAGCCCTTGCTGGAACCGCTGAGCCCTATCGAACTCGGTCGCCACCAAGGTGGGGGCGAACCTACTCAGCCTGGAAAACTCGGTCGCATAGCCATCGACCGTCCTGCCTCCTTGCTTCAAGTTGGTGAATCTGGTCTGCAGGTCGTACCGTGCCACCGCATCGAAGTACTTTGTCTGGAACCTCTCTCTGAACGTCGCCCAAATGACTGGTGCTGCTAATCCCATGGCCTGAGCTGCCCACCAATCGCGAGCCAAGTCTAACAACTGTAGGCGTACCACCGCCACCTTCTCATTCTCAGGTGTCCTAGCTGCTTCTAGAACTACCTCGATATCCTGAATCCAAGCGTCCGCGGCAATCGCATCTTCACTGCCGTCAAAGAAGGGAGGGTTCAAGCGCTTGAAACTGTTGGACGCCTGATTCCCTTGGGGACCTCCTCGGTTTAGTGCATCATGAACTTCCTGGTGTAATGCGTCGCCTCGACGATCTTGGGATGCAAGCAGTTCTCTGATAAGCCCTACCAAAGGTCCCTCATCCTGTCTAGCTGGTTGAGCAGGCGGAGCTGCCTGAACTGGAGATACTGAGCCTCCAGAAAGCATAACTCGGGAGGCTACTCCAGAGTGCTGAGCTTGATCTTCCTGGCGCTGGGGTGCTTGTCGAGCTTCCTCTGGCTGGTTGGCAGGTCCGGGAGTAATACCGCTGAAGAAGACGACACAGGGAACAATAAGGAAAGGACCAGGACAGATCAATGATACAAGCAATGTGATCAGGTCGAGATTCTCAGGGATTTGAAGATACGAGCAGAGATCAAGGACGAATATTGATTGAGATATCTATTCGGTAAACCCTCACATTTCTTGAATGCCAAGACCTGCATGGGCCACCACTTAAACTATGTCACGCCCCAGAACCAGAATACTGGAGAGCGGGGGCAGACATAGCCAGCTACGTATATTGAAATAGAATACATCTCAACTATACGGTCACGGTTGTCTAGATATGAGGGTTTTCTACAAGCCAGCAGTCTCTTAAGGTCAAGCCTATTGTCTCAATCTCAAGCAATTAGTAGAGTTACAAGATATTAGAGCATCAAATATATATATATATATATAAGGCGTCCCAAATATTACATATTGGATGATCATGAAGCTAGTCGTACAAAATGATGGGACTAGCAAGAGTTCAGTCATACATGATCAACCCTAGGATTTGTTAATCATGTTTACAGCCCGTAGGCAGACAGTAAGTAAATGTGCATCGAGCTAACAGGTGCTCGTCGGCTAAACGCCTCAAAAGAATAAATTTACATATAAGTGGGTGAAACAAAAGGAAAACCCACTCTTGGCCCGGGTTCCGTCTAGTTGTCACCATTGGGCTGGAAGCTTGGTAGATCCTTGGGAGCTGCTCCAAAATCTGGCCATACAAAACCAGCTGGGTCAAACCCCAGAAAGAGCAAGTGCCACAAAGGAGGCCACAAATAAGAACAAAAGCCAGCATATCAGAACATAAAGAATAAAAGAAAGTACAAGTAGTAAGGTACATAGGACGATAAATGACTAGGGATGCGGAACCATTCTGGGAGTCAGGTTACAATCCTTAAACCAGACAAGGACCGGGGTTGTAACCCTTCGCCTGAATAGCTCACTGTCTCTACTCATTTATCGTTAAGATAAGTAAAACAAACATGCTCAGGAGATAGCAGGTACTGGAGCTAGACAAGACTTAGACAAGGCTGGACACCATCCATTCACAATCAGCCAAGCAAGTACTACGGCTTACTACTTTAACTAACTAGGGTTATCACAAGCCTTAATTACTAACAAGATGCAAGTGAGAAACTCCAGTCCCAAGTCCTGCAGACCATCCAGTTATCCTTCCGCGGGTTGAGAGTTATAGGTGGGTACATTGCCCGGGAGACAAATGTACCCTTAGGTGATTTAGAGGGTGCAACACATGACAGTGTGCTGGAAATGTGCTCTACTCGTCGGCAAGCTATAAGTCCATTAAAGCGCCCAGATAACGAGATTGCCTGTGACTGGGAATTCTCCATGTTCTAGTTTGATCTAATAATTAGCCTAATCCAATTTAGCGCGAGTCCCTGGCCGTGGTACCCATGAAGTCGCGTCCTATACATGATGCAAGACAAGACAAGTGGATTGTACAAACAAGCAAGCAGGAACACCCACGGTGTCAAGTTGATTATACGAGTTAATTACAAGTTACAAGTCAAGTCAAGTCAGGAGTACGCCGCCACGGGCCACTATCAAGTTATCAAGATAAATCATGTCAGGGTGCTGTCAGGAGTGCGCCACTACGGGCCACTATCAAGTCAGGTTGGTCATGCCAGGAGTGCACCACTACGGGTCACTGTCATTTTATGCTAGTTCCTTGTCATACCATGCTATGTACAATAGTCATTCCCAACATATTAAGTAAAATCAAGTTCATGACAAAAGGCATAAGGATATAAAATGGACGTAAAATACCTAATAAAATACTAATATAAAATAGGACTATAGAAGAGCCAAGATCAAGAAATAACAAATTCATCATAGACAAGTAGGTTGTGCAGGGTATGTACTGCGCAGGGTGCCAAGTGCGCAGGGTGAGTTGCGCAGGGTACCAACTGCGCAGGGTGCCAAGCGCGCAGGGTGAGTTGCGCAGCAGATGGATTGTGCACAGGAGGATTGCGCAGGGGTGGATTGCGCAATGGTCGATTGCGCAGGGGCTACCTTGCGCATGGCTGGCTTATGCATGGCTAGCTTGCGCCAGCGTAATCCAGCGTAGCACAAAGCACTGGCCAAGTGATTGTGCAATCGGCCATGCGCTAAGGAGCACAGGTCGGGGGTGCGCAAATGGCCATGCGCTAAAAAGCGCAAGACAGAGGGCTGTTCTTCCTGGCCGAGAGCAAGTCCAAGAACACCAAGAACTTCAATTCTTCATAACTTGATCAAATCAAAACCAAATCTAGATTTTCAAAGTTCTAACTTGAGTAAAATCGAATTCTCTTCCACATGGAAGCATCAAAATATGCAAAAATTAAAATTTAATAGATCAAAACCAAGGAATTTCGAAAATAATCAAAACTTAGATCTAGAACAATGGAGACTCCAAATCACAAAATTTTAAGTTCTAATGTTGATCTACATGTCCTAATCTATCAAATGGACAAATAAAATTGGGTGCTTATTTGTTGGCAAAGTGCACTTGCCTAATGGGTTGGGGAGTTGTGTGGAAGAAGGAAGAAGAAGAAAATTAATGGAGAGTAAAGAGGAGAGAGAAAGTTTGGTGGAGATATAATGAGGGTGGTTGTGGTGTGTTGAGGGAGGAGTGTAGGTTAAAGTGTACCAATTCATATTAAACCAAACCTAATCAAACCAAACCAATTCCATAAAATAAAACCAAGCCATGGTCCAAACCCAATTACGAGAAACCAAAATCCGCAAGTCGAAAAAATTAAAATACGTGCCAAAATCAAATTACGAGTATAAATACGAAATACAAGAATTGGGGGTGACAGGAGAGGTAGAAATGACAACTTTCCCCAAGCCGAACTACCATTCCATTATCTTATGGGATGGTTGATTCTGCATCATCCGAACGTGATGAGTCCAGGTCCGGAGGAGGATCATGTTGAAGGTGATGCCTTTATCCGCCGCTTCTACAAGAGGAAGTGGTTACACACTGGCGTCCCCATTTGCAGGAGAGTTTTGTCCTACCTTCTAGGGTGGGAGATTGTCAAGGTCGGCCCCATCTTTAAAGATTTTGAGGCTGACCAAGATTTAGACGACTCTGGTGAAGATGTGATTACTCTGCCGAAATAGAGTTTTCGTTAGTTGCAAAGTATTCGGCCTTCTCACTTGGTCTACCGCAACCAAAATAGGTGTTATCTAGAGCCATATCTGCCCAGCCGATTCTCTCGCCAGTTTGGCTATACCCAGCTAATGTTACGGAATCCCAGTAACAGTCTGGGGTTTATCGAAAGTTTGCTGGATGGAGCCCAAAGCTGGCAATATTACAATGCCGGGTGCACTGGGGTTCATTTTACTGTGCCAGTTCGCAACCCTCAGCCATAGATACTGTATTTGGCCGTTAAACTGTATTGCACAATGAATACCGTGTCTCCAGGTTATGATAGGGAGACTAGTTTCATCATTGGAACTCAGCTGGAGGCTACGACGAATATGTTGATAGCGGCTCGGTCATATCGTCCACCAGAATTGGCGGGATATCGGGCTGCTGCTGCAGCATCAGTGAGAGATCCCTCTGTTGGGAAGAGACGGGCCGACGCAGAAGCCGGTTCGTCTGTACCAAAAAGGCCGAGAAAAACCACGACTCCAAAGGCTACGGGAATGCCGTCTGTAACGCCAGTAGAATCAGCTCCTGCTGAGGTAATTAATCCTTCATAATTTTGGCTTATCTTGTCATTTTGGTGACTTGTGCTTTTCTTCTTGTAGGAAACATCAAAGAAGAAGACCCGTATTTCGAAATCGGGTGTCAGTAAACCGAAGGAGGTGGCAAGCTCTTCTGACGAGCACATTCCTCCGATGGTAAAGTCTCCAATGGAGGAAAATCCTGAAGATGTTGTTCCGGGAGGTTTTAGTATCTATAGACTTTGTTGAAAGAGACGCGGAGGTTGCAGCAACTTTCGGGATGGTGCCAGCTGCCGTGGGGGCCTTGGACGTTGAGGGTCCAGCGGATACGGGGCTTCGCGATGATGAAGTAGAGTAGAGTTCGTCATCTTCAGCTGACGTCGCATCAGAATTGCAAGAGTCTGTTGCGGGGGCAACAGATGTGGTTGGAACAGAGAATAGGGTTGATTCCCCTCCTTGTCATAATGAGGGGAGGTCGGCTGCGGCATTGCCATGCCCTACCCCAGACTTAGCAGCGGAAGCTGAGGTGGCTATCGATCAGGAGGTAACGACAGATCCCGTCCCTGTAGAGGGATTTGATGAGGAGAATGAGACTCGTTTGGCGGTCCTGACTCCCGGGGCGAGTCAGGAGACAAGTGTTGATCTCTCCGTTCTGCCAGGGGAAGTACTGGCTGCTGATAGCACGTTGGAGGCTGATGAGGTGGCCACTGACGTCGATGGTTCTTCCGAGTTTGGGAAGGGTAAGGGTGTGATGGAACCCTCTATTGCTCCTTCAACTTAGAGTACTATTTTGATGCCTGTTTCGGCTTCTTATGTTCCCTTGGCTCCTCGGGCTAGTAGTCAAGCCCCTGCTGATGAAGAGCCTGTCGATACCGAGGGTCCAGTCTCGCGGATTGAGGCAGGCGGGCCTTCCTGCGGTCTGTCTGCCAAAGCAGCTCCTCCGACTCCTGCTATAACATCGTAGGTGCTGGCAGATGCAGATGAATACGTGAAAATCATCATCGAGGCAGTGTATAAAATGCTGCAGAGGGGTGTATCGACCGTGATGGACGCCAATGAGAGCTTTACGATGGCAAGAACTCTGGCAATGCCTCATATCAACCTAATCCGTCTTCATCAGGGCCATGATCATATGGCCGACATTCTAGAAGCCTTAGTGGTTGAGTTAGACCAGCGGCTTTCCGAATTGCAGCGCATCCAGCGAAACGACCTCTCCGTCCTGATAGATGCGGAGAAGGAGAAGTTGATCGCCGAGACTGAATCTTCTTACCAGGCCACTGTGAGTGTCTGGGAATGTGAAGTGGCTGAGACTGAAGCTAAAGTGGAGCGGTTGTCTCAGTCTATGTAGGAGACGGTGGAGGCGCGAGCTGCGTTGGACTCTAGTATCGCGGAGATTGACGCCCAGATCCGCCGCCTTGAGGACCAGTGGGCCCGACTTCTATTAGACGCCGAACGTGTCCAGGCTAAACACGTAGCATTCAAGAAGGAGGAGGCAGCTTTTACCCACCGGGCTCTTGTTCTGGCTTAACAGCGGCATCAGCTGGATGAGAAGCATGAGAATGAAACTTCTCCTGAGGCCATTGAAGCGATGCATCAAGAGGCTGAACGTCGAGTCTTGGCGACTGTGGAGACTCGGGCGGCTGACTTGAGGCATCGAATTGAAGAGCTTTCAGCCAACCCTGGGGATGTTTAGGGCTTGTAGTCTCTTTTTTTGTGTATTTACAACTCTTGCTGGGGATAGTGTAATCTTTTACTCTCCTTTTTTAGAAATAAAGAAGTACACAATTTTCTGTGATGTGTTCATTTTTGCTTGTCATGAACTTTAATGATTTGTGTGGGCCTATTATCTTTTGCGCACCTTGGTTTTTTAGGTACAGATAATAAGTTTGAAAGAACCAATATGTTTGCTCAGAGGTAATGTGGACGTGGCAAATATAGGATTCAAAATGATAGAATCTTCCTACTCAGAGGTGTTATCGACGTGGTAGGAATGACTCTAGAAGGTACGCAGAACTACTCAGAGGTAATGTGGACGTAGAAGTTCTGCGATTAATGTACGACAATACAGGGGTTATCTGTATGGGATGTTTACTCAGAGGTAATGTGGACGTGGTAAATATGATGGGTAGCGTAGTCTTATGGAATATAAGATTGCGCTTTGTAGGGTGTAGGGGAACAACTCAGAGGTGATGTGGACGTGGTTGTCCTTCTACTGGAGGATGCTACGGAACAGCTGGGTTCTGGAAGCGTATGATTTTGTTGAAGGGAATTGTTTGTGAGCCCTGATGATTGGGTCCACAGATCCCCTGGTGGAAGCACATGTCTGAAAGATGTCAAGAGTAGTACTTCTTTAGGAACTTGCCGGTGATGGGCATCATGAACAAGTCTCCATTGGGTTTGGCAAGGCGGTAAGCACCGTTTGAGTATACCGTCTCTATGATAAAAGGCCCTTCCCACTTGGGCTCGAACTTTCCTGGTGTCTTCTGAGTCAACACCATCGGCCTCCTGACTGCCAGAACCAGGTCGCCTACTTGGAAAGTCCTCTGCTTGACCTTCTTGTTGAAAGCCTGTAATATACGGGCTTGGTAGAGTTCGATGCGTTGTTGAGCTAGGAGACGCTTTTCGTCAAGTGCCTCCAGTTCCTGCAGACGACGACGTTGATTGTCTTCTTCTGTGAGTTGGTTTGTGATCGCTATACGGAGAGAGGGTACCTGGATCTCGAGAGGCAGTACCGCTTTGTTCCCGTAGACCAGGAAGAATGGTGTATCGCCTGTCGGTGTCCGTACTGTCGTACGGTAGGCCCAAAGGCATTCGCCGAGTTTTTTGTCCCAGTCGCATTTGTTGGATGACACGACCTTTTTGAGTTGCCTGACGATAGTCTTGTTGAACGCCTCAGCCAATCCGTTTGCTGCCGGATTGTAGGCGGTTGATGTCACATTTTGAATGCAATTCTTGTCACAGAATCTGCTGAAAATATGGCTGATGAACTGAGGACCATTATCGTGGATGATCCTCCGGGGTACTCCGAAACGGTAGATGACGTGGTGTTTGATGAAGCTGATCACCCTGGAGCTTTTCACTTCTGCCAGTGGAACTGCTTCTGCCCATTTGGAGAAGTAGTCGGTGATTGCTAGGATAAAGCGGTGTCCTCTCGATGAAGGAGGGGTGATCGGTCCCACAATGTCCATGCCCCAAGCTTCGAAGGGCCAGGAGGCGACTGTAGGATGTAGTGGTTCTGACAGTGTATGAATGAAGTCTGCTTGAAGCTGGCATGCATGGAACTTCTTAGCGTATTCAACAGCATTAGCGGCCATGGTTGGCCAGCAGTTGCCCATGCGTCACAGTCGGTCCTGCAACTTAGGGCCAGGTTGATGGGCCCTGCAGGTTCTATCGTGAGCTTCTCGAAGGCTTCGGCTGCTTATTCGTTAGACAAATATCGAAGGAGAAGTCCGTCGTAGGAGCGTCGATACTGCATTTTTGTAGTTGTATCGTAGTAGAATCGAAGAGAGCGTCTTCTGACTGAGACGGCTTCTTTCGAGTCCTCTTGGAGGATTCCGTACACGGCAAAGTCGATGAACGGGAATCTCTAGTCTCGGACATTAACACCGGCACTGGTTGACATGGCATGGGACACTCGTGAGTACAGGTTGTTTTTAGTACAGACCAAGTCTCGACCCACCACTGTGACGTAGTGTTGAGTCCCGAGGGGTGCAGCCAATGAGGCTGCGAGGCCAGCCAGAGCATCAGCCTCCAGATTTTGTAGACGAGGTATGTGTTCGATGAAGAACTCGGTGAAGGTTGAAATGATGTTCAATACAACTTCATGGTAAGGGATCAGATCTTCATGGCGAACCTCATATTGCCCTCTGATCTGGTTTACGATAAGTTTTGAGTCGCCGTAGGCTTCCAGATGATTTACCCCCAGCTGTTGTACCAGCTGGAGTCCCATAATGAGCGCGTTGTACTCGACAACATTGTTGGAGCACGGCTTCGAAAGGGAGTAAGCACGCTGGATGACCAGCTAATCGGGGGAGACTAATACCACCCCCACTCCAGCGATGATTTGGCCTTTAGGGCCTGTTCTTGAAGCACCATCGAAAAACATTTGCCAGACGGAGCCTTTTTCGGTGACGTTTGATTTTTGGACCTCATCCGGGATGTCTTCGTAGAGTTTTGAGGACTCTGGGATGGGGTGTGCAGCTCAAAAGTCGGCCAGAGCTTGACCCTTAACAGCTTTTTATGGAACGAACACCATGTTGTATGGCGTTAGCAAGATCGCCCATGTGGCAAGCCGGGAGTTTAATGATCCTGGCTTCGTCATGAGAACTCTAAGTGGATTGACTCGGGAAATGACATGAATTGTCTGGCCCGAGACATAATGGCGAGTCTTTTGGATGGCAAATGCCAAAGCCAAGCACTCCTTTTCAATTGGGTTGTACCGGTGTTCGAACCCGATGATTGTTCGACTGAGGTAGTAGATTGCTTGCTCATAGCCTGTATCGTTGTTCTGAGCCAGCAGAGCACCGAGGGAATGATCCATGGCACAAACGTAGAGGAGAAATGGTTTGCCGGCGACTGGTGCCATCAAGACTGGCAGGCTCATCAGATAAGCCTTGATGTCATCGAAAGCTTTTTGGCATTCTTCTGTCTAGTCGTAAGAGACTTCCTTCTTCATGAGCTGAGTTAAGGGTCGACATTTTCCGGAAAGGTTTGCTATGAACCTCCGGATGTATGCCAGACGCCCCTGCAGGTCTCGATGTTCTCGGAGGTTCTTCGGAGGGTCCATGTCGAGGATGGCTTTGGTCTTCTCGGGATCGACATGAATGTCTTTCGCCGTGATGATGAAGCCCAAGAACTTTTCGCTAGAAACCCCTAGGAAGGATTTAGCGAGGTTCATCTTGAGTTGGTGCGCCCGCATGAGATCGAAGACTGTCTTGAGGTCTTGCATGTGATCTCCTTTGAGGCGGCTCTTAACTGCGATGTCGTCAACATAGCATTCGACTGTCTTACGAAGATGCTGACGGAAAATGGTGCTCATAGCTCCTTGGTATGTTGCACCAGCGTTCTTCAACCCGAAGGGCATCACTGTGTAGCAGAAAACACCCTTTGGAGTCCTGAATGACGTGTATTTTATGTCATCGGGGAACATCTTGATCTGGTTGTAACCCGAATATCCATCCATGAAGGACATGCGTTCGAAGCCACATGTGTTGTCGATCATCACGTCGGTGATTGGAAGCGGGAATTCATCCTTCGGGCAAGTAGAGTTGAGGTCCCTGAAGTCGATACAAACTCGTATCTTCCCATTCTTCTTGGTGACGGGGACGACGTTGGCTACCCAATCTGGGCGTTGTTCTTCACGGATGAAGCCGCTGGTCAAGAGTTTGTCTACCTCCTGATCGATGGCGTTCATGATGTCCGGACGAAAGCGCCGCTGTTGTTGTTTAATAGGCTTGGCATCAGGTAAGATGTTCAGCCTATGCATCGCGATCTGGGGATCAAGTCCTGGCATATCTTCGTAGCTCCAAGCGAAGACGTCGATATATTCTTTAGCCAGCTGGATTAAAGATTCTCGATCTTCTCCTTTTAGGCTTTTGCTGACGAAGATGGGTTTGGAAGAAGATCCATCCCCAAGGTCGATCTATTCGACCTCGTCTTCGGTGGGAGGTTCACGTAGTTCAAAACGAGACTCCCACTGTTCTTTCAGGCGTTGAGCCCAAGGTTCTTCTTCGAAGAATTCAGGCATTTTGTCTTCGCCTTCATTTTCTTGAGGTTGTGCTGATGTCATGTTGGCTGACAGCACTTTCTTGAAGACTGATCCGATGCTGGTATCGGAATCCCAAGTCGATGCTTCGGACGAGTGAGAATGCTTTACTTCTTCTGTGTCTGAACTCTCTGGAGTTGACGGTGGCGTGACGTAGCCTACCTCCCGTCGAGTTCTATTGTAGTAGTCCTGCGGCTTTCCTTTAGGTGTTGGAGGCCGAAGAGGGAGATGTCGACCCTTGCCGTAGTTCAGGCTTTGTTGCTTTTTAGGTCGTAACCCATCTTTTGGATGAGGTACTTTACCTTGTACGTGTACCGATAGACTTACATTCTGCCGATATCTGGTTCTGGCTCGAGTGGCGGGAGGTCTTGATGACGCTCAACCTTGCCGAAGATAATAGATTCTTCGTCTCCACTCCATGGCGGGACTATGTAACAGACCCCTTGGGACGGGACTACTCGATTTAGATGATGGACGATCGTTATTTGTGTTTGCAACGACCATAGAGCGTTATCTATTGTATACATGGCATTCCAATATGGAAGACTAGAATAATTAAAAGACACTCTATTATTGATAAAATATGAGATTTTATCCCGCGGGGTACATCTACATCAGCAGAGATATATTCTCCTAGCTCTTTATCTGTGAATACTGGAGTAGGATGGGGATAGTCTACCACAGCGTTGGTTATGGGGTCCGAGAGGACTATGTGGGCCTTCTCTGGCAGCTGGGATTGCGGCGGCTTGCCTTTAAGACGCACCTTCAGAGGTGCCTCCGCTGTGCCTCCGATGATTGGTGCCTTTCCTTGTAATTTTGCCACAAGGGGAGTCGATGTTTGAGGCAGCTTTCCCTTGAGCCGTATCTTTATGGGAGCTTCAGGAGCAGCTGGTGCTTTCCCGGGCACCTTAATGCTCATGGGAGGCAACTTCTGAGGCAGTTTGCCTTTGAGTCGTATCTTCAAAGGAGCGTCGGGAGTGACCTCAGGCACCATGTCCGGCTCTGCTGCCGTTTTTGCTTCGTCGTCAGCATCATTGGTTTCCTCCTCGTCAGGTGACTTGTACAAGTCGGAATCCGAGAAGTAGGCTTCAATCCCTTTGAAAGGGTCGATGTCCGCGAACTCTGTCCGGATGACGTTGTTGGTGGACACGTACTTCATACATTGGTGGAGCGTGGATGGCACCACCATGTACTCATGCAGCCATGGGCGACCCAACCGAAGGTTGTAGTTGATTTCGGCGTCCACGACATAACAAGTGACCTCGGTTCTGAGGTTACCGATATGGCACTTTAGTCGTATTTTGCCCAGTGGCTCACTTTTACTAGCATTGAAGCCATTGATTGTTGTGTTGGAGGGCACCAGTCGGTACGTTGGGATCCCCAGTGTTGAGAGCATCGTCTTCGGAATGTTGCTGAGGGAAGACCCCGGATCGATCTGAATCCGCTTTACCTTGACTGAACCGATATATCCTGTATAATACAGCGGCCTGTTGTGTCGGTTGTGCTTGAGCAGCATGTCCTGTTGGGTGAAGGTTATATTGGGGATAACCTCATCCGCACAGTGGCAGTGGGTGCATGCAGTCGGGAGATCTTCAGGCTGCTTGACCTGACTGAGAAAGGATTCAACATCCTTCAGAGCTTCACAGAGAGCTTCTCGGGTGTCTTTGGAAAGACGAAGGAGCTCAAACAGAGATAGGCGGGCGGAAGTACTGGCCAGTTGTGCCAGTATGTCGAAGTTGTGGGGCTTGGCTAACCCCGAAGCATTCTCCTTTCGCAGAGGCCTATCGAAGCGGGCCTCTATCTGCTTCTGTTTATTGGCTGTTGGGGGCTTAGACGAGCCCTCCTCCTGGACAGCAGGGACGGTGCAAGGAAGCACCATCTCAACGGCAGCTTCGTCGGGTTGGGCGTTCTGTTGTGAACGCATTTGTACAGGAAGTGCCTCTTCTGCTAAGGAAGAGACCATACGGCAAGACTTGATCTTCCTGCCTTTGGATTTGGAGGTAGGGCGTACCTCCGGTTGAGTCACCTCGGCGACAAGATCAGGGTGAACCCATGGATCTCTTCCCGAGATGTGGTGAGTGGGATGAGTCCACTCACGTTGTCACGAGTAGGTGGTAAGTTAACAACCTCCATTATCGCCTTAGGGATGGAGACGACGCCATCTTGTGTTGTAGTCGGCGGCAGGGTGCCAAACTGGAGTGACACCACATTGGCTGACACCGTCTTCTCCTCGTAGTCGACGAAGATTACATCCGTATTGATCATGCGCTGGATGTAATTCTCGAGGACATAGCAGTCCTTGGTTGGGTGTCCGACAAACTGATGGTAGTGATAGTACTTCGGGTTGTCCACTTTCCCAACCTCGTCGGGATGCTTCGGGTCCGACAGCTTGATCTTGTCACCCTGCTTCAGTATCTCAAAGAGTTGCAGGGTGTCTTCGTCGTTGAACGAATAAACCTCCTTTGGTATTGGTGCAAGTGGAGGCTTCTGAGTTGGTGCTGATGCACCTTTCGAGGCATTGACAGTCAATGCTTGTTTCCCCTTTGTCTCTCGTCCGGGGTTGTTGGCTGCAGGTCGTTTCCCCTTGTCTTCAAAGGCAGGGAAACTGACTTCCAAAAGACGAGCATTGGCTGCCTTCTTTTCTGCGGCTTCCGCTTCAATGATTAAGGAGCTCCAGTCAGGTGGAGGCGTAGAGTTGAGCCAGAGTTTGACTGCAGGCAGCATGTTCATGCTACAGGAGGAGAGGAGTACATGTTCTGGCATGCACGGGGGCAGTCTGAAGCAGGCCTGTCGGAAGCGTTCGATGAACACTCGAACTGTTTCTTTCTCCTTTTGGCGCATCTATATAAGGGACTCCATTGTCATGTCCTTTCCGCCGTCGTAGAAACGGTCGAGAAAAAGGTGCGTCAGGTCGTCGAAGGAAGATATGGAATTGTCGGGGAGGCTGCAGTACCAGTCGTACGCCACTCATTTTAGTGCCCCGGCAAATATGTTGGTAAGTAGCACGTCCTCCTTCTGAAGATGTCCCGTCTAAGACTGGAAGTACGTCATATAGCGACCCGGAGAGTCCTTCCCGTCGTACGGCGTCAGTGTTTGCGGTTTATACTTAGGAGGATAAACCACTTTGTTCCACTCGAGGGGATAAGGTTGGGGAATCCCCATCTTTTGGCGCTCCTCTTGTCTCGTCTTGGACTTAAAGCGCTCGCGCAAGTCCCTGATCATCTCGACCACGTCTTCCGTGGAGCTGGGAGTCGGGGAAGGTGGTATCACCTGAAGTTGAGCATTTGAGGGCTCCGATGTCCGAGGTGCTTTTCGGTGATCCGTATCCAAGGATACCCGTTGAAGGGGTACGCTTGATTCTCCATTGGCCCCTGGGTCGGGACCGGTAGAAGGTGTTCTGGCCAAAGCTGACCGTATCTCAAATACTGCTTGAATCAGTGTTTGCATAGAGACAGAGAGGGTTTTGAGTCCTACCTCTAATGTGTCCATGCGCTGGACGAGGTCTGGTGGCGGCGCATCAGACTCGGAATCACCCCCAGCCATGTATACTGTCATGACACGGCTGGAAGTGGATGTATCGGTCGAGGCTTCACTCTCGGCCTCACTCTCGTGTAGGGGAGTCGCCTCTCCAAGAGCTTCGTCTTGGCCACCCCCAGCTATGTTCTGGAGAACATTCTCGACGGGAGCATCTGCAAGGGCCTGATTACCCTCAGTTCCGTCTTGAAGAACTTCTTCATCTCCGAGACTCAAATCCACAGGTGCTAGACTACCCCCAGCTATGCTTTGGGGGACACCTTCATCTTGAAGGACTTTTGGGAGGCTGTCTTCGCCTCGGGGATGAAGATCTGCCCCAGCTGTGCTTTGGAAGACCACTTCGTCTTTGGAGGAAGGCTCGACAAGGGTCTGACTACCCCCAGTTTCATCCAAGATCTTTTTCCTCCCCCGAGTGCCTTCGAACACTCCGAAAGACGAGACACTTGCCTTGGTTTTCCTCGGCTGGCTCTTGGATGAGGACGAGGAATTGCCAGTCGTCTTTCGGACTGAGGTGTTGGAGATCACGTTGCATGAAGCAACCCTTGGCTCTTCTTTTGTTGACACCTTCTTCCCGAGGCGACGTTGGAGGGGTGTCGATAATTACAGTCGCTGGAACACCGACTATCTTGGCGGGACTACCGTCTTGCAACAGCAGTTGATGGTGACCATCGCACAAGTGTGCCCTGTGAGGGGCGCATCGAGCTTGTCAGTCGACTCTCCTGATCGGCGCTTGTGAGTGATCACGTTGCACAAATCGTTGGAGGAGAGTGCCACCTTCACACCCCCTTCAGGCGCATGACAAGGCCAAGCGCCGGGGTGGGTCAAGTGAATGCTGCGCCCCCTGATCTAACACCAAACATGCGTCCCGTTCAGTAGTGGGGGAACAACATTTGAAGTGACTTGAACGGACCTCAGACGCACAACCAGAGGAGGCACGGGAGTTCAAGACCACTGGATTTGGCTCACTCGACTTGGTTGTGCACGTAATAGATGCGCCCAAGTGAGACAAGGACTTTGAAGGTCGGCTCGTTTCTGGCGCAGAAGCACTTGAGTCGACCTTATACAGCTTACCATCAGCAGCGCACATGATTGTGAGCGCATGCTTCTAGCTTGCTGCTGGCATAGCACGTTTGGGGCGCATGGCCCGTGCTGCCTTGGACTTCTTTGTACTAGTCCGCTGGGGCGCGTAGTACTCAGAATCCAAATTCTCCTCGCCATTACAGCAAGTGAGTCTGTCAAAGACAGAGACTTTCTGTGGCGCATTAGAGGTGATACGCGGGGCATTGGCTGCGCCTTTGCTCCGTCGACGCATCTTCCACGCCTGAGAGGAAGATGGCTGGAGAATGTGGCCAACCGCACGTTTCCCCGAGAGATGTGCTGCACCAGTAGGCGAATCTTGGTTGCTGAGGATGTCAGCAGGAAGGGAAGGCTGGATTGGTGCATCCCCTTCGGTGGTGGTGCCAGAGGTGTCGACCTTGCGCACCCAGACTCGGCGAGTCTTCTTTGGCTTCGGCAGCCGCTTCGAAGGACTCGCACTGCCTTCAGAGATAAACTCCTCATACGCCTGTTGATTGAGGAGTACGACCAGCGTCTTGTGGAAGGAGCCCACCTTCACGTCGTCGGATTGTGACACAGCTTTCTCGGTGGAGGAGAAAGAGCTCTCCAGCAGAGTCACCAGCTTGTTTGCCATTAAAATATTTTGATTGCAAATTTTAATACAAACAGAACAGTATTACAATATTGGACTTAGATGTAGTCCTAGGAGTACACTTTTGTTTATTTGGGTTCCTTGTGCCAATGGAGCGAGTGGTAAAGCGTTGACTCCGTTGACGATCTGACGACGGTTATCGGTTCTCTGAAGATTTGGATTACTCTGGGTGCTGGAGCTTGCTGAGAGGAGGAAGACGTTGAGTGTCTGTATCTGCCTCTCTGATGGTACGAAGTCTCTGTCTGTCGATGTATGTTTGCCTCTGTGTGTGTTTGTCCGTGGATGAGAAGGAAATGATCCCCCTATTTATATCTTTGCAGGCTGGCTGGTTATGCACGCATATGTAGGATACTCTTGGACGTGGGGACGTCACGTGGTGATTGGTGATGGAGGCGCATGGACGATGCGCCCTGATCGAGGGGTTGAATTCTTCATGCTGCTGTTGTGAGCCGGCACGTAGCAGAGAAGAAGATCTTTCTGTTGCTGAGATCTTGGGTGAGTTGAGTCAAAGGACACGTGTCGTCGACCCATGGCTCGGAGATCTCGGATTTGGTGGGGAATGATCTGGTAGGATGCGCCTGTGATTGGGTGCATGAGGAGGCTTTGGCTCGTAACCTTTAGGAGTCACAAACCATTCGGGGCGCATGGCTTTTGAGGCGCATGCGAGGCTTCAGTAGTGACTTTACTCCTGTCTTTCGGGATCAGAGAGAAGTCTGGGGCGCATGGCTTTTGAGGTGCATGCAAAGCTTCAATGGTGACTTTCCTTCTGTCTTTAGGGATCAGAGAAAAGTCTGAGGCACATGGCTTTTGCGGCGCATGCAGATTTGGGCACATGGCTGCGGAGGCGCATACGAGATAATTGGGTGGCCACGTGGCAGTAGCCGTCGGAGGAAAGTAATGATGATGCTGACGTTGCCGACGCTTCGTCTTCTGAAAAAGCTGTCAACGGTTCAGACTTCGGGAGGCGTGCTGTCAACTCTGTCAATCCAGCATTTAATGTTTTTGACATTCGATGGACAGCTGAGTGGGTGCATCGATCGGCGTTCCACTAGGCGTATGGGGCGCACGGGGGCGCATCCCCTATGAGGTGCTTGGTGCTTAAGGGCGTGTCTGTGTGATGCGCTTGATGTTTGAAGGGCGCGTCTGTGTGATGCGAGGTCTGGCCGGCGCATCCGCTTCGTTACACGTCTTAATGGTGCGACCGTTACGTTTTTCGAGTGCTTTAAATAGCCGTTTTGACTTGGCTGAATTCGAAGCGTCCGGTTTATCCATTTAATGCAAATTCATTGCACGAAATTCGGAGAGCCATCCACTTGGCGCATGGGTTTGATTTGCCCGGCCGATAAATAGTGGCATGGAGAGAGTTTATTTCTCGTTCTCTCACGTTCTTCCGATATAAACTTGTTTACTTGGATGCATTCTGTTGATGAGATGCTCCCGAGGGTGAAGATGCGATGCAATGTCTTCATTGATGTACTTGAAGGTGACTGTTACATCCAAAAGTCAGAGTCGAGGGCTTCCGAGACAGGCGGAAGGTGCCTGTTGCATCCAAAGATCAGGATGCTCGAGCCTCGTCTCCGTTCTTCCGGAAGAGCCGTAGATCGGAATGGCGGTACTTGCGGCTTTGGGGGCCCTTTCTTCCTTCAAAGTGGGTGTTGCCCACTCTGGTTGTGTTGAAAGCTACTCCTTTAGCCGCGGTTTCGATTGCGGTCTTCTTTGGTCTTTGGAGGTTCTTTCGAAGCCTCCCCTGGCCACAGGTTGGCTTGCGATGCTTTTCTCTTCCTCGGTTTAGAGAGCACTTTCTCCAGCTAGAGGGTTGATTGCCACCCTCGTTCTGCTCAATGAATGCTTCATTAGTCGAAGCATTTCGACGGCGGTGAGCCTGGCTGGAAGAGTGGCACATAACTGGGCTGCTGAAGGGATACACATAACTGAGCTGCCGAAGGGATGCACATAACTGAGCTGCTGAAAGGATGTGCCCTGTTGAGGGCGCATGGTGGGATGCGCCTGACAAAGGGCGTATGCTGGGATGCGCCTGACTGAGAGCGCATGGTGGCTGCTGCGCTTGTTCAAGAGCGCATGACGATCGCTGCGCCTGGCTGTAGACTTAGGGTCTTTTCTTTTTGTAGAAGTTTCTTTGTACAGCCTTTTCTAGACATGTAATAGACTTTTATATGTAATAAAAAGTCCTCTTTCAATGTCTACATTTGCTGTTTGTAAAGTACTTTGTTCGAGCTCTCTAGCGCATGTAGTGTCTGGCGTATAGGATTTCTGATCGTAAAATTTTATGCTTCTACAAGACCCCCTTCAAAGTTTTCAAAACTTTCGGACAAGTTTTGGAATACTTTGAATAAAAAGCATGAAGGTTGGGGCGCATGACTTGTTCAGGCGCATAGATGATCCGCGCATCAGTGACAAGGCGCATACTCTGCTCAGTTAATGCAAATAATAACGCCTCGCTAACCGAAAAAGATTAATGATGATCTTTTTGGATTTATTTGCGGTTATCTCCTCACAGAACCCGAGGCGACGGCTGAGGTCACACTTCATCGATTCACGCGTGCGACCAAGCCTATAAATAGGCGTGAGATGGAGAGAGAGAGAGTTCTTCTTCTCTTTGCTTTTGTCTTTTAGAGTTCTTCTTCTCGAAAACCCTAACTTTCTTCTCTCAAGGAATGGCTCCCAAGACTCCTCGCGGTGGTGGCAAAGGAAAGGAGCCGGCGGAGTTTGCCGAAGAAGATTCTCCTGTCACCATAGTGACTCCGGCTGACGTTCGACCCGCGGTGACGGGTGGGTGTCGTCTTTTCCACTGCTTTTTGTTCAGACAAGCTTTGGGTTATACGGCTGAGTTGGTGTGCCTTAACTCTCTGCTGCCGACGCGCATGGACTTCTGTCCTGATGATGCGTCGAGGTTTTATCCCGCCGACGTGTAACTCTCCTTCCCGGAATTTTGAATTTTTTTATTTATTTTAATTAAAATGGTGATTTTTAGTTTTTATAAATAATTATTTAGTTAATTATTACGGTAGGATGATTTTAGCCATGGTTGAGATTTGGAGTACAAGATGACTCGGAATTATGGCACGGGTAGTACAATGATATGCTTTGACTAGTGTATTAGTCCTGGTAGAGAAGGCCGAGCCATAGTGATGTCCTAACTAGAAAAACCAGGCCAAGTTGCGACGTAACCCTTATCGTAGATTATTTATTTATTAATTATAATATTTAGTTTTAGGGAACCCGGTTGTACCAAACTAGTGCAAATTGGATCCAAACCAAGCCCAAGCCTATGTAGACATACTTTTAGGTATGTACAAATATTTTCTAGCTTTTGGGTAGACTTAACAATATTTCCTAAATATTTGGTTAGTTATACAAATGGGTATTATTATTATTATTTTTATTATTATTATTATTATTATTTTATTATTATTATCATTATTGTTATTATTATATTATTCTTATTATTCTTATCATTATTGTTATTATCATATTATTCTTATTTTATTGTTATCATTATATATTTTTGTGTGTGCATATATATAAATATTATACGTGTATATATGCATATATATATACGTAAGAGATTATATATATAGATATATGAATGTATGTGTATATATAAAATATATATTGTATATAGGTAAGTGTGTGTGTGTATATATATATATATATATATATATATATATATATATATATATATATATATATATATATATATATATATATATATATATATAATATAAATTATATATAGGCGTATATGTGAAATGTATATATATATATATATAAATATATATATGGGTGTACGTGAATGTGTGTGTATACGTGTGTGTATATATATAGATATATAGATTATGTATAGATATGAGTGTATATATATTGTATATATGTATACGTGTATAATATTGTATATACGTATACGTGTATAATATGGTATTTACGTATATGTGTATATATATATTAATGTGTATGTGTATATATATAAAAAATATATATATATAAATGTGTATGTGTATATATATCTAGAATATATAAGTATTTATGTGTATTCATGTATTTATATATATAAATATATATTATGTATTTATGTATATGTGTATATATATATATATATATATATATATATATATATATATATATATATATATATATATATATATATATATATATATAAAAGAGGAAGAATAAGATGTAGCCGTAGTAGCTAAGAGCCTAAATCCCCAAGCCTAGAACCAATCCCAGCCCACACCAATTTCTCCCAAGCCAGCTCTAAAACATCCCAGCCCAGCTGCAGTAGAACCGAGCAACCCCAAGCCTTAGACCAGCTAGGCCGACCCCTTACCCAGCTATATATAATCAACTGAGACCCAAGCGGAAACGCCTCTATATATATAGAATCGAACAGCGAGAGGAGAGATTGAGAGAGGTTTCAACGCGCAACCCTAGCCCAACTCGACGCCACCCCTGGGCGACTCCCACGCGCGCCCTCGGCGCCGCCGCGACGGCCGCCGCCGGCCGGAGATCGCGCGCGCGCGTGCGCGAGTAGGTGACAGCAGCAACCCCCCCCCCCCCCCCCCCCCCCCCCCCCGAAGGATCAACTTCATTGTAAGTTTTCTCCCTCTATTCTTCGTATTTTTCCAAACCGAAATAGGCGTTAGAAACCCAACCTATAGGGCTTTGACATCAATGGATCGTTTCGAACTAAATCGAAACGAAATCGATACTAAATCGATGCCAAAAAAACCCGAAAAATCTGTCCCAAAACAGGACCGAAATCAGTCCAAGAACCCCTGTTCGACGATCGATTATGATCGATCCAGTGACATATTAGAAAAACTTTTTGAAGAGACTTTTAGACAACATGTAGGGCTTCATAACCCTTTTTGCGGAATTCGAAATCATCGACTGAGCGTCGAGAAATCGAATTCCAAAGTTTCCCAAAAATCTGTTTTCAAAACTTGAAAATTGTTCCACACGACATGCGTCACGCCAATCGGGACGACGTGGTCACGAACCGAAAGCATCGAAAGCTGCGTAACGGCTTCGTGGTCGTGTGGGCTTTGACGGAATTCAAATTGGTCGCGTGTGCGCGACGAATTTGATGCGTATCCGTCAAAATTCCCCGTATCGTGCACTTTGTAAATTCTCCAATTACTTTGTGCACGCTCGTCAGATCGAGACGAAACTTGCGCCAACAGAACCGTATCGTTTTTCTGGTCATGTACGCCAAGTTTGGTCCGATTCTGAGATAGTTGAATCCGACATCGTTTTGCGGGCCCTACGGTCCCACTCAACGGACGATTTTGTGCACGGTCCGCCGGAATCCAACTTTGGACATACGGTTGGGTTCGTATCGGAAAACTGGATCCGTAGACATGTAGTTTGACGACTTTAGAGACCGTTGACTCTGGCACGCTTTTCGGTGCAAAGCGGGTCCAACGGCGGACATCGTTTTCGTCCAAAATTACCGTTTTGCCCCTGTGTCAGAATTGGACTTAAGGACATGCAATCGTAGCTGATTTGACCCTTCTGGACACGTTGGTGATATTTGTTTTACCATCCGACAATATTTGTAGATATTTTCTCTAGGTGTCACCATTAGTTAGTCAATTCCTATTTTCCGTAATTCGGAATTAGTACGACCTCATAGTTTAATACTTAGAGACTAGAATTGATCCTCCTTTGACCAGGTTGACTATATTAACCAAAAATTAACTATAGGTCAGCCATTGGCTTAGTTTGACTCGGATTGAACTAGAACTTGACTAGTTGACTTAGTCTGACTCTAATTGACTTTAGTTGACCTAGTGGACTGGTTGTTTAGACTTGAACCTAGAAGGACCTAGAACTACCTAGAATGTACTGTAGATTACTTTTATTTCATGTTAGACTCTTTTGTGACTTGTGATTGCTCTAAATAGGACACTGTGACTCCAGTTGGACATCTATATTTATCAGCGGCTTGGATTACCAGGCGAGTACATTCTCTGATCTTTTCATGCTTCTTTGGATATGTACTCTTGTTATAGACTAGTATACTTGATGCTAACACGACGTTCACACGGATCGGTACCCTATGGATCTTTTCATGCGATGTTATCCCCTCGGATACATCGAGTATGTCATGTTTCATGTACTTTATCATGTTCATCATGTACTCCATGTATTCACTTTTATCCATGTGCACTCATGCGTTATTCATGTACACTCATGACCATATGAGCTCCATGTATACAGTAGTTGTTATCCATGTGCAATAACATAACATGCTTCGATCCTTGTGTATTGGTTGGGGGCAGGGAGAGTGTAGTTGGTTATGTGATCATTATCCCCAGTAGTTATCCATGTGCATTCCATAGTTGTATCCATGTGCAACCCAAGCTGTTTACATAACCAATTCATGCTCTGTTTCACGTAGAAGGTTATATTCTTTATTATCATATTATATCATCAGTTATATCTTCTCTCCTGTTGATTTCTCTTTACGGCGTTTCATGTATAATTTTCTATAGCTTGCTTTATATGTCCATTCCTGATATGAACTGTTGTGAGAGATATGTGCTCGTTTCTGTCCTGATTGGACCCGTTGATAAAATTTTATAGGTACTTGGAGTTCACAGTTAGCCTAGAGGACACTGGTAGAGCTTGGAGTATTTACCTAGAGTTTGTTCATTTTTCTTTATTGTTTGTCTTAGAGTTGTATTTGAAATCTTGTGTTGTTTAATAAAACTGTTTTACTATCACTCCTGGTTCTCTCTCTTGTGGATTATCTTATCTATTCCATCGTGTTGTTATCTATCGGTAGAGTTGTGATTGAGATGTTATCTTTATGTGTTTGTCCTCCGTCTGGAGAGTATAGCATATTATTTTAGATGTGATTATGACCTAGAACAGCATTCTACCGCCGACACTGTGGCGTAGGCTGGACGTACCCATGTCTCGTGCCCTAACACTAGGGTGCGGGTCGTGACACGTTTTTAGTGGTGGCCCATGCAGGTCCAGATTCGCATTTGTGCAATTTCGTAGTAGCGCAACGACTTAGTTGTACTGCTACGAGCCTGCTATAGAGTATAAGAAATAAGGAGTTAGAATTAGAGATACTCAATCACACTTTGGATCCTTGAGAGATTTCAGGGACAACCCTTGAGAATCTCATTACGAATTTCGATTTGAATTCCTTTCTCCTCTTGAATTTTGATCTTGATTGGTTCATCTCTTTTGAGCAGATCTTCATTATTCCTTCCTTAACATTATTTCTTGTATTCCCATTTTTCTTAAACTCTGTCGTACCCGCATACTTTGTAACCCTTAAGTCTTCGTATTTTTCATGGAAAAGGTTGAGGAAGTGCCGTAAATCATGTAGCTCGGAAATGATTGAACTGGTTATCGTGTGATGATTTTTTTTTTTGAATCCAAAAGGTTGGATGTTAACATGGAAACTTGAGAATGATATGTGGTGAAGGTCTAGGATGAAATCAAAGAGATGTATACTACCAGTCGGGAAACAAACCACACTTAGAGAAAACTTGGTATGAATAATTCGTAAGTGTATTTCAAAACTGATGAGGATATTCAAGGTCAACTTAGTTTGAGAACTTCAAAATTTTGGTTATTGATTCTCGGGCAGTTTTACCCTAAGGCTTCAAAGAAGGATAGTAATGGAAAAGAGAATTAAATGGTATTCAATGAAGATATGAAATTGAACGAGATATTGCAAATAAATGACTAGGAATAGAGAGGACACAAGGCTATGAAAATTTAGACATTGTTGTGAAAAAAAAAATATTGGGGAATAATATTCATGGGTGTATGTCGATGAAAATATGAAGGTTGATTTTACGATGGAAAATAAATTTGTAAGGCCTAGAGGTTTTGTGAATTGAATGATACGAGAAAACAATTTTAACAGTTTAAAGATCTCATAAACTTGAGTTAGAGGTTTCAGATCTAAATTGGACAATGTGAAGAAATATGGAAATTGATTTAAAAATGAATAGTATTGATTCTTAATAAGAAGGGGCATGCTTCATGAGAAATGTTTTGAAAATTTAGAATCCTGCCTATGATGATCATGGTAAGGATTTAGATAACGGAAGGTTGTAAAATCTGGATGGTAAACATATGAGGATTGAATTATCATAGGGAGACTAGTAAGGTAAAGATACGATTGGCAATTATGATCAGGTGAACTTCAGGATTTCAGAGGCAGATGATACTTGACTTTCCTCAAATCTAGATCTTTTATTGTCACTCTCTAACCGTTCGTAATTTTTGAATAATGATTTGATCGTTCCTTAAACAGTATTTTCTCTATAGAACTATATCCCTAAATTATTTATTCTGCAACTGATTTTATTCGTGCTTCAACTTGATCTCCTTTGCTTTGTACATTAATTGCCACCTCTTGAACTTCCATTTTGGGTCCTTGACATTTCTTACCATGGCTTTAATATTCGGAGTATAATACTAGCTGTTACCCTCCAACAAATTTTGTACAAGGCCCAGACGAGTCCATCTTCATGTGGGCATATCGTGTCCCATTAAACTCATCTCCTTGTATACTATCCTTTTGATATGACTTTCGAGTCGAAATGACTAACTATGATCTATACCATAATACCAACTATTTTCGACTTCAATCAGAAATCCAACTTGACTCACTTCTTTGACCCGACATGTGTTGGTGTTCTGCTTGATTCCTTAAATGCTCAACTTTGTACTTTATCTTGATGGCTTGACCCGTTGTTCCATCACCCTATTAGTTAAACTCTTTAAGGTGGGTAGAATGTCTCACTACCCAGCAAATCCTAGTCATTGTGAACCACATTGATAAGTTCACTTAGACTATTTAATTTCTTTCATCATTATCCTTACTTATATTTTGACTACCTTATGTTGCTAATTTAGAACCAGTTTTGCAAGCTTATCTTCTTTTCGAGCTTGATCATGACATATATTATTGGGGGCTAGCACCGACTAACATATTGTCTAATCAGAACCGGTACAAGATGGTCTGATCAACCTATTGCACTTTGGTTCGCTTTCATATATTACTCTACGTGGATGAGACTCTAGGGCATATATCTCATCCACGACAGCCTTGACAATTCCCCTTTGAACTATTTTGTCGTCTATGACCCACGTATTGTACTCAATAACACCGCCTTTGAAATCTTTACTGTCTGCCTTTCACATATTTCAGAAAGACAAGACACTATACTTATTAGACGGACCCGAAGTATCACATATAGCTTCCCTATCCAAAGGAGGAAATTGATTCAATTATATATCCTTGCATCAACCTTTAAATTCTAAATCCCTTGACCGACCAGTTGACTTGGTCATCCTTCTTATCATCCAATATATTGGGATCTTATTCAATTGAATTAAACCAATTGTGACATGGATTTCAAATCTTGGATACTCGTGCTCAGACTTCAATGACCTCGTTCTCTATCTTGCCCAAACATCGATTTATCCTGATTGATCAACTTAGATCGTATTGGGACAAAATTTTCTTATATATATATATATATATATATATATATATATATATATATATATATATATATATATATATATATATATATATAGTGTGCTGGGATTATTTTTTTGTGCTATTGACAAGTCGTGATTTAAACTTTGTTTTTCTTAATTATATTTGGAATTAGTAACCCTTCAGAGATAGTTACTAGTTATGTTCTTTGATAGTTGCCAATTTCATAAAGGTTGGTAGACTGCCCTACGGCCTTGATGATTGGCGTTCCCTTATCTTTCCAATTGGACTCCCTAGACTGTTGTATGTTTTATACCCGATGACTGACTTGATCTAGTATGACTTATACACCTAGGTGAGACATTCAACTCCTATGGTTTGACCATGCTCCTGCATATGTTATTCTTCCTAATTGTATGATAAATTTTTTTTTTCTTAGAGACTTTGATTGTTGGGTGTTGACCTAGGAGTACGACCGACCTAAATTTCGAGGACGAAATTATTTGTAAGGTGGGTAGATTTGTAACTCCCCTTTCCGGAATTTTGAATTTTTTTTATTTTTTTAATTAAAATGGTGATTTTTAGTTTTTATAAATAATTATTTAGTTAATTATTACGGTAGGATGATTTTAGCCATGGTTGAGATTTGGAGTACAAGATGACTCGGAATTATGGCACGGGTAGTGCAATGGCATGCTTTGACTAGTGTATTAGCCCTGGTAGAGAAGGCCGAGCCATAGTGATGTCCTAACTAGGAAAACTAGGCCAAGTTGCGACGTAACCCTTATCGTAGATTATTTATTTATTAATTATAATATTTAGTTTTAGGGAACCCGGTTGTACCAAACTAGTGCAAATTGGACCCAAACCAAGTCCAAGCCTATGTAGACATACTTTTAGGTATGTACAAATATTTTCTAGCTTTTGGGTAGACTTAACAATATTTCCTAAATATTTGGTTAGTTATACAAATGGGTATTATTATTATTATTATTATTTTATTATTATTATTATTATTATTATCATTATTGTTATTATTATATTATTCTTATTATTCTTATCATTATTGTTATTATCATATTATTCTTATTTTATTGTTATCATTATATATTTTTGTGTGTGCATATATATAAATATTATACGTGTATATATGCATATATATATATATATACGTAAGAGATTATATATATAGATATATGAATGTATGTGTATATATAAAATATATATTGTATATAGGTAAGTGTGTGTATATATATATATATATATATATATATATATATATATATATATATATATATATATATATATATATATATATATATATATATATATATATATAATATAAATTATATATAGGCGTATATGTGAAATGTATATATATATAAATATATATATGGGTGTACGTGAATGTGTGTGTATACGTGTGTGTATATATATATAGATATATAGAGTATGTATAGATATGAGTGTATATATATTGTATATATGTATACGTGTATAATATTGTATATACGTATACGTGTATAATATGGTACTTACGTATATGTGTATATATATATATATATATATATATATATATATATATATATATATATATATATATATATATATATATATATATATATATTAATGTGTATGTGTATATATATATATATATAATATATATATATAAATGTGTATGTGTATATATATAATATATATATATATATAAATGTGTATGTGTATATATATCTAGAATATATAAGTATTTATGTGTATTCATGTATTTATATATATAAATATATATTATGTATTTATATATATATATATATATATATATATATATATATATATATATATATATATATATATATAAGAGGAAGAATAAGATGTAGCCGTAGTAGCTAAGAGCCTAAACCCCCAAGCCTAGAACCAATCCCAGCCCACACCAATTTCTCCCAAGCCAGCCCTTAAACATCCCAGCTGCAGTAGAACCGAGCAACCCCAAGCCTTAGACCAGCTAGGCCGACCCCTTACCCAGCTATATATAATCAACCGAGACCCAAGCGGAAACGCCTATATATATATAGAATCGAACAGCGAGAGGAGAGATTGAGAGAGGTTTCAACGCGCAACCCTAGCCCAACTCGACGCCACCCCTGGGCGACTCCCGCGCGCGCCCTCGGCGCCGCCGCGGCGGCCGCCGCCGGCCGGAGATCGCACGCGCGCGTGCGCGAGTAGGTGACAGCAGCAACCCCCCCCCGAAGGATCAACTTCATTGTAAGTTTTCTCCCTCGATTCTTCGTATTTTTCCAAACCGAAATAGGCGTTAGAAACCAACCTATAGGGCTTTGACATCAATGGATCGTTTCGAACTAAATCGAAACGAAATCGATACTAAATCGATGCCAAAAAACCCGAAAAATCTGTCCCGAAACAGGACTGAAATCAGTCCAAGAACCCCTGTTCGACGATCGATTATGATCGATCCAGTGACATATTAGAAAAACTTTTTGAAGAGACTTTTAGAGAACATGTAGGGCTTCATAACCCTTTTTGCGGAATTCGAAATCATCGACTGAGCGTCGAGAAATCGAATTCCAAAGTTTCCCAAAAATCTGTTTTCAAAACTCGAAAATTGTTCCACACGACGTGCGTCACGCCAATCGGTACGACGTGGTCGCGAACCGAAAGCATCGAAAGCTGCGTAACGGCTTCGTGGTCGTGTGGGCTTTGACGGAATTCAAATTGGTCACGTGTGCGCGACGAATTTGATGCGTATCCGTCGAAATTCTCCGTATCGTGCACTTTGTAAATTCTCCAATTACTTTGTGCACGCTCGTCAGATCGAGACGAAACTTGCGCCAACAGAACCGTATCGTTTTTCTGGTCCTGTTCGCCAAGTTTGGTCCGATTCTGAGATAGTTGAATCCGACGTCGTTTTGCGGGCCCCACGGTCCCACTCAACGGGCAATTTTGTGCACGGCCCGCCGGAATCCAACTTTGGACATACTGTTGGATTCGTATCGGAAAACTGAATCCGTAGACATGTAGTTTGACGACTTTAGAGACCGTTGACTCTGGCACGCTTTTCGGTGCAAAGCGGATCCAACGGCGGACATCGTTTTTGCCCGATATTACCGTTTTGCTCCTGTGTCCAGAATTGGACTTAAGGACAGGCAATCCTAGCTGATTTGACCCTTCTGGACACGTTGGTGATATTTGTTTTACCATCCGACAATATTTGTAGATATTTTCTCTAGGTGTCACCATTAGTTAGTCAATTCCTATTTTCCGTAATTCGGAATTAGTACGACCTCATAGTTTAATACTTAGAGACTAGAATTGATCCTCCTTTGACCAGGTTGACTATATTAACCAAAAATTAACTATAGGTCAGCCATTGGCTTAGTTTGACTCGGATTGAACTAGAACTTGACTAGTTGACTTAGTCTGACTCTAATTGACTTTAGTTGACCTAGTTGACTGGTTGTTTAGACTTGAACCTAGAAGGACCTAGAACTACCTAGAATGTACTGTAGATTACTTTTATTTCATGTTAGACTCTTTTGTGACTTGTGATTGCTCTAAATAGGACACTGTGACTCCAGTTGGACATCTACATTTATCAGCAGCTTGGATTACCAGGCGAGTACATTCTCTGATCTTTTCATGCTTCTTTGGATATGTACTCTTGTTATAGACTAGTATACTTGATGCTGACACGACGTTCATACGGATCGGTACCCTATGGATCTTTTCATGCGATGTTATCCCCTCGGATACATCGAGTATGTCATGTTTCATGTACTTTATCATGTTCATCATGTACTCCATGTATTCACTTTTATCCATGTGCACTCATGTGTTATTCATGTACACTCATGACCATATGAGCTCCATGTATACAGTAGTTGTTATCCATGTGCAATAACATAACATGCTTCGATCCTTGTGTATTGGTTGGGGGCAGGGAGAGTGTAGTTGGTTATGTGATCATTATCCCCAGTAGTTATCCATGTGCATTCCATAGTTGTATCTATGTGCAACCAAGCTGTTTACATAACCAATTCATGCTCTGTTTCACGTAGAAGGTTATATTCTTTATTATCATATTATATCATCAGTTATATCTTCTCTCCTGTTGATTTCTCTTTACGGCGTTTCATGTATAATTTTCTATAGCTTGCTTTATATGTCCATTCCTGATATGAACTGTTGTGAGAGATATGTGCTCGTTCCTGTCCTGATTGGACCCGTTGATAAAATTTTACAGGTACTTGGAGTTCACAGTTAGCCTAGAGGACACTCGTAGAGCTTGGAGTATTTACCTAGAGTTTGTTCATTTTTCTTTATTGTTTGTCTTACAGTTGTATTTGAAATCTTGTGTTGTTTAATAAAACTGTTTTACTATCACTCCTGGTTCTCTCTCTTGTGGATTATCTTATCTATTCCATCGTGTTGTTATCTATCGGTAGAGTTGTGATTGAGATGGTATCTTTATGTGTTTGTCCTCCGTCTGGAGAGTATAACATATTATTTTAGATGTGATTATGACCTAGAACAGCGTTCTACCGCCGACACTGTGGCGTAGGCTAGACGTACCCACGTCTCGTGCCCTAACACTAGGGTGCAGGTCGTGACACGATGTGCATGGGTTTAGGCCCTTATTATGCACCGAGGTTTAACTGCTGACTCGTATGGGTTTACACCTTGATGATGCGCCGAAGCTCCTACTGACACGTATGGGTTTACGCCCTGATGATGCGCTGAAGCCTCACTGCTGATGCGCATGGGTTTATAACCTGATGATGCGCTGAAGCTTCTGCTGACGCGTATGGGTTTTCACCCCGATGATGCGCCGAAGCTGATGCGCATGGGTTTTCACCCAGATGATGCGCCATGTTGCTTGACACACTTTGTCTCCTTAAAGCTTTTCTGCCTGACTTTTGTTTTTGTTGTGTCAGTGTTGATGACAATCCCTTTGCTGAATGAAGTCCTTCTGATGCTTCTCTTTGTCAAATGGGAGTTGATTTTGACGAGGCGGTTATCAACCCTGCGAAGGATGCTATCTTACAGAACCAACCTCCTGAGAGAATGCTGCAGATCTAGAATCAGTTGCCGATTTTCCTCCAGAGTATGATGGAGAGCGGTAAACTGAAATCTGCTGAATCCGAGGATGTGACTTTCTTAAAACCTGCCTTTTTGTTCGGTGACCGACTGATCTCTTTCGAGGCGAAGATACTGAAGATCAAAGAAGACTGGTTCTTCTCTGCAAAAGGCATGGTGTTGTACATACGACAACTTGACCGCCAGTTGCCGCTGACGGCCTTCTACCTTTTAGCTTCCAAGAGAAGGATGCCCTGAGAACTTACTCCTTCTCAAGGAGGGGCCTTGGGAGGAACTTTTTCAATCGATGCTACCTCGACGTGTTCACCTGGAGCTACGAAGATATGCCAGGACTGAACCCCGAAGTTGCACTTCATAAACTCAATATCCGTCCGGACGCAAAACCAGTCAAGCAACAGCAACGTCGATTCCGTCCTGACGTCATGAATGCCATTGAAGCCGAGGTAAACAAACTAATAGCCAGCGGCTTCATCCGTGAAGAACAGCATCCTGACTGGGTCGCCAACATAGTACCTATCCTCAAGAAGAATGGAAAGATTTGAATCTGTATCGACTTTCGCAATCTGAATGAGGCGTGTCCTAAAGATGAATTTCCCCTCCCTATCACAGACATCATGATTGACAACACCTGCTGCTTCGAGCGTATGTCATTCATGGATGGTTTCTCGGGGTACAACCAAATCAAGATGTTTCCTGATGACGAAAAGCATACATCATTTCGAACACCAATTGGCACATACTGCTACACAGTAATGCCTTTTAGTTTAAAGAACGCTGGCGCCACCTATCAAAGAGCTATGAGCATCATCTTTAGAGACCACCTGCGCAAGACAGTTGAATGCTACGTCGACGACATCATCGTCAAAAGCCGCTCTAAGAAAAATTATCTACATGATCTGAGGACAGTGTTCGACCTGATACGAGCGCACAATTTAAAAATGAATCCCACAAAATCCTTCTTGGGCATATCCAGCGGGAAGTTCTTGGATTTCATCATTACCTCCTAGGGTATCCACGTAGACCCTGAGAAAACAAAGGCAATCATGGAGATGGGTCCCCCAAGAAATCTCCGTGAACTCCGAGGCCTTCAAGGGAGGCTAGCCTACATCAGAAGGTTTATCTCTAACCTCTCCGGACGATGTCCGCCATTCACCCACCTCATGAAGAAAGGCGTTTCATTCGTATGGGATAAAGAATGCCAGTGCGCCTTCGATAGCATCAAAGAATATCTGACGAACCCTCCAGTCCTGGTAGCCCCGATTACTGGAAGACCATTCTTGCTCTACGTGCGAGCGATGGAACATTCTCTCGGTGCTCTGCTAGCACAAAACAACGAGGCAGGCCACAAACAGGCCATATATTACCTCAGCCGAATGATGATGGGGCCGGAACATCGATACACTGCCGTGGAGAAAGAGTGTCTTGCTCTGGTTTTCGCCATTCAGAAGACACGATACTACGTCACGGGACAAACCATCTACGTCATATCAAGAGTCAACCCCCTCAGGGTACTGATGACTAAACCAGGGGCAGTCAGCTCTCGCCTCGCTACTTGGGCGATATTACTGTCCCCCAACCACATGATCTTCGTCCCGCAAAAGGCTGTTAAAGGTCAAGCCCTGGCAGACTTTTTAGCAGCTCATCCAGGTTCGGAGGCAACCAAAATAAACGAAGAGATTCCAGACGAGGTCTCTAATTCAAATATGGCCTCCCACGATACCATATGGCGAATGTTCTTCGACGGCGCTTCTAGAACCGGGCCTAAGGGCAACATCGTCGCTGGAGTCGGAGTAGTGCTGATTTCTCCCTCCGGATTGGAGATCAATCGCACTTATTCCCTCACGGAGCCCTGTTCAAACAACATGGCCGAGTACAACGCTTTGGTTATTGGTCTCCGACTTGCAAAAAAGCTGGGGGTAGAGCACCTCGAAGCATACGGCGATTCGCAGCTAATCGTCAACCAGATCCGGGGCTCATACGAAGTTCGCCATGAGGACATGATCCCCTACCACCAAATAGCGATCAACATCATCTCGTCCCTGGAGGGGTTCTTCATCGAACACGTTCCCAGGCTCCAGAACAATGAAGCCGATGCCCTAGCAGGTCTTACCGCTTCCTTAGCAGTTCCAAATCATGCTCATCATCTGGTCGACATCATAGGCCGTGAGTTGGTTTATCCCAGGAATAATGTTCAGTGTGTCGAGAGTTACTCCGCTCTGACAGTCGACGAAGCACCAGACTGGAGACAACCGTTCATTGACTTCGTAGTCTACGACATTCTGCCAGAAAATTCGAAGGAAGCCACTTCTTTTAGAAGACGGTCCCTCAGATTCTTCTACGACACAGAGACGAAAATGCTATATCGGCGATCATACGATGGATTACTGCTTCGATGCCGGTCAAATATAGAAGCTAAAAAAGCCGTGCGTGAAGCTCACGGTGGCATCTGTGGGTCCCATCAGCCTGGCCCAAAACTACAAGATTGTCTTCGCCGAATGGGCTACTATTGGCCCATGATGGTCGCAATATGCACGAAAATGCAAAGCATGTCAAGTCCATGCAGATTTCATCTACCAGCCATCCGAGTTTCTACATCCGACAGTGGCATCCTGGCCATTCAAAGCATGGGGAATGGACATCATTGGTCCAATCACTCCGCCGTCGTCCCGAGGACACCGCTTCATACTCGCAATCAAAGATTATTTCTCCAAATGGGCGGAGGCTGTTCCGCTAGCAGAAGTGAAGACTTCAAACGTGACCATCTTCCTCAAGCACCATGTTATCTACCACTTTGGA
This sequence comes from Iris pallida, assembly GCA_029216955.1. NCBI lineage: Eukaryota > Viridiplantae > Streptophyta > Magnoliopsida > Asparagales > Iridaceae > Iris > Iris pallida. Next base: position 2,444,148 of record JANAVB010033216.1, on the reverse strand, counting down.
TTGCCCCGAAGGATCATCCACGATAATGGTCCACAATTCGCAAGCCACACATTCTATCAGTTTTGTGGCAAACACCGAATCCAGAATATTGCTTCAACACCATACAACCCAGCGGCAAATGGTCTGGCTAAAGCATTCAACAAAACAATCATCAAGCTTCTCAAGAGATTCATGTCATCAAACAAACGCGACTGGATTAAAAAGTTCGGTGAATGCATATGGGCGTACCGTACTACAGTACGGACTGCCACCGGAAACACACCATTCTCTCTGGTATACGAAAGTGAGACAATTCTCCCACTGGAGACTCAAATCCTCTCACTCTGCATTGCTCTCACATACAGATTGACGACGGAGGATAATCACTATCATAGACTACAAGAAATAGAGGCCCTCGATGAGAAGCGCCTACTAGCTCAACAACGAATTGAGCTGTACCAGGCACGCATCTCCGGAGCCTTCAACAAAAAGGTTAAAATCAGAACATTCCAAGTAGGCGACCTCGTTCTGGCAGTTCGGAGGCCGATGGTTATGACTCACAAAATTTTCGGCAAATTGCAGCCAAAGTGGGAAGGCCTATTCATCATTGATACTGTATTCTCCAATAGAGCTTACCGCCTCGCAAAACAAAACGGAGACCTGCTCATGTTGCCCATCAACGGCAAGTTCCAAAAAAAGTATTACGTCTGAAATGACATCCTCCGCGGTGACGAGTCATATACCCGCTGGTACTACTGAACTCACATCCCGACTACAAATCTTACAGAATGATGGGTCATGTACCCGCTGGTACCGCTGAACTCACATCCCGACTACAAACCTTCCAGAATGACGAGTTATGTACCCTCTCGTACCACTGAACGCACAAATATCCCAGATTTTCGAGTTATGTACCCGCAGGTACCGCTGAACTTATATCCTGGCCACTACAGATAAATCTATATCGCATCTTTTAGGTAATAAGTCATGTATGATTATACCTGTGAACTTTCTTTCTAAAAGGAGCTTCCTCCTTATGATCTAATACCCGCACTTTCAGTGTACAAAAAAGGCAACCGATCCACAAATTCTCCAAAACAACCAAGTCGATGTTACCTCCGAGTTGTTTTCCACTTCCACCAAAAACAAACCGCCCCCTTACATAGAACTTCCACGTCCTCATTATCTCTGAGTTGTTCTTTGTATCCTTCATGGAGCCCCCTCCTGCCATGTCCTCCCTACCTCTGAGTGGGAAGGCTCCATCGAAGAAACCCTCATATTTACCATGTCCTCATTACCTCTGAGTAAGTATGTTGGTTCTCTCTCGACTTATTATCTGTACCAAAAGAAAACCCAGGGTACGCCAAGGATAATAGGCCCACAAATGTCCTCTGTTGACCACAAATGTCCTCTGTTGACCACAAAAGCTGTATTAAGTTTCCTAGTACATGCCCCGGGAGCCCAGCAGCTCCATGGCATTCTCTCTCCCGATACCGGGAACTTCCATGGACAACTCACTATGGAAATTTTCCAAGTATCCCCATCAACTTGTTATCTGTACCTAAAAACCGAGGTATACCCAGGATAATAAGTCCACAAACAGTCCCCCAGTGGGGCAAAATTCTACAACACTACAAACACAACAAGCAGTACAATGGAAGGGTAGAATAAAGCATACTCTTTTATTTGAAAGGCAAAAGGTACTACAGGTTTCGGGGACTACGTCCCACTCAAGGAAGGAATGCAACAAAAATAAAAAGAAAGAAAAAAGTCGACTATTGTTCGGCGATACATAATGCCCTGAGACGGTCCCTCAACAAGGCAGTCGACCGCTGTTTGGCCCGACGCTCGGCCTCCTGAGTCAGTAGCGCTGCATCTTCTAAGGGCGCATGAGCCCGCCAGCCCTCCTCAAACTTCTTCAGAGTGCGTTCCAGGTTAGCAGAAGCTCTGGAAACCCTTTCGGCGTCCTGAACAATCAACTCTTTGTCTGCACGGGAAGCTTCAAGCTCAGACTCCAAGAAGTCCAGCTTCTGCTGGAGCTCAAGAATCTGCTCCCTTGTATCGATTACTCCTTGGGAGGCGGCCGCCTCCCGAGCCCTTCAAGCCTCGCTCCGGTGGCTCAGCTGGTTGTACAAAAGAGACAGGTCGTCGAGGTCCTTTATTATAACTGGTTTAGATGTATCTCGCGCGAGCCTTATCTTCTCTAGGGCGGTGATGAGGAACCTCCGCTCTTGATCAATTGCTGCAGACAAATCATCTTGTCGCAGCACTTGAAACTGGGCCACAAGCTGATCGGCCTCCAACAGCTTGGGCTCCAGAAGCGCAGCTATCCCTTCCCCGCCAGGAAGGGTTCTGAGAATGTCAATTTGGCCTTGGAGGCATTGTCGGGCCAAGGCGAAAGGAGTCCCCCGCTCCACAACAGCTTCTACTCCCTTCTTTAAATGGCGGTAGAAACTATCAACCACATCCTGAGACACCTCGTCCAGAACTTTCATAGAGGACGGTGTCAAAGGGAGTGTGGCTGGCAGTGTCGAAGAAGATGCAACAGAGCTTGCCGCCCCAGCCATAAGGAAAATAAATTTTGAGTGAAAGGACGCTTGAACAGCGGCAAATTCTTCCTCCACGGCCCGAACAATATGGATACTCGGTAAAGTTGAGAGGTCAACCCCCAAAGTCACACGAGCAGAGGAAGATACAGGGACCATTGCTCCCTGTCCCGGCTACGTCTTCATATGACCTCCCGAACCCGAGCCGGCGAGAGGCCCCTCAAGACAAGCCGGAAGATGGAGGGGCACACCCCCTTCCACCAGATCACTTCAGACAGAGCCTACCATAACAATGTCTGTCATCGGCACCGAAAGGGCAGGACCTGTATGCCTAGAGCAACCATCAATCAATCTAACCCGAAGGATGTAATGATAGAGCGAGTGGGCCTCCTCATTAGTCAAAATTTGGCTTATCATACCAAGGGAGGATTACGGAGGCTGAGGTTCGATCACAACCCCCATAGTCCCCTCACCAGTACCCCCAAACCGAATTCGGCTGGCTCTTTTGTCCCAGCCACCCCGAAGGAAGGTACAGCTCGATCAGCGTTACCTTGATGAAATTCAGCAGTTTCAGGGATAGGTTCATCGGAGCCTCCATCGTCTCGAGTCACGACCTCAGCAACCTGAGATTCCTCTTCTTCTGACACCTACGAGAGGGAAGAAAAATTATTAAGATCAAAGCTAGAAGAAAGGAAGAACTAAATAAAGATGGTAGTAACTCGTTTTACCTCTGAAGTGGGGTCAACCTCCTCGCTACTCTCCCTTATAGTTAGCTTGTAATGTCTGGTCACAGCCCATTTTTGGGAGTGAGGAATACCACCAACAGGAGAGATTTGCCTGCTACGCTTCCGTACCGGACCAGGTGCAACAGGTGGCTGATCCGCCACCACCTCATCTGACAAAACAGGCGGCTGATCTGCCCCCAACATCTTCCACTGGGAGGGAAGAGTTATCTTCGTCATGCTCGTCGTCCTCATCATCCGTACTGGTAGAGTCCGAGTCTGGCACTTCGATTATATTCTTCTTCTTTTTCCTCGTCTTGGCCCCCTCGGGCTTCTCGTCCAGGCCAGTACCAACAATAAAACTGGCACCTGGGTTAAAACCGACGGGGAGCTTATTTGCCATAACATGGAATAGGGCCGCCATATACAAAATCTCTAACGGCGCCTCAACATCAGGAACCGAGAAGGTGGTACGGGTATGGAACGTATCATAGTAGTACCAGGCCCTAATACCATCAAGAAGGCTACCTTCAAAACCCAGAAAAGAGCTGGGACTGTCCAAAAAAAGTTGGCTGTACCCAAACTGTCAGGCAAACCTGCTGGGCAGGTAAGGCTCCAGGAAGACAACACTACAGTTACGGTATACCTGGTGGACGGGGCGGATGTTACGCAACCACAGAAGCATCTGGCCGTCTAGAAGCTGAGGAGGCCCAATACCGTCAAGATGTACGTCCGCTATTTCCTTAGCAGTAAAACGAGGAACGGATACAAAAAAGTCGTACCTATCTACTTTTGCCAGCGCCATCCGACAGGCGCGCATGGTCTCGCACTTCCAAGGCTCATTGCGATAATGGAAGATAAAAGTGTCATCAGCAATCACGCCATCTTCGGAACCCGACCTCATCAAAGACGGATAGTGCATCAGCAGCCACCCCATCAGATAATGATAGGGCAGCTCAGTCCGTTCAAAGTCTTTTGTCACATTGCGGGCAATGGCATTGGACGTAAAAGTACGGAGGCCATGGTGTATGCTGTACACCATGGCCGGGAGAAGAGCTAGTTTGACTCCAAAAACTAGCTTCACAATCGGAAGGATAAAATTACGGCGGATCATCTCAATAGAACCAGCTCCTCCCGAGACTACGCAATTTTGCAGCCATACCATCAAGAATCCTGCCAGGAGTGCCTTCTCTGACAGCTCTTGGGTATCCTGATAAAAATAACCAAAAGAGTCGGTTTGACTCCCAAACCTGTCATTGGTGGTGGCCACCCTCTTGGCCGATGACACCAAGGTATGAACCGCCTCTCGGGATTGAGGACTTCGGAAAGTAACCCGGCCTGAGGCACCCGTCGAGAAAAAATAGCTTACCCAGGCCTTAGTGTAGGGAGCATTCCCTTCCGAGCTGTTATCCTTCTTGGTTATCTGTTGGCACGTACTATAGTGGCATAATATCTCCGGATAAATAGCAACGAAGCCCGGATACCGTTCCTCCAGCTCCTCGAACTCCTCATTCGTAGGAGTGTACACCTCAAAAGCTTCATCCCCCCAAGAAAGCTTGGAGACCACGTACATCTCATGGAGTGCAAGCCCCATTTCTCCTACAGGTGTATAGAAGGTTCCCGTGCGGCGGTTGTACATCTCCAGCAGAGCCATAAATAATTTCTTGTTTACGGACAAGCCGTGGCTGGTGCCCCAAATAGCGTGATAAAGACCAATCACGCAGAAGAGTCCCATACTTTCGCGAGATCCACATAGACAGATTGATCCATGGGGGAATGGGGTGTATCCAACTCGAAAGCACCAACCGGCCAACTAGATAGGAGCCTTTCCGAGCAAGCTGGTTCAGAAAAGTTTCGGCTGCAGAGAACGTGAAATTGGGACCCGGCACATTCAAGAAAGTGCTCAGGGCCAATCCTATTACATAGCGGCTGGCATGCACCTTGTCCGCACATACTGACTTCATGCTGTTGTTGTAATGGATGTCGTCCACAAACATCCCATTCCGGGTAGGGGGCAAAGACACTTCCATCTTCCTGTCCAGCGGGAGCATATTAAACCAAAATAGTGGAAAGTGATGCTCCATTTGAGGGATGCGGATCGCCATCCCGTTAGAAATAAAGCTCCAATTCTCTAACACGTCCAGAATTTGACTGTTCTTCACCATCAAAGCGTCTTCGAAGAAGAACGCAGGCTTCAAGTATTCCCCATCCATTCTTTTCGAGTTTATCATGGCACAAAAGAAGTGAAAGGACTGCTTCTTGATAGCATTCAGCCTCTCTAAAGGCTCTTTTGGGAGCTGGTTCGTCATATACTCGACTATATGATCATACCTATAGCCCATAGCAGATTGGGCGCGCCCCACCAGAAGTTCTTCTGCAGCATTGACTGGCAGATTCACTGAAAAGAAGACAAAAGAAATTGGTTAAAAAGATGGCCAAGGAGAACTGATTAGTGTTTTTGAGCTTATGCGGCTCCGATTTAATGGAGTCTCATACGGCCCAAAAAATACTTATGTGGTTCCGTCAAGCAAAGGTTCATGCGACAGTATTTTTTATACGGCTCTGTTTAAAGAAGTCCCATGCAACAGAGTTCGGATAAGTTTATGCGGCTCATGCGACAAATAAATTCATGCGAGCCTATGCGGCCACAGTAACAATTCTCATGCGGCTCGAACATGGAGCATACCCCATACGGCTCGGACATGAGACGTACATGCGGCACACAAGAAGATGAAGGCTCGTGCATAGAGCATGCGACGTAGCCACAAAAGTTAGGGTTTCAAGCTTACACAACGTCCTTACCAACAATAGTGGGGTGGATGTCGGGGTGAACTACGGGCACGTCGGCTGGTGGAGGAGCTGCAGCTTTCTTACCCTTCGCCGCCGCAGCCGAAGAAGATGCCACCTTTTTACCCTTCGCCGCAACAGTCTTCTTGGGAGCCATCGGTGATCGAAGAAGAGGATAACAGTTAGGGCAGGAAAGGTTTGAGTTGAAAGAGAGAGTAAAGAAATTTCTTCTCTTAATTACTCTTATTTATAGAGGACAAAAGGGAAGAAGCACGTGGACCGATGGAACGCTTCGGGTCATGTGCTGCAGGCAAAATCGAGGATTTCGCCCCCTCTCATGAAGGAGATTCATCCAAAGAAAATCCAAAAATTTAATAAGCCGACTCTTGGGACTCCCCCCAAAAGATGGTTCAAATCAAGAGCAATCAATGACGCCTACGTGGCAGAAAGGAGAGTATGCGGCCAGATCGGTTCATGCGGCCAGAGCAATTCATGCGGCCAGAGCAATCCATGCGGCCAGAAGAACATCCTATGAACATAGTCATGCTTCTTATTCAAAGTATTTCAATTTTGTAAATTAAAAACTTTGAAGGGGGTCTTATAGAAGCATGGAAAAGAACAAAGAATAGCCTATGCGGTTCCAACAGAAGGATCTCCATTAGGCTCAGAAAATTTATTACATTTCATGCGGTTCAAAATCCTTTAGAGCCTCATACGGCTCGGAAGAGCTCCATACGGCTCAGAAAGGAGCCACGTGGCCCTCAATAGTATCCTCTACAGCTGGCCATGAACCAAATCGTCGTATTTAATGCCTTTACAGCTGACAGCCCTGACAAAGTGACAGACCTGACATAAAGTCAAAATAATGACTCTGCTGGCGTGTGCCTAGAGAAACGAAAGAAATCTTTTACAGCTGCCATAATCCCCCAAATTCTAAAGCTCCCCATGTGGCCGTTACTCTCATATGGCTCGTCTTCATGTGGCTCACGTCATGAGAAGCCACCCTATGCGGCCAATATTCTCATACGGCTCGAATCATGGGGGCCGTCTTCATGCGGCTCACATCCTGAAAAGCCACCCTATGTAGCCAATATTCTCATACGGTTCGAATCATGGAGGGATGTCTTCATGCGGCTCACGTCCTGAGAAGCCACCCTATACGGCCAGTATTCTCATGTGGCTCGAATCATGGGGGCCGTCTTCATGCGGCTCATGTCCTGAGAAGCCACCCTATGCGGCTAGTATTCTCATGCGGCTCGGATCATGAGACCATCTCCATGCAGCTCAAATGCTGAGATGCCACACTTTTGCAGCCTTAACACGTAGCCAGGTTCATACGACTCAGCGGGAAGCAACTCTCATTAGCCTACGGTTTGGACACATGGCAGAAGATCAGGTGATGGTGGGACACGCGGCACCAAATTAGTCAAGATTAATTCATTCGAATTCAGTGCAATCATCATAATTTATTACAACCAGCAGATTGAACACGTGGCAGGAGATCCGAACTGACGGCTGCATATCATAAAGATTTGTGGCAATCAACATTAATTACCTACAGATATTTGATGCAATCCGCATTAATTGCCTAGATTTGCTACAATCAAAATTAATGGCCCAGATTAATTGATCCTTAACCGCCGACTTCTCAAGGAGGCAATCATTTACAAACCCTAATGATCACATCCCACTCCTATAAATAGCAAGGTGCCATTCCCTAGCAAATGGCTGGCAAAAAAGGAGATAGATCACTTCAGAGAAATCCAGAGATCTAGCAACAAAAGGCACAAAGGAGTCTCCCCACACGTCCAAGAGCATTTTTTCGCCAGAGCCAAGGCTACGTCTGATCGTCCAAGGAGTAAGGCAGAGCGGCCGTCACTTTTCCGAGCCTCTATCGTCACCCTCCAGAAAAACTAAACAATTGTACTTAAATTGCTGTACCTAGGCTTTTGTCCCTAGGCTTTCTTTGTACAAGCAAGTTTGTATTGTGAAGTAAAAGTCCAGTCCTCCGATATAACTGTTTTGTTCTTTTATAATCAATGGCAAACAGACAAGAAAGGAGGAAACGCCGTCTGACTGGTAGAGAGAGTGGTCCACGCCCTTGGCCTCAAGGATAAGGGTGATGAAGGCTCCATAGTTGAGGGATTGCTTCCCCGTAGGAAGGACAAAGAAGAACGCGATGAGAAGTGTCTTGGGAAATGACCAAGTCTTCTTCGAGTACAGAAAATACATACAGACGAGTGCGTAATTGGTGATCGCATCGTAGTTGTCGAACTTGGGGTAGAGAGTGTGGCAGATGATCCGATGGAGCTCGTAGTAGAAGGGCTCCAACTGCTTGGAGAGGGCCGAAATGGCCAGAGGATTAGGTCCCTTGTAGATGATGCTATAGAACTCATCAAAGAAGTCTTCGGGGGTAGGATAGAGAACGGCCAAGGTCGTCAGAGCATCTCTTCAATTTGGTATTTTGAGAATTTCTGCAATGTCGCGAGCCATGAGACGAAAGTGGCGATCATTGACCGTGGTCTCAATGGCATTGTTTTGTAGATCAGGAATGAGATTGCAGTAGAATAGGTGCATCGCCGGAGGATAGACTGGCACTTGACGATGCAAAAGAGAGGAGAGGTCGACCGTCTCAAAAAGTGAGAGATGGCCAGAGAATACATTCTAGTTAATGGCTTTGCCTTTGAAAATGACGTGGTTGGCAAAATGGTGGAAACAGGCATTAGCAGCTAGGGCAGAGGTGAAAATCTTCGGATCATAGGCGCCATTTGGTAGGGGCACCGGAGTGAATGGGTTTTATATTTATATTTATATTTATATTTATACATTTATATTTACATTTAAATTTATATTTAAATTTATATTTAAATTTATATTTATATTTATATAACACTATATTATTCAAATATACACATATACATATATAGAAATTATATTGACCAACTTTTGGTATGTTCTATTACATATAAATTAATAAAAAGGGAAAATAATTTTTACCTATATATATATATATATATATATATATATATATATATATATATATATATACCAAACCCCCTCTTTATTCAAGTATAAGGCGTAAAATGCCGAAGCCTTTACAAGAAAGCACGAATCCAAAAAATAGCAAAATAAAAGAGCAGGGGCGAACACCCGATCGCATCCCTAAAACAAGTCAGTTGAACAAGGAATGCCAGAATCCCTCCATAGCGTGCTTGCAGAGTCTGCTGACTTTGTGAATCTGTCTAAGAACCTCCATGTTTGCAAAAAAAAGTCTTCCAAACTTAAAAAAAATCGTACAAAGTATAATATATTCTGAAAAAGTACAACTTTAGGAATCCGATCAGAAGACGATCGCTTTATCCCTTGGAATATGTGAACTTGAAGACTAAAGCATCTGTAGAATGCAGCAACACTTTTGCAAGAACTCTTGATCTCTAATCCTTTGATAATGACTGGAAACTCTATTTGTAGGGTTTTGGAAATAATTGGTTTAGCAGTTATTCTGATGTATGTGAGGTTGAACTGCGCGACTTTGGGTTGCTCCATCCTCAGGTTGCACCAACTTTCATTCAGTTACTCGAACGTGTACTAACTGTATTTAGACGTGTGGCATCATATGATTGAGATGCGCATGGTCGTGTACAGAGTAATGGACACGTTTTGAGAGATTAGTGGCATGTGCGCCAGTCATCCTGCTTTAGAACGTAAGTTGCTTCAACTTTGTCAGGTTGCGCAAGCTTCAGTCAACGAGTCAAACTGTGCTTGATTAGGTTGCGCTTAGGCGCAACTCAGTGCATAGACACATGGCATCCTTTGGGTTATGTATCAGTTTGTGAAGGGGGTTTGATCAGGCTGCGCCTAGGCACAACTTACAGAGTACGTGGAACAGCTGTCATCAAATGATAGCAAATCGTCTCGAGCACCACACTTTACGAAATTCGAAAAGATTTTTTTCGTTTAACATGCTGTCAGTTGTCAGTACTGTCAGTTAATGATGACAATTATTGTTAGGTGCCACGTAGGCTTAGGCACAATGTGATTAGGCGCAATATGATATATGGCACAACTTGAGCAGTGGCGCAACTTGATCTCTGGGCTTCATAACAGTGGCACAACTTGAGTTTTTAGGCACAACTTGATTGCTGAGTAGTACAAACATGGCACAATTTGATTTTGAGGATCTACAAGACCCCCTTCAAAGTTTTCGAATTTTGAAATGTTACAAAAACTTCAAAATACTTTGAATCGTGACAATTACTGAGTCAAGTTGTGTCTATCTCGCACAGTTTGCTGTAAGCTGTTACAATTTTTTATGCACAACTGGGGGTGACTGTTAGGATTATGTTTTTATGCTATAAATAGCCCCTTGTCAATCGACTTTAACTATTTACTTTTGCTTTAATCTTTTGAGAAAATTCTTTGAGCTCTTTCGATCTTCTCCCCGACCATCTCCTCGACGTAATGGCACCCAAGAAGACCGCCGCCAACAAAGGGAAGAGTATTGTTGACCCGTGCTCCGCCGTCTCATGCGCCACAGTATGCACCTCCTTCTTTACGACGAGGGATAGCTAACCCTGCTTTGGAAGGTGGAGAATGAACAACTTTGACCATGGTGGCCGACTTGGTCCTTAATTGACTTGTGCCCCTCTTCTTAGAGTGTTTGGCGCATCACAGACTCTGTGCCACCCCTTATTAGGGTATGGTTGCTTATTTGAGCACTGTTTGTTCTTATGAATCGTGTTGCGCATGCTGTTGCGCAACTCAGTTGTTGTGGAATCGAGGATATTAAGCAACCAAGTTGTGGCACAATCCAGTATTTCGCACAACATGGGATGTTGTACAACTTAATCTTCGCGTAACTCAGTATGTCGCGCAACCCAGGTTGTCCCGTAACCTAGAATGTCGTACAACCCAAAATGTTACGCAACCCGGGATGTTGTGCAACTTAATTGTCGCGCAACCTAGGATGTTGTGCAACTTAATTGTCGTGCAACCTAGGATGTGGCACAACCTAATTGTTGCTCATCATAAGGATAGCTCTTTGTATTTATGATTGTTGCACACTCTTGTTGTTTCTAACTTTTGTTCATGTATTTCTTTGTAGTTGATCTCAGGGAATATCCTCATGCTGAGAGATTCGCTTCAGCATTTAATGTCCCGGAGTACAAAGAAAATTTATCTCATGTTTCATTTCCTCAGTATGACGGCCCTGAAGCACGAAAGACCATTCTTGTGGCCCAAGAAAGCCATACTCTGCTTAATTTGATGAACGGGGAACCCTTAGAAAGTGTTGATGGTATGGTCAACAAGAAGCCTACTTTCTTATTTGGGGATGCCATGAAAAAGTCTTCCCAGCCCAAGACAAAGAAAGAGGAGAGAATATACCAATATGGAGATAAAATCATATATCTTACAGAAATATCGAGGTCTATGGCTTTATCTCAATATGAATTTGCGAGCTACCCCCGAAGAATGTCCTGGGACCTGACTCCAATCCAACAGGCCAGAGTCGGAAGAATTTGTTATAGAATGGGTCCGCAACACAAGGACATTTTTTACAGTAATTCTGAGAAATACAACACTCACTTGAGAGGTTTGAGACCAGGTTGTATTCCTCCCGAGGATTCCTTTCTGCTCCTTCCAGTCAAAGTACCTATCTTTCCAAATGCATTTGTAAGGGCCGAAGGAAGATATCCAGATCGCAGCATACGTATGATAGGTTTGGTTAACCCTGATATGAAGCGCTGGAGTAGTTTAACCATCTGAATTTTGGATCAGTTCTAGGACAAACTCTTCGAACTAGAACTTTAAAATGCCATCTAGACTTACGGTATTCGCCAGAATGCTCATATATTTTTGGCCCTAGTAGAGAGATATAACGATAATACTGGAACTTTTATGACCCTCCATGGAGAAATGGGATTTGTGCTTCATGAGATGAGATATCTCTCTCATCTTCCAATGGGTGATAATCCATATGAAGAGTACGTGCCCACAAATGAAGAATTGGTTGCTATGGCAGAAAAAAATCCTCAGATGATCGCCGTCTTCCAAGAATTGTTATGTCATTACAAGATCTGCTCTTTCTACTACAAAAGTGCCACCGCAGGTACTTGTTATATCACCAAGTGAATGCCGCACTTCTTCCTGGGCCATGCATGGGAGTATAAGCCATTGGAGAGTCAAGCTTGTAACCCTCGTTTCTTTGAGCCTCTCAGTCAAAGTGACATGTACTATTTGATGGAGGAACACAAACATGGAGATATTAAACTGGATAAGGATTGGCATCCGTTTAAAGCTGGTGACACCTTCCAAAGTTATCTCAGACATGGTTATAGATCCATGTCTAAAGAGGCCCAGCTAGCGAGTTTTCTCTCTTTATGGCTGCGATGCTTCATAGTTCCAGGAGCCAGTACAGTTGATAGGTTCCATCGAGGCGTTCTGTTTACTGCAGTTTGTCTTGTCTTTGGGTATAAGATGGACCACCTATCAACAATGACCTGTCGCTTGAACGCATGATTACGTTCTTTTGTACATACTCTGCTTCATGATAAGACGGCGAGGAAAGATTTTCCTCGTACTGAGATGCCTTACACTTGTTTATTTGGATGGTTATTACTTCACCATCCATGTTTGATGAATCCTGATATGGGAAGTGTCAGTGGAGATTTCATCCGACGTTACTCCAGCGCTCGTTGGAATTGCACTACTCTTTCAGAATACAGGTTTGCATTGAATCGTGGATATGGATGGAGATTTCAGTGTGTCCCACCTCCTCACGGATACAAGACTATCCCTCCTCAGTTGATGGATCTGGATGCAGAATCACTCCGTCTAAGTCCATCCATTTTTTTATCGCTACAGTTGATCCGCCCCTCTCACTTAGTCTACCGATTTGAGGAAGACTGCTACTTAGAGCCATATTTGACAAGTCGATTTGCATGGCAATTTGGCTATGATCAACTTCATATGGGTAACGCCACTACTTGTCTGCAGGCCAAAAGCTTTCTGATTGATGGAGCTAGGGCTTGGAGATATTACAATGCCAGGAGCACGAAAGCTATATTTTCCATGCCCTATAATCTTCAGCAAGGCCCGCGTATGTTATATACATACGCAAATTTTTATACTTCGATAAATATTTTCACTGAAAGCTTCCATCTCGCTTATAGCTTTGCAAGTGAGAAGAGATCTAAATTAGGAGAACACAATGCACAATCATTTCGAGATGCAGATGATAGATATCCCGCAGATCCACCGCTAGAAGCTTTTATTTTTAAGAATTATCCAAATGAAGTACATGATCCTTTGGACATATCTTTAAAGATACGAAGAGAGATCGAAATCCCCTGCTAAGGGTTTAAGAAAAAGAAAAACTAAGGAGATAACGGCCCTCCTTCAACTGGATGTTAGACCTGCTTCGCCAAGAGCTCCAGAAAATAAGAAAAGGACCTCATTGGTCATAAATGAACCAACGACCATGAGAACAACTCGTTCTCAGTCGAAACAGATGCTCCTTAGTACCTCCCCCGAAGAGAAGGAAGCCACTCCTTCTATTCGAAAACAAAGAGGGGTTACTCAAGAAGGAATGTCTACTGCATCGATCAATCTAGATGATGATCGCACTGGAGCTGCTGAAGAACCGGTTGCATCACCACATAGAGAAGTCAGGAGAAAATTTGTAGTACATCGAGAAATTCTTCGAAGAACTGATACATCTCCTGTCCCTTCCCCGCCGATGGAATCTACCAGCCATCTGGGACAAGATGTACCTCCTCAGGAAGGTAAATATCAGAATTTTGATATACATCAATATATATTTTTCTTTCAACGATGTACATTTAGTTGTTTTCTTTATTTACAGTGGCTACTTCAGCAGATATCCAACCTTCTGCCATTACCGTAGAGGCCCTACTTTGGTGGTACGCATTCCCACCAATGTACTGGCTGCGGCAAGGATAACGATTCCTTCACCAACTCCCATTACTCCAGAGACCATCTCTCCAGAGAAAGATTTACCTTCGCAAGATTCTCCAAAGGCTCAAGATCCTACTCACTCTGAAGAAGATCGGGTGATGATAGACGCCTTAGCATATTGTGATTATGGTGGTGAATCTTTTGATGATGACTAGAATAATACCACTAAGGAAGGACAAATTTTAGTGGATGTGCCATCACCTCAAGAATTACCGTCTAATGAAGGCCAGTCAACTACTGAGGGTGAGAAAAATTTGGTTATCGATGAAGGGCATGCTAGTCCCAGAATCGATGAACCTAGAATCTCTGAAGAAGTAGGTGGAAAACCTGAGGCTTCTAGAGTGGTAGTAAACACTGAAGAAGTAGTAGATCAAACTCCAACTACTCTGCCGTATCAAACTGAATCAGGGGCTGGAAGTAGTCAAGCCACGATGTCTGCGGACACCATGTCGAGGCTTCAGAGGGAACCATCCGGACCTCTTGAGACTCCACATACAATGCCCGGCTCAGGTAGATTTCTAAAATAATTTATTTATTTTAACTCCTTCAACATAGTACATTGCTCTAACAAATGGCATATGTAAATTGCAGAAGGACCTATAGGAACCACCAGCTCAACAATGGCTCCTTTGGATAAAGGAACTCCGGCAGGAGAAGGGAGCTCCTCCCATTTCGGTGCATAAGAGGAAGTGCCTCCACCTGTTAAAGTCGTAAAGACTCCGGAAGAAATGGTAGCCACCCCAAGTGCTGTAGCAGTTAACAAATTTGTGGTGGCTTCCTTCACCAAAGTCTTCTTCACATCCTTAGAGCCTTTAATTCATCGAGTAATGGAAAGAGAGGATGTTCCATTCAGCACAGTTAGAAATCCCTCTTCATTTTAAATTGTAGGCATCCGCAGCCAAGGAGATGAAGCTCAGGCCACTTTCTTGGAACATATTTTAGACAAGCTGGAGGAGTCAATTAAGGCTTATAAAGACCTTAAAAGAGGAGACGTTGATCTGCTAGTGAATACAGAATACGAAGCTGTGGCTCAAGAGGCTGAGACTAATAAAGCCAATTTTGAAGCTTTCTTATTGGCTTTCACAAGACAATCTTCTGAGCTGGGTATTCAAATCTCTGAAGTAGCTTCTAATGCTAAGCATCATAAGGCTATAGCTGCGGATGGAGAAAAGAAAGCTTCTGATCTGGAGGCTGAAATCGTCCGGCTTCAGGAAGAGCTTAAATCCATCAAGCAGGGTGTAGAAGAAGAAACTCAGCTACATTAGGCTGCTGTCAATCAATTAAATGTTTTGAAGCATCAAAAGAAGGACTTTGACCGGTTACAAAATAAAGAACTAGCCCGTCAAACAGCCGCCCTACACCCTTTTGACCCAGAGTCAGGAAGGATTGAAGCCAGGCAACGGGTACTAGATTCTTGTACTAAAAGAGCCAAAGCTTTGAAGAAGCAGATTGTGGAACTCATCACTTACTCTTCAGAATAAAATGATCAAAAATTGTATCTTTTTCTTTATGATGTATCTTTTTTGAACAATTTAATCAAAAAGAAATGAAATGAGAAATTTTTTCTGTGGTTCCATTACTTGCTGCATACCTTGTTATAGATATAAGTAATAGAATCGAAAATATATTCAGAGGTACTGGACGTGATATATTTCTTGATTAGAAAATAACGATATTTATTATATCTGCTCAGAGGTAATGTGGACGTGGCATAATATAATTTTTAAAATATTATAATTTCAATAGACAATTTTGTCAGAGGTGATAGGGACGTGACAAGTTGCTAATGTATTTATTAGAATTCAGAGGCGTAGAGGACGTGAATTCTTTTTTCTGTTTTAGATATGAGAATTTATCATCTTTGGCTTTATTTTCAAGAAAGTAAATAAAAAACAATAAATGCTAAGACTGATAAATGGATGGATGGTCCGATTTCTTAGGAAAAAAAGTGAATAAATGAACAGTCACCTCGATTCTCGAGGAGGGGAATGAATGAACAATCGGACTCTTTCAGGGAGAAAAAGTGAATGAACGAACAGTTGGACTTCTTTCGAAGAGGAGAAGTCGCATCGGTTCTCGATGCCGATTATCTAGTTATTCTGTCTATAAATAGAACAGAACTTCTGTAGATACTGTCAACTTCTTTTCTTTCAGTACAGAATATCTTCCGAAGATATGCTCACTCCAAAGATTGAAGATACGACTGAGACACCTCCTGCTGAGCCTCCGGTGCCTCCTCAGAAAGAAGTGGGGGAAGGCTCGACTGTTCCTGTACCAGTGCAGGACCTGATTGCCAAGTTGGTGGAACCTGGAAAAACTGCTAAAGAATAAGAAGCCGTGAGAACAGCTCCTGTGAGTTGCTGGTGTGTTCAGACAATGAGATGTTTGAATTGTTAGAAAATTATGTATTTAACCATGAAGGATCGGATCCTCGTCCCCGTCCTTGATATTATATATCTCTTTCTGCTTTTGAATAAAATGAGTTTTATTTACATCATTTCTCTGAATGAAAAATATTTTTCTTTTATACATAATATTTTTTGAGAAATTTGCCATTGATAGGCATCATAAAAATTCTGCCATCCATATCTGTTAATTGATAGGCTCCATTTGAGAAAACCTTGTTTACCATATACGAACCTTCCCATTTCACCTCGAATTTGCCTTTGCTCATGTAGATCATAGTTATAGGACACCTGACCGTAAGAACTAGCTCGCCTTCCTGAAATGTTCGCACTTTGACTTTGCGATTGAAAGCTTTTGAGATACGGGCTTGATAAAGTTTAATATGTTGTTGAGCTAGTAGCCTTTTCTCATCGAGCGCCTCCAATTCTTGAAGCCGGAGACGATCATTATTTTCTATGGTAAGTTCATTAGCAATGGCGATTCCCAAGGATGAAATTTGAATTTCTAGCGATAAAATATCTTCACATCTATATACCAGAGAAAAAGATGTACAACCTGTAGGATTACTGACTGTAGTGCGATAAGCCCATAGACATTCCCAAGCTTCTTACTCCAATTACGTTTGTTAGTAGAGACAAACTTTTTAAGGAGTTTGATGATAGTCTTGTTAAATTCTTCAGCTAGTCCATTGGCTGCAGGATTATAGGCCGTAGAAGCAACATTATCGATTCGGTTTTCATCATAGAACCTAGTAAATTTTTGACTGACAAACTGTGGTCCATTATCATGGATGATCTGACGAGGTACGCCAAATCTGTATATCAGATGATGTTTGATAAAGTTGATGACACTGCTAGTCTTCACTTCAGCTAAAGGTATGGCTTCAGCCCATTTAGAGAAATAATCGGTTATAACCAAGATAAACCGATGTCCTTTAGATGAAGGAGGATTGATATGACCAATTACGTCCATGCCCCAAGCTTCGAAGGGCCATGAGGCAGCAGTCAGGTGAAGAAATTCCGATGGTTGGTGAATGAAATCTGCATTAATTTAACATGCTCGATATTTTCTTGCATAGCTAATGGCATCTGATACCATAGAGGGCCAGTAGTAGCCCATACGTCGGATACGATCCTGTAATTTTGGACTGTGCTGATGTGCTCCACAAACGCCATCATGAGCTTCGCGTAATATTTTCTTTGCTTCATCACCAACAAGACATCTTAAGAGTAATCCATCAAAAGTTCATGGAAAGTGAGTTTTGGTGGTATGATTATAATAGAATTGAAGTGATCGCCGGCGAATACTTGTAGCTTCTTTAGGATCTTCAGGTAGTATATCATGTGCCCTCCAATCTTCGCTGATGACATTGACTTCAGTTGAATTACTAAATTCAATGTTATGGTTGTTTTTAATACAAAATAGTTCTATATTGGAGATAACAACCATTTGTTGTCTTTTGACCGAAATTGCCAAGACCGCTGCTAGGTTAAGGCATCAGCTTCTATGTTGCATGCTCGAGGTACATGTTCGATAAAGAATCCTTTGGACGAAAAAGCTATTCTGATTGCCGCTTCATGGTATGGTACCAGATCTTGATGTCGAACTTCGTATGTACCTCTAACATGATTAACAATCAGCTTAGAATCACTATATACTTCGAGATTTAATATCCAGTTGTTTGGCTAATTGGAGTCCAATAAGCAAAGCATTGTATTCTGCCACGTTATTGGTGCACGAATCATCTAAGGAATAAGCTCTCTGAATAGCTAATCCATCTAGTGAGACGAGAACATTTCCCACTCCAGTGACAATGGTAACTCCTGGTCCAATTCTAGATGCTCCGTCGAAGAATAAACGCCAAGTAAGAAATTCTTCTGAGATCATATTTGATTCTAATATCTAGTCTGGGATCTCATCATAGAGTTTAGATGTCTCAGGGACAGGATGAGCTGCTAAGAATCAGCAAGTGCTTGGCCTTTCACAGACTTTTGTGGAACATAAACCATGTCATATTGTGCTAATAATATGGCCCATGTAGCAAGCCTAGAATTGAGTGTACTGGGTTTCTTCATTAAGACCCACAGAGGATTAACTCGGGAAATAACATGAATGGTTTGGACGATGATATAATATCTTATCTTTTGAACAGCAAACATTAAGGCTAAGCATTCCTTCTCTACCGGACTATAACGATGTTCAGCTACAATCATTGTCCGACTAAGGTAGTAGATAGCTTGTTCATGACCTTCTTTGTTCTTTTGAGCTAGTAAAGCTCCCAATGAATGGTCCATCGCCTGGATATACATCAAGCAGGGCATTCCTGAGATCGGTGGTACTAGGACCGATGGACTCATCAAATACTGTTTCATGTCATCAAATGCTCGTTGACATTCTTCTGTCCAAATGAAAGATACACCTTTCTTCATTAACTGAGTAAATGGTCTGCAACGTCCAGACAAATTCGAAATGAACCTCTTGATGTAAGCAAGTCGACCCTGGAATCCTTGTAGCTCTTTTAGGTTGCGTGGAGGACGCATCTCTTGAATGGCTTTGATCTTCTAGGGATCAACGTGTATACCTTTAGAGGTAATGACGAATCCAAGAAATTTGCCACTAGAGACTCCCAAGAAAGACTTGGTGAGGTTCATTTTGAGTTGATGCTGGCGCATTAGATTGAAGATGGTTCTTAAATATTGGATATGATCTTCCTCTAGATGACTTTCGACAGCAATATCGTCAACATAGAATTCAACGGTCTTTCGCAAATGATCTCGAAAGATAGTACTCATAGCCCGCTGGTAAGTTGTACCCGCATTCTTAAGACCGAAAGGCATGACTGGATAGCAGTATATTTCGTGGGGAGTACGAAATAATGTGTATTTTTCATCTTCAGGATTCATCCGAATTTGATTGTATTCAAAAAACCCATCCATGAAAGAGATTCGTTCGAATCCACAACTTTTGTCGATCATGACATCAATAATTGGAAGAGGGAATTCATCTTTAGGACAAGCATCATTGAGATCTCGAAAGTCTATGCACACTCGAACCTTTCCGGTCTTCTTCAAGACTGGTACAACGTTGGCTACCCAGTCAGGATGCTGTTCTTCTCTGATAAAACCACAAGCGATAAACTTTCTGACTTGATCATCTATCGCATCCATCATCTCAGACTTGAATCGTCGTTGCTGTTGTTTGACTGGCTTGGCATTAGGAAAATGTTAAGTTCATGAGTTGCAACCTGAGGATCTAAACCCAGCATAACTTCATAGCTCCAGGCGAAGACATCGATATATTTACGAATGAGGTGAATCAGTTCTTGTTTATCATCCTCTGGAAGATTTTTGTTAATGAAGATCGGTCGCGGTACACCTTTCTCTCCAACATCGATCTGGATTAGTTGATCTTCGGTAGGTGGTTCTCGTTGTTCAAAATAGAGTTCCCACTGAGTGTCCATCCTTTGTGCCCAAGGATCTGCTTCAAGAGCTTCTTCAATATCATCCTCGTCATTTTTTGAGAATTCGGCAGACACCATATTAGAAGATACTATCACCCGATGAATATGACCAATACTGGTATCAGAGTCCCATGAGATGGAATCTGAAGAATTAGAGCGTTCATCTTTATCAAATTCATAGGTTGTGGAGTCATAGCTGGTGAAGTATAGCCCAGCCCATGTTTTGATTTGCTATAGTATTGTTGTGATTTTCCTTTTGGGACAAGAATACGAATAGGAGTTCGCCTTCCTTTGCCGCCATTGAGGCCGGTTTTGAAATCATAGTCCATTTTACGGATGATTTGTCACGACCCGCACCTACTGTGAGGGTACGAGTACGTAACAGCGCCCAGCTATGCCGTAGTGTCGGCGGTAGAACGATGTCCTAGGTTACTATCTAACCAACAACTCACGCAATTATAATGTACTTGTCAAATCTCAACTCCGAACGGAGGACAAGTATAGATATAATATAATCTCAATCACAGTCTAAGTACGATATGATAACACAGAAGATTATAACTAAGACTGAATACAACAATGAAACTAACTACTAAAATAATATAATCTCCAAAAATCTCAAAACAATATATCTCAACTTATTTACAATTCAAGTTCTAAAACATGAAACTGAACCTAGTCAACTAGCTAGTCTCCCGATCACTCCTGAGTGTCGGGGCCAAAGGTAGCTAAGCCGTCTCCTGGTCCACAATAAGTAGCGCAAGTATCCTCAGGACAATCATCTGTAAAATTTTCAACAGGTCCAGTCAGGTCAGAAACAAGTACAACTCATCAAGAAATCCTAAGTAAATGACAGAAAACTATAAAGCAGTTATAGACAGTTATATTGATGAACATGACAGTTTATACGAGTAATGTTGTAGAGAACAGTTAAGGTACCAGGAAAGTAAGTAACTAAACAAGAAAAGAAACATGGCAATGAAGACTGTAAAATATAATCTAGTTGAACTAGAGTAACATGATATAAGTCCAGACAGTATAATATGAGTCAAGTGTGAGTCCAGACAATGTAATCTAATACTAGGTGATTCCAGCACAAGATGAGTCCCGTATAAGGTGACTCCAGTCAGTGATCAAAGATTCCAGCGTGAGTCCAGACTATACTCTAATAGTGTCTTTTAAAATATCGGGATCGACATGTGAACGGCTGTAGGTAATACGGCACACCACACACTCGGCCAAGTGTGGGATGGCTATCATTCCAGTATAATTCCAAGGGAGTGGTTCCAGTATTTTGGGTATGTTCACGTGTCTACTCCAATATTTTCTCGCCCAACAAGTACAAATGAATCCATAACCCGACACGAAATAAGTACAAGTCCAGCCAGAACACGAATGATACCAATAAGTGATTCCAGTAGGTGATTCCAGAAATAGAGGCCAGACATGAATAAGTGAGTGTCGTATGAAATGGATCCAACAATATCAAAACGTGTTTGTAATAGAGAATCAAATAGAACTAGCTACAACTGAAGTACAGTAAACGACAAGTAAATGGAAAAAATATTAGAGAATATACTCGCCTGATACCCTGTACAACTGATGAAAATAGATATCTGTACCGGAGTCACAATGTCCTAAATAGAGCAATATAGGTCATAATGTGTAAAATACAAGAGAATGAAGAATACAATATAATCTATATGATTTCTAGGTTAATCTAGGTCAAAGTCAACTCTAAGTCAAACCTAGTCAACTATCTAGGTCAAACTAGGTCAAGTCACTCTTTGGTCAACCATTGTCAACCCAAGCCAACATCTAGTCAACTAGGTCAACAACAAGGCTATCTTGGTCAACCTCCAGTCAACCAAGTCACTTAGGCCTATAGAGTCAATATCTAGGTCATTCTATAGGCTATCTACAAACTTAGACTAGGATACCAATCTATCACAAGATACTAGAGTAGACTATCTACCAATATCACTATCTAAATCATATGTAAATACTAGTAATATACCTTCTAGGCTAACTCTAAGCTAAGGTCAACTAATGGTCAACCTCTACCCTAACCACTTGATACAAGCCTAATAAAAGTCACACTAGGCTAATGCTATCAAAACCAAACTATAACACTATAGGCTAAACTACTAACTCAAACTATCACAACCTATAACATAAAGCCTATAGTCAAAACGTAACTCAAGGCCTACCAAGTCACACCATCTCAACCCTATCCTATCACAGGAAACAAGTATATATCAACTATACAACATATGAAATCACTATAGGATAGGAGCCTAACACATGTGCAACAAATCTAGTGTGACCTATAGTAATGCAAAGGAATGAAGGGAAAAACAGTGTACAATGTGACAGTGTTCACAGATTTGAGTGTGTGTGTGTGTCACATGTAGCTATAGGGTGTGTCAATATTGTGTGTGTATAGGTGTTGTGGCAAGGTGAAATCTGTGAGATGTGAGCATGGTATTAGAAATCTGAAATAAGTGGTGAAATGCCAATGTGTGTGTGTGTATTATGGAATGAACTGTTATGTGTCAGGGTGTGTGTTAGGGAGTGAACTTAGTGTAATAGAAAAACAGGGAATAGATACTCACAGAATTTAGTGGTGTGTGATACAACATAAAACAGGGAGCAATATGACAGTTTAATATAACAGTAAGTGAGGATCAATGTAAATGTGTGTGTGTGAGTGTCCTGTGTCACAATATGACAGTAGGTAGTTGTGTAGAATAGGGAATGACATTGGAATTTCAGTGTGTCAATGATAATACATGTAATCGTGTCAATATGAAATAATGTGATACATGTTCTCAGGGATTTTAGATTTATGGCCAACAGTGAATAGAAAACCTGTGTACAAAATCTCAGAAATGTTTAGTGTATAATCTCAGAAATTTGGCAATGTATAAACTCAGGAAAAACATGGCAATGACAACTTGATTTAACAGTGAAAGAAAGAATTGTTTCAGTGTGACATATCATTGACCTATACCCATTTCGAAATTCCAATTTCCTTACACCAAATCACAATCAAGCATTGTTGTAAACTATTACACATATGTAGATGAAGTAATATGATAATTTAATCAGGGAAAAATGGTTTTGAAAACACATTAACTCAGAATTCGTAAATAGGAATATATTGTATCAGTCAAATAGGGAATTTGAATTTCGAAACTTAAAAACAAGTTAATACTACAAATTATTGGTTGGTTAGGGTTACTGGACAGTTGTCAGTGTCACCCAGGTTGTCTCGTGTCCACAAAAGTGGACACGACGTGTCCTAATCACGAAACACGTGCACAGCAGAATGGACACTCTGACAGCCTCGTGCAGAGGTGTAGCGTGACCTAGGACATGACACATGACACCAGTGGGCTCGTGCTCGTGTCCTAGGGTGCGCCAAAGATAGGGCTAGGGTTTCATCACCCTGCACCGTATTGGGGTCGTGTCGTGTCAGTGTTCTAAAGCCGTGTCAGTGGGGTAAATTCGCACGTGTACAGCCCGAGTGCACGGCCAGTACGACTAGTGCGAGGAGGAGAACTCCTCGCACACGCAACCATTTGGGCTCAAATTTTAGAAGAGCCATGTCAGTCAATGCCCTGACATCCTCCCAAAATTTGGCATGTCCTCGTGTTCGATTAGAGAGATATCGAGCCCGTGATGCAGGACACAGTGTACGGTTCAGTCCCCATGTATTTGTGTCCCCGTGTGGACACGACACGACACCAAAATTAGGAAATAATGACACAAATCATTAAGCAAGCCCTAGAGCTAGGATTCCATTCAAAAACATTTCAAAAATCAGAACAAAATGATGGTTTAGGCATTACATCAAACATCTAGCCTATCAAATGGATACGAGTCCGATACGGACACGAAACAGACACGACTTTATCCCAAACTTCAAGAACAGCTAGGGGACTCCTAGATCTAGCCCTAAATGCAAAGAAAACAAAATATAAGATCAATTAGAGGTGTTTTACCTATAGGTAAAAATAGCAAGAAAAAGCTCCAAATGGGGGGTTCCTCCTTGCTAGCCCAATGCTCCAAATTATCCCAAAGCTGGGATTAAACTCCACAATCAGAAAATAGGAGAGTATTTGGCTCTAATAAAAGAAACTAGAGTGGAAAAGGATTTAAAATGAATAATCTATGGGTTGGAGAAAAATGGACAAACCTTCTTTTTCCTATGTGTTGGAATGAAACAAAAGAGGCAAGAACTATTTAGAAGAATATTTATAGGGAAGGGAGAGCCCGAGTGGCTGGTCATAAAGTAAAAATTAGGGTTAAGGTTTAGTCTAATGGGCTATGGGCCTAGTTGCACTAGTCATGGAACCAATTTCTAAGTCTGAAGCCTATGGACCAAATCACCAATCCTCCTATTTAAAATTTGATTCTAATTAACCTAACTTGAGTTGTCTTAAGTTAGACTAGGGTCTCACCATGATAACTAAGTCACCATAGCTAGGATTAGCTTCTAGGCTAGTCTACAAGTCTCAATGAGTCAAAGTCCAAACTAGGAATCACCAATTCAATAAATTAAAATAAATTCAAATTTTACTAAATGAAAAAAATACCCTTAAACTAAAATGATAATTAAATCATCCTAATGACATGGTTAGGCTCTAGGTCATGCAGTCTCTAGGGTTTCACTAGCAGCACATCAAAATCACAAGTCATGGCTTAAAACAGTTTTAAATAGTTTAAAAATGATTAAAAATCAGCAAAAATTATAATATGAAATAAATATCAATAAATAATAATTATAATTACAAAATTTTAAAATTACTCTCATTTGAAAACTGGGTGTTACAATCCTACCCCCTTAGAAAAATTTTGTCCTCAAAATTAAGATGATCGTACCCCTTCTAAGTCAACCCCCAACAATCAAGGTCAAGAGATAACATGCAATCATAGTCCTACTGGTCGTGATATCACGGTCTTGATCAGGATCACTATACTATCTATCATAGTACAAAATATCCTGACAGGTACTAATAAAATCACATAACAAGATGGAAGGAAGAACAGGAAAGACAGACCTGCTAACCCGTCACCTGTAGCGTCGGTCTACTCGACTGTCAGCACAAAAGTCCTACCCCTCTGTGGTGTATTCCTTTGATGGTATAGGGCATGGTGCTGCGCTACAGGTGGCCTAACTCCCTGTATCTAATCCATGACACTCTAGTAATATCCACCCTGATATTCTACTCAATTATACTATGGCACCATCTATATGGTATCAATTCTGCAATCTGATAATCATACCCGTCTATCCAGAACTATGTTACCAGAATCTTCGTCACACCAGTAAGTATGGCTACGATAATCCATAGAGTCCACAACTAATGTACATACCTCTAGAATCATGGCATTTAAAAGTTTTGCATTACCGCTAGCTTGGCTGCGAAAACTTTAAATTCCCACACCCGAGAAATACATCCAAAATCAGACTTTATCTCATCGTCCAACCAGCTGATATGGCTGTAGAAGGCTCTAGATTGAGGCAACCTAGCCCATAATATTATCTTGGTAGAAAATCAAGTCAATAATGAATACCAAGAATCAAATTCAACGATGAGCAAGGAAGATAGACAGATACTGTCAGAATCGAATTTCGAGATAGTTTATAAAGAGATTCTCAAGGGTCATCCCAGGAATCGTCTGAAGTAGTCCTAACTATGATTGAGTACCTCTCCGTTGAAGCCTATCGCTCAATCCTATCGCAGCCACGATATCGCACTAATGCGACTCTCGACCTACATGGGCCACCAATAAAAACGTGTCACGATCCGTACCACTATGAGGGTACGAGTACGTAACAGCGCCCAGCCTACGTCGCAGTGTCGACGGTAGAACACTGTCCTAGGTTACTATCTTACCAACAACTCACACAATTATAATGTACTTGTCAAATCTCAACTCCAAATAGAGGACAAGTATAGATATAATATAATCTTAATCACAGTCTAAGCACGATATGATAACACAGAAGATTATAACTAAGACTGAATACAACAATGAAACTAACTACTGAAATAATATAATCTCCAACAATCTCAAAACAACATATCTCAACTTATTTACAATTTAAGTTCTAAAACATGAAACTGAACCTAGTCAACTAGCTAGTCTCCCGATCACTCCTGAGTGTCGGGGCTAAAGGTAGCTAAGCCGTCTCCTGGTCCATAATAAGTAGGGCAAGTGTCCTCAGGGCAATCATCTGTAAAATTTTCAACGGGTCCAGTCAGGACAAGAATGAGTATAACTCATCAAGAAATCCCAAGTAAATGACAGAGAACTATAAAGCAGTTATAGACAGTTATATTGATGAACATGGCAGTTTATACGAGTAATGATGTAGAGAACAGTTAAGGTACAAGGAAAGTAAGTAACTAAACAAAAAAAGAAACATGGCAATGAAGACTGTAAAATATAATCTAGTTGAACTAGAGTAACACGATATAAGTCTAGACAGTATAATATGAGTCATGTGTGAGTCCAGACAATATAATCTAATAACAGGTGATTCCAGCACAAGATGAGTCCGGTATAAGATGAGTCCAGTCAATGATCAAAGATTTCAGGGTGAGTCCAGACTATACTCTAACAGTGTGTTTTAAAATATCGAGATCGACATATGAACGGCTGTAGGTAATACGACACACCACACACTCGGCCAAGTATGGAATGGCTATCATTCCAGTATAATTCCAAGGGAGTGGTTCCAGTATTTGGGTATGTTCACGTGTCTACTCCAATATTTCCACGTCCAACAAGTACAAAGGAATCCATAACCCGACACAAAATAAGTACAAGTCCAAGCAGAATACGAATGATACCAGTAAGTGATTCTAGGGTGATTCCAGTAGATAATTCCAGAAATAGAGGCCAGACATGAATAAGTGAGTATCACATAAAATATATCCAATAATATCAAATCATGTTTGTAATAGAGAATCAAATAGAACTAGCTATAACTGAAGTACGGTAAACGACAAGTAAATGGAAGAACTATTAGAGAATGTAATCGCCTGATACCCTGTGCAACTGATGAAAATAGATATCTGCACCGGAGTCACAATGTCCTAAATAGAGCAATATAGGTCATAATGTGTAAAATACAAGAGAATGAAGGATACAATGCAATCTATATAATTTCTAGGTCAATCGAGGTCAAAGTCAACTCTAAGTCAAACATGATCAACTGTCTAGGTCAAACTAGGTCAAGTCACTCTTTGGTCAACCATGGTCAACCCAAGTCAACATCTAGTCAACTAGGTCAACAACAAGGCTATCTTGGTCAACCTTTAGTCAACCAAGTTACTTAGGCCTATAGAGTCAATATATAGGTCATTCTATAGGCTATCTACTAACTTAGACTAGGATACCAATCTATCACAAGATACTAGAGTAGACTATCTTCCAATATCACTATCTAAGTCATATGTATATACTAGTAATTTACCTTCAAGGCTAATTCTAAGCTAAGGTCAACTAATGGTCAACCTCTACCCTAACCACTTGATACAAGCCTAATGAAAGTCACACTAGGCTAATGCTATCAAAACCAAACTATAACACTATAGGCTAAACTACTAACTCAAACTATCACAACCTATAACATAAAGCCTATAGTCAAAACATAACTCAAGGCCTACAAAGTCACACTATCTCAACCCTATCCTATCACGGGAAACAAGTGTATCAACTATACAACATATGAAATCACTATAGGATAGGTGCCTAACACATGTGCAACAAATCCAGTGTGACCTATAGTAATACAAAGGAATGAAGGGAAAAATAGTGTACAATGTGACAATATTCACAGATTTGAGTGTGTGTGTGTCACATGTAGCTATAGGGTGTGTCATTATTGTGTGTGTATAGGTGTTGTGGCAAGGTGAAATCTGTGAGATGTGAGCATGGTGTTAGAAATCTAAAATCAGTGGTAAAATGCCAATGTGTGTGTGTGCATTATGGAATGAACTGTTATGTGTTAGGGAGTGAACTTAGTATAATAGAAAAATAGGGAATAGGTACTCATAGAATTCAGTGGTATGTGATACAACATAAAACAGGAAGCAATGTGACAGTTTAGTGTAACAGTAAGGGGAGATCAATGTAAA
Organism: Iris pallida; assembly: GCA_029216955.1. Taxonomy (NCBI): domain Eukaryota; kingdom Viridiplantae; phylum Streptophyta; class Magnoliopsida; order Asparagales; family Iridaceae; genus Iris; species Iris pallida. Next base: position 2,416,115 of record JANAVB010033216.1, on the reverse strand, counting down.
TGTGTGTGTGTGAGTGTCCTGTGTCACCATATGACAGTAGGTAGTTGTGTAGAACAGGGAATGACTTAGGAATTTTAGTGTGTCAATGATATTACATGTAATCGTGTCAATGTGAAACAATGTGATACATGTTCTCAGGGATTTCCGATTTATGGCCAACAGTGAATAGAAAACCTGTGTACAAAATCTCAGGAATGTTTAGTGTATAATCTCAGAAATTTGGTAATGTATAAACTTAGGAAAAACATGGCAATGACAACTTGATTTAACAGTGAAAGAAAGAAATGTTTTTCAGTGTGACAGTTCATAGACCTATACCCATTTCGAAATTACAATTTCCTTACACCAAATCATAATAAAGCATTGCTGTAAACTAGTACACATATGTAGATGAAGTAATATGACAATTTAATCAGCGAAAAATGGTTTTGAAAACACATTAAATCAGAATTCGTAAATAGGAATACAGTGTATCAGTTAAATAGGGAATTTGAATATCGAAACTTAAAAACAAGTTAATACTACAAATTATTGGTTGGTAAGCATTAGTGCACAGTTATTGGTGTCAACCAGGTTGTCTCGTGTCCAAAAAAGTGGACACAACGTGTCTTAATCACGAAACACACGTACAGCAGAATGGACACACTGACAGCATCGTGCAGAGGTACAGTGTGACCTAGGACACGACACATGACACCAGAGGGCTCATACTCGTGTCCTAGGGTACACCAAGAATAGGGCTAGGGTTTCATCACCCTACACCTTGTCGGGGTTGTGTCGTGTCAGCGTTCTAAAGCCGTGTCAGTGGGTTAAATTCGTACGTGTACAGCCCGAGCGCGCGACCAATACGACCAGTACGAGGAGGAGAACTCTCGTACACACAACCATTTGGGCTCAAATTTTAGGAGAGACATGTCAGTCAATGCCCTGACATCCTCCTAAAATTTGGCGTGTCCTCGTGTCCGATACAGAGAGATATCGAGCGCGTGATACAGGACACAGTGTACAGTTCAGTCCCCGCGTGTTCGTGTCCCCGTATGGCCACGACACGACACCAAAATCAGGCAATAATTTCACAAATCATTAAGCAAGCCCTAGAGCTAGGATTCCATTCAAAAATATTTCAAAAATCAGAACAAAATGATGGTTGAGGCATTACATCAAATACCTAGCCTATCAAGTGGATACGAGTTCGATACAGACAAAAACTGACACAAATTTAATCCAAACTTCAGGGACAGCTAGGGGACTCCTAGACCTAGCCCTAAATACAAAAAATAGAATATTAGATCAATTAGAGGTGTTTTACCTATAGGTGCATATAGCAAGAAAAGGCTCCAAAAGGAAGGTTCCTCCTTGCTAGCCTAATGCTCCAAATTGTACCAAACCTGGGATTAAACTCCACAATCAGAAAATATGAGAGTATTAGATTCTAATATAAGAAACTAGAGTGGAAAAGGATTTAAAATGAATAATCTATGTGTTGGGAAAGAATGGACAAACATTCTTTTTCCTATGTGTTGGAATGATACAAAAGAGGCAAAAACTAATTAGGAGAATATTTATAGGGAAGGGGGAGCCCAAGTGGCTGGTCACAAAGTATAAATTAGGGTTAGGGTTTAGTCTAATGGGCTATAGGCCTAGTTGCACTAGTCATGGAACCAATTTCTAAGTCTCAAGCCTATGGACCAAATCACCAATCCTTCTATTTCAAACTTTATCCTAATTGACCTAACTTGAGTTGCCTTAAGTTAGACTAGGGTCTCACCATGCTAACTAAGTCACCATAGCTAGGATTAGCTTCTAGGCTAGTCTACAAGTCTCAATGAGTCAAAGTCCAAACTAGGAATCACCAATTCAATAAATTCAAATTATACTAAATGACAAAAATACCCTTAAGCTAAAATGATAAATAAATCATCCTAATGACATGGTTAGGCTTTAGGTCGTGCAGTCTCTAGGGTTTCACTAGCAGCACATCAAAATCACAAGTCATGGCTTAAAATAATTTTTAAATAGTTTAAAAATGATTAAAAATCACCAAAAATTATAATATGAAATATATATATCAATAAATAATAATTATAATTATAAAATTTCAAAATTACCCTCATTTGGAAAACTGGGTGTTACATGATTGCCTTGGATTGTGGACTATAACGACGTAGTTGTAGCCTTCTTGTATCATCCTTATTATCGCTGTCAAGCATAATTTTTTGTTCTTATAATTTTTTGTTCTTTTCTTTTACTAAAAAGTATAGGAGTTTTGCCTTTCTTTCGAGAAGGCACTAGAAAGAAAGATTCTTGGATTGATTCCAGTGATACCACGCTTTTGAGAGATGGTACGACTCCTATTGCAAGTGGTTTGAAGCTATCTGGCATATCCAAATAACATTGAGTATGATAAGAGACATCAGTATACTGCAAAGAAGATGCTACTTTATTGATCTTTATATCATTACTTACAATAGGACCTTTAGCCTTAGAGGGCTTAGTCAGATTGATAACTAGAGGACAAGAAGAAGAAGAAGAACGAGAAGGAAGGAGAGATTTTTTATGACGAAGGTCGATTACAAGTGGCTCAGAAGAGGTGAGCTCCCTTTGTTCCTGTTTAACACCAGGAGTCTGCTTCTTGGGAAAAGGAAGATAAATAGTCAATGTCTTGGAAGACTAAGGACAGGAAGTACGTCCTTTAACAGGGACCACCAGAGTGTCATTTGGTACACCTTTCTGTTCTTTGTCAGTATCCATTGCTAATACCACCTTCATAAATTTGTCTTTGTACATGCGAGAATTGTTGCAGTATGCTTCAACCCCCTTGAAAGGATTTAAGTTTACAATTTCTTTCTGTACTTCTCCATTGCTATCCATATATTTGAAATACTGGTAGAGAGTAGAAGGTACAATATTATGTTCATGGAGGAATGGTCTTCCCAGCAAAGCATTTTGTGAACCATGATTATCAGTCACATAGAAAGTTACCTTCATACGAAGACTGTCGATTTGAAGTTTCAAGCGTATCTTCCCCAAAGGTTCACTTCTTCCTTGATTGAACCCCAAGATAGTAGTGACGGTTGTAGAAAGGTTGTGCACCAGGATCTTCAAAGCGTCCAACAGATCCTTCGGCATGATGCTAACTGCAGACCCTGGGTAAATCAGAATGCGATCGACTTTCATGATGTCCACATATCCTGTGAAGTAGAGACGACGATCATGATGATTGTCTTCTAATAGCATGTCATCTTGTGTAAAAGTGATATTGGGTATTAATTCAAATATACTGACAATGTGTACAACTGACAGGCTCCTTTTCAGGCTTTTTGAGAAGAGCAAGACAAGCATCAACCTGCATCAAGGCCTCACTCAGCGTTTCATGAGTTTCTTTTGAGAGGCGTAAGAGTTCGAATATTAACAATCTCGCTGGAGTTTTAGCCAATTGAGCCAGTATGTCAAAATTATATGGCTTCTCAAGTCCGAGAGATGAGTACTTCTTTAATGCTTTATCAAAGTGGACAGGTTATTTTTCCTTGTCTGCTAATGTTGGTTTAGGAAGAGTCGGTTCCACTACTGGCGAAGATGTAGATGGTATATTCTTAACAGGAGAAGATGATGCAGGAATAACATTGGAAGATAGAGCAGAATTCTCTTGAGTTTCAGGATACTCTCGGAGGTAAGGCCTTCCAGATTTGGTGCCGATTAAAATTTTTTCTTCTGCTACAGGTTCAAAGGAAACAATATTGCAGCTCTTCATTTTAGTTTTAGAACGCTTCTTTTGATTGTAAGAAGAAGGCGCTTCAAAGTCTGCCACTAGATCTGGATGAATCTACTTGATTTTTCCTTTATCCGTGGATAGTGGAACATGACCTTCATTTTGGAGAGGTGAAAGATTCACAATATCAAGAGTAGTCCTGGAAATGGGGACGACACCATCTTGTACTAGTTGCGTTGGGAAGTCACCAAATTGCACAGAAACGATATTGGTCGTCACAGTCTTCTCGTCCTGTTGGAGAGTAACTGTACCAAAGTTGACCATTTCTTAGATTTTGCCCTTGAGCACATAGCATGCTCGAGTTGGATGCTCTATAAACCTGTAATAAATACAATATTTAGGGTAGTCAGTCTTACCAACTTCCTCTGGCTATTTCGCCTCCGGCAGTTGCAGCTTATTAATTTTGATCAAGCAATCGAAGATGCTCATGATATCATCTTCATCGAAAGAGTATTCTTCTTTTAGATGAGGTACTTTTTGTGGTGGTGCTGATGGAGTGGGTGTAGGCTAAGCAACATTGACAGCCAATGATTCTTTGCCTTTGAGATTGATAGCCAACGTTTCCTTACAGTTGCGATTGTTCTGGCGATTATTGTTGTCAGATGTAGGATGTTCGTCTTGGTTAGGATTGGCCATTTGCACTCCTAACAGTTTGAACTTTTCAGCATTAACCTCCGCAGCTTTGGCATTTACAATGAAAGAAGCCCAGTCTTGGAATTGTGTTGAACCTGTCTACATGTTGATAATAGCCAACAAGTTTGATTTGCATGTGTCTATTGTCACAACAGATTGAGTTTCTAGGGGCATTTTATGCACTTCATAGCAGAATCTTTCAATGAAATTCTTAGTGGTTTTATTGCATTTTTACTTAACTTTAATGAGGGCAGACATAGTCATGTCGTTGACCCCCTCATAAAATCGTTTAAAGAATATTTGCTTGAAACTAGCAAAGGAGGTTATGCAGCCATCAGGCAAACTACGGTACCGGTCATATACAGCACCGGCTAAACAACCGACAAACACCCTGGTAAGAAGAGCATCATTTGGCTGTAATTGATCAGTCATCACTTCAAAGTGATTGATATACTGACTTGGTGAAGTGCTACCATCAAACAGCATAATGGTAAGAAGCTTGTATTAAGAAGAAAATTGAACCTCCTTCCATTCCGCAGGATAAGGTTATTTTATCCCAAGTCTTTGTAGACCAACCTTCTGCTTATAGGCCTCGAACTGGGTGCGTAAGAGTTTTATAGCCTCATTAGCATCCCCCGACGACTGTGAATTAGTGGGTTGATTCGAGGTATTAGGAGGAGGAACAGCATGATAATTATCTCAGCACCAGATTGACTGGGAATGACTTGAATCGGTACAGAAGCTACCTGGGGAGATGGTACCCCCAGACCAACATTGAAAGGTACAGAAGATGCTATGAGCTCAGGATTTGTTGCAGGATTCATAACCGTTGGCACTGCATGTTGAGCCACGATTATGGTGTGCATACTTGCGACCATTTCAGCTATAGTCTTCAGTTTATCTTCCAGTACAACAATTCGTTGTTCTTGACTGGCTGAACTAGAGACATCTTGGTCTTCTGTAACGACATATGCTGTTACCTCTCTTACTACTATTGACGATATAGTTTGTTCAAAACTTTCACTATCTGCATCAAAGTCAGATAAAGAATCCTCTTCCAGATAAGTGGTGGGGAGATCTTCCTGATTAAAGACATCCAGGTCCAAATTCTAATTTTTCGATTTGGTATGTTGAAAGACCCCTTCACTGGACACGGAGTTGACCCAAGTACTGCTGATTGAGATTGCGAGACGTGCCACGCTTTGAAGATTTTCTACCCCAGTGTCCCGGGAAGTCATATTGGCAGAAGCATATACTAGATCATCATCATCTACCATCATGGGTTTAGGAGTTAAAGCATAGTTCAGACGATTAAAAATAGATCGTTTAGCTGCTTGACAACAACACTTGATAACCACTTCATGAACACAGTGGCATACTGATCGGTGTTTAGAGGTGAGTGAGTTGCCTCTGTGATCTTCCATTTTTGTGTAAGACGTTCCCGGAGATCAGTTACCACCACGGGACTAGAAGAAGTCGAAGGAACATATTCCTTAAAGATATTAGGAACATGACTCCGGTTCTTAGGATGCTTAGTTCTGTAGGTGTACAAAGAAGTACTTAACTCATTGGCATAAGTGATTGGGTCTTTCTCTTCAAGGCTGTGTTTCTGGCGCAAGTTAGCCCTTGACATAGGATGCTTGCATTTTACCGAGGTTCATACTGATTGGCGCCTGTTGAGATAGGCATGCAAATCAGATAATTCTTTTGGTGCATCTGTTTCATATACCAGCAATTTTTTTTGCTTAGATCTTGAGATATACAAGGTTGGAAGATCTTGAGTAGTTACCATAGGGGTAGGCAGAATGCCTCTTTGATCAACTTTCTTTCCTCTAGCAGAGATTTGAAGACCTCTATTGGAGTCTATGTTCAAAGGAATTCTTGTTTTGATTGGTATAAATGTACAGTCTGAGATATTTTCCTTCGAGTCATAGACCGGAGAAGATTGAGAAAAGACCAAAGAGTGCTTTCATATATTTTGTGAAGGGTTAGCTAAGAAGTATTTCCTTCTGTTTTGTTGTTGAACCACAATAGGCGCAGGTTACGCAAGTTAAAGAAGTGCCAAAGGACCCTTCCCTTTGTCCTGTCTAGTACTAGTACTAGAACATTGCTTCTCCAAGTTCAGAACTGGAGGAGAAGAGGGAATAGCCAAAAGACTATTTCCCTTAGGTTGTGCCAGGACAACAGAGTGTGTAAGTTGCGCTCGAGCAATAGAATACATAGGTTGCACCATGACAGAAGGGGCAACTGGTTGCACCTTAGCAGTAGAGTGAGTGAGTTACGCTCGGGCAACAGAAGGCATAGGTTGCGCTACGGCAGAACGGGCAACTGGTTGCGCCTTGACAGCAGAGTGAGTGAGTTGCGCTCGGGCAACAAAAGGCATAGGTTGTTCCATGCCAGAACGGGCAACTGGTTGCGCCTTGACAGCAGAGTGAGTGAGTTGAGTGCGGGCAACAGAAGTAGGTTGCACCTGGGCCACAGAGGCAGATTGCTCCTTGGCCACTGAGTACTCAGGTTGTGCCTGGACAACAACAACTGTGGAAGGCTTAGGAGTCCACACAGTTCTGTTCTTGGCAATAGCCACAGTGCGCTTGGTGCTCTTGGTGTTGATCATATCCTTATAGGCTGTTTGCTTGACTTGAACAACCAGGGTCTTCTGCGTCTTAACGATTGATGCGGTATCACATTGAGTTGTCACCTTCTCGTCGGAGGAGAAAGTCGCCCCCAGCAGAGTCGCCATTTTGTTTCCAAAAACAAAAAGTTTATTCCAAACTTAAAAAAGAATCGTATAAAGTATAATAAATTCTAGGAAAGTACAACTTTAGTCTTCAAGTCCATATAGTCCAAGGGATAAAGTAATCGTCTTCTGATCGGATTCCTAAAGTTGTACTTTCCCAGAATTTATTGTACTTTATACGATTCTTTTTTTAAGTTTGGAATAAATTTTTGTTTTTGCAAACACTCCATGGTCAGTTGGTTAGTATTATATAGACGGCCTTTGTATCTGTATTTGTTACGGTTCTTCCAAATGATGCACATGCTGGCGGCTGCAACGATCTAGTGGCCGTGCGATGCTTTGCCCCAAATGGTAAGAAGATCGTTGAAGCCCCCTACAACCTGGTCCTGTTTACACCTACGAGAGAGGTCAGCCCACACATGTGCGGCCATGTCTTCTGAATACATAATATGGTCAATATTCTGTGACTGTGGCACAGAGCAGTAATGACAAGCTGAAGCTAAGCTGAAGCCAGTGGTGGTGAGCACATCATCAATAGGGAGCTTCCTACAGAATTCTTTCCAAATCATAAAAGACTATTTTTTGGGAATGCAAGACTGCCAGTAAGGTACAGTAATGGGGGATGGAACTCCGATGCCTTGTACGACTCTCCTTGCCGAGGCTAGCGTGAAGGCTCCATCGGCCGAGAGTGACCACCTCAGAGCGTCAGGGTTTGTCTTGACTTATAATCCAGTAGCTTCCAGTCCTGCTGCCGCTTTTGCTCCTAACCATTCCCTGGCCCTCTCCCAATTCCAGACGCCCTCATTGTCCTATATATCACGAATATTATTATTGGGAGGAGCAGTCGGTAACTACGGAAGGAGGACATCTCCAGACCATCATTCATGGAAGAGGGACGAACCGCCTGAACCAAGCTGGAGACGGATCAAAGGCTCGTCTAGGTACCCTCCGTAAAGAATGCGATGCCAGGACAAGAAGCATCTGTTGTTGAAGTCTACGACAGATGGGTGGGAGTACCGAAAATATCCAGCTTTCCTGAACCGGGTCTAGATAGAGTGACTCGCACATAACTTTATTATATATATATATATAATTTTTATTTTTAAGAATAAGAAGATTTATTGAGAAGGTAAAGATGGCACCGGGAGATAGCCCGAGCACCTATAAAATCTCCTAAAATAGGAGAACGCCAGAACAGAAAAGACAAAGGGGAGCACAAAAAGCCGGAGCTTGGAGAAAGTCGACCCACTAAACCAGTCGCCTACCCGGGGCTAACCCGGAGGACTCAAAAAGGAAGAAAAGAGGTTGGAACAAGCCCCGAGACTAGTGCCCGTTCGGAAGGCCGTGGGACGCCATACCCTCTCCACGAGGCCTAGACTACGGGGGTCTCAGACGGTTGGTCGCTAGATTCTTGCACCGACTACTGTTGGAGCATAAGAACCAAGGTGTCGCTGGCACCTTAGCCTTCTCGCGTTTGGAAGTTAGGTAATCTTCTTGGTTGGAATGCTCAATATTCTGCATGTCTTGAGCCATGTCGATAGCATGTTCTACCTCTAACATTCTGGATGTATAGAAGATATGTAGTCCGGTTGCTCGACGAGGGATCTAATGATGACAAATTCCTTAACCGCCTCCTCTGGGGAACTGACCGTAGCAATCCGATTGAAATAATCTTGAAGGAATGGCGGGGAATCCCTTATCTCATCAAGAATATCCGAGATGAAAGTCGCTTCTGGTGCTCTAATTGGAGGGCATCCGGAAGCCTCCACTCCAACTGTGTCCTCCTTGGCAATTTCTTTATCATCTCCTGCTTCATCTACATCTGGCTCCAGGGTGGCGTCCGATAGGGTACACTCGATTTGATCTTCGGGGAGGTCCTCCGCGAGGGTATCGAATTTATTGGCGAGCTTAAGGAAAGGGCTTTTGGTGTGCTAGTTAGAACACTTCTTAGGTGTATTAAGAGGTGAGGGTAATCCTTTGTTAGCCGCTACCAGGGAGAAGGTTTCTGAGGGTTCTGTGGTGAGGGTGTTGAATTTGTTAACTCTGGATAAGACCAGGTCTTCTCCAAGGGATTAGGGGTTGGATTGTTAGGGGTTTCAGTGCCAGCTTCAAACTGGGTGTGGGTGTTCGGGGGAGGTAATATAGTAGGTTGTTGGCTATCTTTATGCTATTTGGGTGGATGGGGGTGGTGGCCTTCTGGGTATTCTGCTTCTTCAGTTCAGGGTGTTCTCTAAAAAAATGTTCAATGAGGTGCCCTCTCTTGTGGCAGTAATTGTAAAAATTGGTGTTGTTGTCGTATATTATTTGCTGAGTGTGCATCTTGCTGCCAGCGAGAATTGAATTTGATTAGGGAGGTCCTTTGATAAGTCAAGTTTCATGCATATTTTGGCGTAATTACCCTTAGAGAGGGTTCTAGTTTCCTCTACCATGGCCACGAACGTCCCGAAGGAGTTTGCTATCCTCTTCAAGGCTGCTGGAGCGAAACAAATCAGGGGAAGGTTTGGGAGAGTCATCCATGCTGTGACAATCATAGAGTCTTCGGATGTGTCGAAATCAGGAGACCATTTTACGATAATGAATGGTAGATTGTCGATCCTGCATGTTCCTCTAATCCTGACAAACTTATAGTCAGATACTGAGGAAAGGTGGATGTAAATGTGTTTAGGGTCCATGGGGGCTACCTTGTAGCCCGCTGAGATACCCCAACTGGCAATCTCAAATTGGACCTTCGACGGCTTCGGATAGCCTGATGAGAATTTCAGAACAAAGGTGTGAGTGAAAGTCACTGACAGGGAAGCGATTTCGTCAGAAGAGAAGGGCATCATGATCTCGTTGATATCAGGCGACTGGGGGAGGTCGATGTCAGACAGCTCGATCGCGGAGACCGGTATGAAAAGCTATATGGCCCGGGCTGGCCTAATCATGTCTGCGTACATCACTGCTGCAAGGGTAGGATTGGTTTGCACTCGAACAGGATGGGAGAGGGGCCTCGTCGTCTCCCGCGTGCAGGCCACCACGGGAAAGGTGAGCTCGGAGAGAATCTTTGAGAAAAGCGTTGCGGCGCCAAAGGGTGTGGCTCCCAGTTAGCCTGGAGGAGGTGGCAGACCCGAGGGGGACACAAAGGAGGGAGAGGTGGGCCAGGATAGCCCAGTGGAGAGCACACCAGAGTAACGTAGCAGCGCTGCGCCATTGCCACCAGAGCACGCCAGGGGGTGTCCTGCGCCAAACGAGAAAGGCATCAGGCGCTCAAGAGGCGGGTGGCGCACGCGGGGCAACGTGGCACCAAGGTGCGAGGTGGGGGGGGGTGGCCGGCCAAGAGGGGGACCACCTACAGCCTCGACCTCCGGATAGTTGGCGTCTACCTTGGCCGCGCAAGAAATACCACGGACCTTAGGTGGCGCAGCACAAGCTGGTACGCGAACTAGAGCGCCGAGAGACCAAGTTCGGTTGGTGCGCCTAAACAGGCGCCCATTGGTGGCACGCTTAAATAGGCGCCCACGGGTGGCACACGGTCAACAGACGTGAGCTGACCCGCGCCAAAAGGCCGTTCAATATAGAAAGGGGGGAAGAAGAATTCAAATTTGAAATGGATGGGAGCGGGCGGGAAACTCTGGGTTGGAGGCCCAATGGGAAGAGCTGGTCACGTCTGAATCCGGCGGCAGGACCACCAGCTGTGGACGGGTCGGAGTATGACAAAACGGAGGCTGACGGGCGAACAAGAGATCAGTCGAAATAGGGGGGCAGGGTAGGTGTAGGCGGCCGACGGAGCCGACAAGCCTACTAACAAGAGGAGGTCAGCTAGCCCGTTGTCCATCGGGCGAGGGGGGTAGTTGTACGACGAGGGCATACCATGGAGGTCGCTACTCCGGGTGGGACGACCTTGAAACCCACTTCTCGAAGATGCCACCGAAGGTGGGCAGCGGATGCCGGTCTGGAACTAGAGGACCGGAGGGGGTAGGGGGCACCGGAGAAGAAGAACCGGAGGCGGGAGGACTGACCTGGACGCCGAGGGGTTCCACCCAACCGCTGGAGTGCGGCCGGAGCCTGCCGAGGGGGGGTTGGATCAGATGCACCGGGTCGCCTCCATGGGAAGCTCGGGTGGAAATATATATATATATATATATATATATATGTATATATATATATATATATATATATATATATATATATATATATATATATATATATAAATATATATATATATGTATAACACTATCTTATTCTAATATACACATATACATATATAGAAAATTATTTATTTCAAATAATTGAATAGATAAAATTGACCAACTTTTGGTGTGATCTATTGCATATAAATTATAATTTTTTTACCAAATATATATCAAAATAAATGTATTTATACATGTAATATTTATTTAAAATCCTATAATAAAACTTTACAAACATATATATATATATATATATATATATATATATATATATATATATATATATATATATATATATATTTTTATATATATATATATATATATATATATATATATATATATATATATATATTTTATATATATATATATATATATATATATAGATATATATAGATATATATATATATAAAATATATAATATATATAACTTATACCATATTTAGTAAATTCTCTTTTCGTTATTTATATGTATATATATATATATATATATATATATATATATATATATATATATATATATATATATATATATATATATATTATATTTGGTAAAACTTTTACCATATTTAATAAATTCTCTTTCCGTTATATATATATATATATATATATATATATATATATATATATATATATATATATATATATATATATAACGTGGAGGACGAAAAGGACGAAGGAGGCACCAATATCTGGCGTCGAAAAAACCGATGCCACAAAACCTAGGGCTAGCCCTGACCAAAAATATATATATATATATAACGTGGAGGACGAAAAGGACGAAGGAGGCACCAATATCTGGCGTCGAAAAAACCGATGCCACAAAACCTAGGGCTAGCCCGGACCAACTCGGGGGGACACAAAAAGGAAGGGGGATGGAAGGGTTGGGCAAGCCCCGAGACAGGGGCTCGGACGAGGGGGAGGGCCAGGGAGGCACCAAACCCTCTCCACGAAACCCGAACTATGGAAGTCTCCGAGGATTTGTCGGTAACTCCTTACACCGACCGCTGGATGAACGTAAGCGTCGGGGCGCCGCAGGCGCCGAAGCTTTCTTGTGTTTGGAGGCTAAGTATGCCTCCGGATTGGAGTGCTCGCAGAACTGAATGCCCTCAGCCACGTCAATGGCCTGTTCTACCTCCAACATTCTAGGGATAATCAAAGATAAGAGTTCCGGGTGATCTTCCAGGGCTCTGATGACGGCATATTCCTTGACCGCCTCCGTCGGTGAACTAACATCCGCGATCCGATCAAAGTAATCTCGCAGAACGGGCGGTGAATCCCTAATCGCAAGAAGGCCATCCGCGATGTGGGTCGCTGCTAGAGTATGAGCTGGGGAGCAGCCGAAGGCATCACCTTCGACTGTGTCCTCGACGGCTATCTCTGTGTCTTCTTCTGTTGCATTATCATCTGGATCCTGATTGGTATCTGAGGGGATATGCTCCATGTATTCTTCAGGAAGGTCCTTAGCGAGAATGTCGAATTTGTTGGCGAGGTTCAGAGTTGGAGATTTGATGTGAACGTTGGAGCTCATCTTGGGGACAGTGGGTGGTTTGGGGGGTCCTACAACCTAAAAGATGACTCCCGAGTTGGTATCTGTGAAAAGAAGATCCGAAGGAGTTTCTGGGGGTTCGACGATGAGGGGGGTTGGATATTGGTATGAGGGAGGTTTCATTCGTAGCTTCTAAGCGGGTGTGAGGGGGGTGTCAGGAAGAGCAAGTAAAAGGGGTTGACGATTGGTCTTAGTTTGACTGGAGGGGATGGTCGTGGGAGAAGCCAGTCTTTTCAACTCTGGGTGAGCAAGAAAACAGCGGTCAAAGGGGTGTCCTCTGATTTGATAGTGATAGCAAAAGCTGATGCAATTGAAGTTGTTGTCAAAAATAATATGCTGGGTGTGCAACTTGTTGCCAAGCGCAATTTGGATGTGCTTGGGGGGTCTTTGGTGATGTCAAGCTCCATGCAAACTTTGGCGTAGTTGCCCTTGGAGAGGCTCCGGGTTTCTTCTGCCATGGCGACAAACTTACCGAAGGAGTTGGCAATCCTCTTCAATGCTGCCGGAGCAAAACAGATGAGGGAGAGGTTAGGAAAAGTGACCCACGTAGAAACAATCGGGAATTCTGACGAAAAGTTAAATTCTGGTGACCATTTGGAGATTCTGATGTAGTATTTATCGATCCGTCCTGTTCCATGGGCACAAACAGTCCTGTAGTCTGATTCCGAAGAGAGATGCAAAAGAATGTGTTTAGGATCTAAGGGCGCCATACTGTACCTTGAAGAGAGCCTCCTGGTGGCGATCATTTCCTAGACCAGGGGATGCTTCGGGCAGGTAGGCGTGAATTTCAGCCCAAAGGTGAGCAAAAAAGATGCTGACAAAGTAGAGATTTTGCTAGCAAAAAATGGCACAGATATGTCATGATAGTCTATCGATGAGGGGATCTGAAGCTCTGGCAGCGCAACTTTCGCGACAGGAAAGAAGTGCTTGTTGGGGCAGTCAGACCTGTGCAAATCCACAAAAAACCTTGTGCTTGTTGGTATAGAAAGAGGAACGCCATCAAGCGGGAAAGCAGCTGAGCCCATGCCACCTGAGGTGAACACGGGCACGAGGGCGTCAACCGCGCCAGGGGGGTTGTCTAAGGTAGAGCGGCATCCCCCACAGAGGGCGAAAGAGCGGAAGAGCGCCAAGCCCAGAACCCGTGGCCCCGCACCAGACAGAAGAAGTCAATAGAGGGCTCCTCAATCGAAGGGCCACCGTCTGTCCACGCGGAAGGCGCGTCTCCAGAAGTGGACGTAAGGGGTTCAAAAGTTTGAAAATTGAATTACCTCTATAAACGTGCCTGCTTGGGAGACTGGGTGACGCCGGGCGTCACTCACGAGGGGGACGGTCGCCCGTTGCCCCCTGGTCAAGAACTACCAGAGCAGCAGACTAAGCAAGGTCAGGCTAGCCACAGCAGGGCGGATCGGAGGTAGGGGCGGGGCCGGCCTGCGTCGGGCCAGCGAGAGGAGCAGGGGTGAAGAGACGAGTCCAGTCTTCAGGAGAGAAGAAGGGCAAAAGATGATGGGGCGGCTGGGTGATGGTTAGGAGGAGGTCCGAGAATCGCGAAAAGGTCCGTTGGCCACGAGGGTGGCCGCCGCGGGGGGCGGGAGAGAGCAACATGAGGATGAACGAGGGTGGGGGTTGGGGGCCGGAAGTGGGCGGCCTAGGACGGCCGCCTCGCCAGAGGGCAGGGGGAGGCCCCTCGGGGAGCGCCAGAGAGCCAAGAGGAGGAAGACTTCATTATATATATATATATATATATATATATATATATAATTTTACATGTATAAATTTTTTACTTGTATATATATTTTAATAAATGTATTTATTACATATAATATTCATTTAAAATCCTATAATAAAACTTTTATAAAATGTATAAAAAAATTTACACACATACACACACAAACACACACACACACACACACATACATATATATATATATATTTAAATCCCCCAATTTTATTCATATCAAGGCAAAAAATGCCTAAGCCTTTACAAGTAAGTGCAAAAAAAAGACATGAAAAAGAACTACAAAAGAAGGCAGCCACCCGTTGCGCGATCTAGGACTGCCAGAAGTCCCCATGGCCGTATTTGCAGTGTCTGCTAACTTTGTGGGTCTGTCGGAGAACCTCCAAGATGAGTTGATTGAAAGAATAATGGTGTCCCTCGTATCTAAATTTGTTACTTCTTCCAGATGACTCACGTGATGGTGGCTGCAATGATCTGGTGGCCATGTGAGGCATTACCCCAATTGGCAAGAAGATCGTTGAAGCTCCTAACTGTTTGCAACGCTGGGAGATAACGTATATATATATTAAATTTATAAATACCATACATTAGAAGAAGAAAAATCTAGGGCGTTTACATTCTACCCGACTTACAAGAATTTTGTCCTCAAAATTAAAATTAAAGCACGATCTATGAATAACAAACGTAATTATCACGATATATATATATATATATATATATATATATATATATATATATATATATATATATATATTTTTTTTTCACGATATATATATATATATATATATATATAAAATATATACATATATATATATATATATATATATATATATATATATATATATATATATATATATATATACAGGGTGAGCATTCGATCTATTCGACTTTAAGCGAACCGAATTAGCCAAAACTAAAATAGAACCGATGTACAATTCGGCACGCGTGGCATAGTTTGCACAGTGCGTGTGTAGATACACGCGTTGCATAGTTTGCACGGTACGTGGTGCACGCTGTTCATCAATTAGTTTGGGGATATGATTTCTTATCTAAAAAATAATTATGTATTAATAATACCGTCGTCTACACACCCACTATCTAGAAGCGTGTAACCTCCTACTTTATGTGTACACACCTTCTCTTTCTCTTTATTTCTCTAACTATTTGTTCCTTCTTAATAAAACAAATAAATATTTGAGGATCTTCTCTTTACTTCTTCAATTGAACAGAAAAAATCTAAAATTTTCTCCATAAAATCCTAATTGTATCTAAGAACATAGTTTTATTCTTCTGGATATCTTTTCTTGTTAGTCCCGAGGCATGATTTTAAGATAAAAATGAATTTTAGCAACATTTCGAAGAAGGTGCACAACTGAGATCCCGAAGGATTCAGAAAGACAAAATCAGATACAATACTTCGAGGAAGGCAGAATTTATTTCGTTGTAGCAGCGACAAAGGCCCACAGAATATTTTCTGATAAGATCAGAGATGATCTCGTTCAGAACAAGATACAACTGGATGAACAGAAGTAGAAGTAAACAAAAGTAGAGATAAAAAGAAGAACGACCTGCTGGGGTGACGGATCACTAGCGCTCAAAGCTAGATTTGTCCCACATGAATAGTTTCCAGGAACCAGCAAGTTCAGAAAAGAACTTTGGAACTTTATGCTCTTCTGACTCCTCGGATAGCATGAACTCTTCTGTTTCTCTCTTCTCTGCTCTCCGAAATTTCTTCAGGAACATGTAGAATTAACTTAGAGCATTGAAAGAGAGTGAGAAGAGAGAAACTTATATAGGAACGTGTAATAACCGCCCAGTATATGAAATGTTCAGGACGTGGAAGGAACCATTTTCGAACATTTTATAACCGTTCAGATCGTGCACAGACACAACAGTGCCAACTGCGCTAACCGTGTGTACCGTGCCAACTGTAACAGCGCGTACCGTACCAACTACGCCAACCACACGCACCGTGCAAACTATGCCACGCGTGCACCACGTACTACATGCACAGCGTGCGCTGCACGTACTGTACGCCAACTGCGTGCCAACTAGCCACACGAATGGGCACACGAATGGCAGCGCGACGGTTCGCACGAACGGGTGTACGATCGGTTGGACAGAGGCTCATGCAACAAGCATAACTAAAGCGCATAATGCTTCATTGTTGAGTTAGCCTTCTTTCTACTAGAAATGCCATATTACGTCTTATGATCCCATGAGCCCAAGTCTGAGTCCGAGTCCAAGTCTGAGTCCGAGTCTGAGTCCGAGTTCGAGTCGCTAAGCCCCTATGGGGCTTAGCTCCAAAGAAATAAATTCCAAGAGCATGACAAAAAGCATTAATGCTTCATTGTTGAGTTAGCCTTCTTTCTACTAGAAAAATACCCCCACATGGTATCCATATGTCCCTCCACACCACATGTGCATCTCTAAACACAAGCAAAGCTTATTGTCACGACCCGCTCCCACTTTTCGAGATACGAGTGCATGTCCAAGCCAGCCTACTCTGCAGAGTCGACGGTAGAACCTTGTCTGGACCATAATGCTCATAATCACAATAAATGCTCATTCACAAAACTAAACTAAATACAATATTCACAGGTTTTACATTTTTAGGAAAAAATATAAACTCTTTACATTTTTTTGGAAATGACTACAACTCATCTATCTAGCTAATCTCTAAGTTTTGGCCTGCAAGTACACCCGTCTCTCCAATGCTAAGCATAGTCGTGGCTAACCTGAAAAATATTGGGTTACCCAATCAGGATGATACGAGTATAATTTATTGAATGCAGTTCCAATATATGAAAACGACTATAAAACAAAGGTTAGCCTTTAAATATATGATTTGAAAATAAATAAATAAAGACAGAAAAAACTACACAGAATGTTGGACAATAAATGAAATAAAATAAGAAAATACTCTCTAATTGACTAAAGTACCTTTGATATGTGATCGGTCTAGGAACAATTACATGACATTGTCTATGATGTCTAAACACTATCTACGATGTCTAATTTACAATAATAAATTACTGTATACGATGTCTACTTTGCAATAATATACCACTGTCTACGATGTCTACTTTGTAATAATAAATTACTGTCTACGATGTCTACTTTGCAATAATAAATCACTGTCTATGATGTCTACTTTGCAATAATAAATTACTGTCTACAATGTCTACTTTACAATAATAAATCACTGTCTACGATGTCTACACTATATAAGGTCAGATCACACATCCTTGGTACTTCTCCTTTCCGATACGACAAAATATGACAAAATATAAAAAAGATGAGAACCACATATCCAATGACTAACAATGAGATATAGTAATAAGCAATATCGAAAACAAACAATAAAATGTACTCGTCTGGGGTCCTTTGTTGGTGAAACCGATAATACCAACCACTCAATGTGCCACACAAAAGTCCAACTCGAACAAAAGTCTCCAGTAGCTGAAACAGATATTACCAATATGTTCAGAATAGTCAAATTAGCTAGGATAGCCTGTCCATAGGTCCAATTCTAGACAAAGGCAAAACGATAATTTTGTGCCAAAATGATATCCGTAGTTAGACTCGCTTTACACCAAAAAGCGTACCAGTATCTACGGTCTCTAAAGTCATCAAACTATATGTCTATGGGTCCGGTTTGATGAGACAAACCCAACCGTATGCCTAAAGTTGGATTCCGGCGGGCCGTGCACAAATTCGTCCGTTGGATCGGGTCGTGGGCCCGCCAAAATGACGTTCCGGTCGACCTTCTCAGAATCGGACCAAACTTGGCATATAGGACCAGAAAAACGATATGGTCCTGTTGGTGCAAGTTTTGCCTTGAGACGACGAACTTGTACGAAGTTATGGACTAGTTTGCAAAGGGGCCAATACGGGGTATCTCGACGGATACGTCTCGATTTTGTCACGCACGCACAACGAAATTGAGTTCCGTCGAATCTCACACGTCCGTGAAGTCGATACGCACCTTTTGATACTTTCGGTTCGCGACCATGTCGCTCGGTTTGTCTGGGCGCACGGCTTATCGGGAATGTTTCCTAAATTGTGTTTTGAAAGGCTTTTTTTCTTGTTTTTAGGAATCAATTTTCCTGACACATAGTTAATGAAATCTAAATCTAGAAGAAGGGTTGTAAAGCCCTTTAGGTTGTCTAGGACTCTCTTTAATAATAGTTTGAAAATCTTATATATCCTAGCATGAATCGACCTTCTAAGTTAGGGTCTGGGATTCGATCTCAGTTCAGTTTTGAACAGTTTTTCTCATCAACTTTGACTCAATTTTTTGGGCATCCTAATGCAATAGAATAAATTCTATCTGAAGAGATTTTAAGGGGTTTGGGTTAGGATCATACCAGGAGAATTAGTTCAATAAACGGTAGACTAAGACGAGAGAAAAGTCGCTGCAAAGTGGGGCCTTTACTGCCCCTGTTGTCGGTGCTGTTTGGGCTGCACAGAGCAGCCACATGTTGCTGTTGCGACCGTTGCACAATGTTGCGGCTCAGGGCATCCCTCCGATGGTTTCGTGGTAGAGTGTTCATGTGGTAGAGCAGGACAAGGAAGAGGGTCGCGTGCGTGGGGAGTCGGCGAATACAAGCATTCCAAAAGATGCCGATATATAATATGTACATATATGGAGAGTTTAACTCGATTTTAAATAGAGTTTTGGATTCAATTTTCACAGAGATTTTGGGCAATCTTGAGGAGAATAAGATTAGGATTACAAAGGATTTGATTTGAGTAAAAACGGTTGTGATTTGCTCAAGATTTGAATCTCGAGTTTCCTTTGAAAATTAGTAAACTGTGATCGGAAGAAAATGAGTTAGTGAACTCGTGATATTTCAAAATCTCACACGTTGTTCAATAACTCGCGAGAGGGCAGAGGGTGTATAGTGTTATATAAGTATATATACTGTTGTATATAATATATATATATATATATATATATATATATATATATATATATATATATATATATATATATATATATATATATATATATATGCATCCGTGGGCAAAGCCGATCTGTTCATGCCTTTTTTAAATTAAAAAAAAAGTATATATATATATATATATATATATATATATATATATACATATATATATATATATGCATATATATATATATATATATATATATATATATATATATATATATATATATATATATATATATATATATGCATCCGTGGGCAAAGCCGATCTGTTCTTGCCTTTTTCAAATTATGGTGGACACGAAAAAATTTACACGTCAAAGAAGTTGTAGTTGGAGCTGTATGTTGGGTAGCTTGGAGGAATAGAAACAAGTGGCGATATGAATCCTACTCATGTAATCAAGATCAGCTGCTATTCGAAGTTAGGAGGCAGGTCAAGAAAGCTTTGGATCGGTGTCGACATTCTCCTGAATTACCTCCTATTTTGCAGTAATTTTTGTACTGATGACTGTAGTGACAGTTTCTATTAATCAATGAAGTTTGGTGTTATATATATATATATATATATATATATATATATATATATATATATGTGTGTGTGTGTGTGTGTGTGTGTGTGTGTGTGTGTGTGTGTGTATTCCTAATTAATAGGATATAGGTATACCTATATCTATATTCTCCTCTAAGTTTTAAATAATGAGGTTTTCGAAAAAAATTTGAAAGAAGGAAAAGAAAGAAAAAGAACATTACCCAAATTATTATTCTTGGTACATGGTTACTATATGTATTATCAATAAAATAATCATAAACAAATTATTTGATAATAAAATAAAATTACTATAATAACATCATAAAATTTTCTACAATGCTAATAACTCAAATAATGCTTAGAAGTATTGTTTAGTAACAAAATTTTTGCAAGCAATATACTAAGGAACCTATTTCACTAGCTAGTTTCTATATAGAAAAATCATATATTATTTATTAATTATTTAATGAATATGAAGATACCATAAAGTATAAAAAGAAATAAGAAAATAATATATGATTTTCTTATTTCTTTTTATTTTAATATTAAAATAGTCACACATTACCATAAAGTATGTGGGGGATTATTTATTAATCATTTGGCCTAGGCAATGTGTGACTATTTTTCTAGTCTTTAAGGCCAAACACCATAATCCCCCACATATATCTATATATGGGTTTGAGTGTTCCCTACAGTGACTGTCCATCATGCATTAGGATAGATGTCGCTGACGACTTGAATCTTTTCGTATGGATTAAGTTATAGTATGGTACAAGATGGACTAGGACTTGAATTCTGCACCATAGCTGCAATTCTTCCCACTCACACAATGTAGTCACAAATGCTTCTGGCTGTACATTAAAAGTCCTGTGCTAGCATGGTTTCGGTGTATGTATTTTGGGCGTCTATAAGTTTACCCTCGAGAGACGGCCTGCTATCTCTGTCCATAAACTCTAAAATGACATGGCATGAAGCCTTACGCTTCCTTGCGGTGCTACGTCATTACGACATGGCTTAAAGCCGAGGCATTACCCCTACCTGGGAACCTCATCATAGTGTCATACTACTGTAGCATGAGGTCACAAGCCTCTTTGTAGTGCCAAACTACCCAACTTGAAGCCTTGTGCTTCCTTATGGTGTTATACCGCAACGACATGGCTTATGAAGCCGAGGCTTTACCTCGACCTGGATACCTCTTCGTGGTGTCATGTCACAGTTATATGAGGACATTGTCCCCTTTGTAGTATTGTATACAACTCTTTAATTTCATCATATAGCATTAGGCTACCTGCCTATTTGCGGTGTTACGCCGCTGTAACTTGGCTCACAAAGCCGAGGCATTACCTCTACCTGGGATGTCACTACCACATTTTTAGCTTGGGGATATTTTGGTCATTTTGAGAATTTTGGATTTATTTTAAATTATTGGAGTGATGGTTGTTATTTTTGACCTTTGCTAGTTGAGACTTTGGAGACTAACCTAGATGTTGACTTTAGCTATGGTGACTTGATTAGCATAGTGGGACCCTAGTCTAACTTAAGACAACCCAAGTAAAGTTATTTTGAATCAAGTTTCATATAGAAGAATAAATGATTAGGTTCATGGACTTTTGACTTAAGGATTGATTTCATTTACCATTAAAACTTGGCCCAAGCCCATTAGTCGAAACCCTAACCCTAATTCCTCCTTTATGGCCGACCACATAGGGATCCCCCTATATAATCTCTCTTCCTAGTTCTTGCCTCTTTTGAATCAAATCAACTTTTGGAAAAGAAAGGTATTGGTCCTTCTTCCCCAATCCATAACTCTTTCATTTTAATTCCTTTTTGACTCTAGTTTCTTGCATTAGAACCTAATCCTACTCTAGTTTCTATTCAGTAAGAGAAATCTCAGATTTGGCACAATTTGGAGCTTTTGGCTTACAAGAGGAATCATCATATTTGGGGCTTTTTCTTTGTCATTGATACTCTATAGGTAAACACCTTAAAATATATTTTAATCCTGATTTCTTTGAATAATAGCCTAGATCTAGGTGTCCCCTGGCTGTGGTGTGTGATTGGTGAAATTTTGTATTAATTTCGTGTCCGTATCGGATATGTATCATAATCTATTTTTAAGTGTTTGTTAGAATGCCACAAAGGAAATTTATTTGCTATTTTTGAAAAGTAATTGAGTTGAAATGATGATTTATATGCATGTAGTGATTTCCCCTTAGACTGAGTCAAATTTGAGCTGTGTCCGTGTCCAAATAGGACACGAATACGCTCACTGTGCACGCACTGACAGTATCCAGCTGCCCGACGCTGAGTTCTCCCTACTCAGGACACGTGGACACAAGATTTTTGGGGTAGTTGTCGGGGCAATGACTGACATTAAGCTTCCAAAGTTTGGGATCAAATGGTTCACCACACAAGAAGAACTTGGCCCTGTACTAGATTTATACTGTGCACGCACAGTCGAAGTTACCTCACTGACACGCGTCTCGTGTCCACGCAGGACACGACATGGACACTTCGTGATGTGTTCAGTATATAGCCCTAGTGCTGGGCTACACGTAGATGTGACCACGTGGACATCCGTGTTGTGTCTCGTGTCCACGAATGTGATGAACATGTGCATATGACTGTGCACTGTTTCGATGTACTCGTGTGTTGGAATTGTCTTAGACACGTTTGTGTCCAGTTTTTGGATACTAGAACACTTGTAGGACACATTCACATATGACATATTAATTACCAATCCTTTAAATTGATTATTAATTGTGTTTGAATTCGAATTAGGATTTTCCCCAAATTTCTGATACTAGGGCTGTCATTTGAAATTCTGAGAATTAATTTGTGTTTAATTGATTTCGAATGATTAAATTATCATGTTGGTTCACATGTATATATCTGAGTTTAAGTTTGTATGTTGGGATTCATATTGGCTTGGTGATTGGGCTCTCGAAATGTTAAAAGAGTGTTAAAACTGGAAACTGGAATCATGTATACACTGATTCCTGATATTATACACACACATATATATACAAACTTGAGAACCTATACCTATCTACTGCAGCACTGATTCTCTATATACACACACACACACATGAACACTGACCTGAGAACAGGAACACACACAAACCTGAGACCCTACATGTCCAGCTACCTATACACACACAAACCTGAGACCCTACATGTCCAGCTACCTATCTATTGTATAGCATTGTGTGTGTTATGGAAATGCTAGGATAGACATGGTTTGGCTTAGTGAGACTTGTCTGGGTTAGGATTGACCTATTTGACCTAGTTTGACTAGTGTAGTTGACTAGAGTTGACCAAAGGTTGACTTTAGCCTAGATTGACCCAAACATCATGTAGAATGCATTGTAGTATTCTATTTTACCATTTTGGATATGTTGTGACTTGTATTGTTCTAAATAGGAGCTAGACACCTCTTTTCAGGCAGTATTTTCACTTTGGATACTCGGGATATCAGGTGAGTACATTCTCGGACCGTTTCATACTCGATAGGATTTACATTTATGCTCTAGATTACTTTACTTGATGCAGTCACGTTGTTAACATGGATTGGTACTATATGGATCCCTTCATGAGATGTTATCCCCTCGGGAGCATCGGGTTACAGTATGTCATGTGCGTTTCACTTTCATCATGTACTCCGGTGCTTTCACCATTCATGTGCACTCTTGTGATTCATGTACTCTCATGTTCACAGAGCCCCCATGTATATAACCATGTGCACTCTTTTATGGGCCTTCATGCGATATCATGTGCAATAACATAAGCTGTCTGGATCCTTGTGTATTAATTGGGGTACGGAAGAGTATAAATGGTCATGTGAACAATTCCAAAGTAGTATACTCATGTGCAAACTCTTAGACTACTTATATACAAATTCAAGCCGTTCACATGTCCATCTTGTACTCTAAATCACTAGTTTACTGTTAGTTCTTTACTTATAGTAGATATTTCTTTACAGTCATCTCTTTTACTTCATGTATGTGCTTTATCGTTTCATGTATCTTACTCTATTGCATATTTATATATCTTGTCATATTATAAACTGCGTGAGATGTACTGTGCTCGCTTCCGTCCTGACTAGACCTGTTGAAAATATTACAGATGATATTGAGGAGTTCTATCCTACATACTATGGAGCAGGCCTAGATGACACATGTGAGCTGGACTCCTAGGAGGACCCAGCACTTGTAGAGGACATTATCCCAGTAGTCTAGGCTAGTTAGCGAGACCAGTATCTTACTTATTATCTTGTCTTGTTTGGATACACTTGTATTTATTTAGAGATTTTGTTATTCTTGATATTGTGGAGCTGTTATCTTAGACACTTAGATTCTCTCTTTTATCTTGTATTTTATTGTGGATTCAGATCTTATCTATCTTATCATACTTTCTACCTTAGCTGTGATTGAGTTGTACATTTCTATATTGTCCCCCATTCGGAGTGTATACATTGTACAGGTATCTTATAATTGTTAGATATATATGACCTAGGATAGCGTTCTACTGCTGACACTGCGGCGTAGGCTGGACGTAATCACTTCCCAAGCCCCTATACTGGGTGCGGGTCGTGGCACATTTTTAGTGCTGGCCCATACAAGTCCTACTTAGAATTGCTGTGGTATTCGAACTAGAGTATCACTGCAGCCTGTAGTAGGATTAGGATATTTTTTGAAGGTACTCAATCGCATTAGGAAAAACTCTTAATCAGATTCCTTTTATCTAAATTTGTTGCTTATTGTATTCCCTTGAATGTTGTAGAAGGAAATAATTAGAATATTATTATTGATGAAAGACTACATATATATATATATATATATATATATATATATATATATATATATATATATATATATATATATATATATATATATATATATATATATATATAAGAGGCTAGCCTCCTCTCCTATTATTCTAAGCAATGTGGGACTAAAGCCCATTAACTCATAACTCTAATATAACACTTAATACCCTCCCTCAAGCTGGAGCATAGATGTTAATCATGCCCAGCTTGTTACATAAAAATTGAACCCAAAGACCCATAAGAGGCTTTGTGAAGATATCAGCTATCTTGTCTCCGGTCCTCACATGTTAAAACTTTATCACTCCTTTTTTATATTCATCACGAACAAAATGAATGTCAATTTCAATATGCTTTGCCTGTTCATCAAATAATGGGTTGTGGCAATATGAATAGCACACTGGTTATCACACCATAGATCTGCCACTTGAGACCCTGCGTCTTCTTCCAGTTCTTGTAGGAGATGCTTCATATATAATATCTCTGACGTGCCGTGAGCAATAGCTCGATATTCTGCTTCTGAGCTTGAGCGTGCTATCACACTTTGTTTCTTACTCTTCCATGACACAAGGTTTCCACCAATAAATACTGAGTAGCCAGATGTAGACCGTCTATCTGTCAGGCTTGCTCCCCAGTCAGCATCAGTAAAATACTCAATGCGAGTGTGTCCATTATTCTCCATTCGAATTCCTTTTCCTGGATTTTTTACTAGATAACATAGAATTTCGAGAACTGTCTGCCAGTGTAGAATTCTTGGAGAAGCCATAAATCTACTTACAATACTCACTGCAAAAGAAATATCCGGGCGCGTCATAACCGCCAAGTAGTTGAGTTTTCCAACTACTCGACGATACTAATCTAGATTGGTCATCAGGATCCCTTCGTCTGAAAGTAACTTCGCCCCTGGATCCATAGGTGAGGTTGCTCCCTTTGCTTGTATCATGCCTGCATCATTTAGTATGTCCAGTACATACTTTCTTTGAGACATTACAATGTCCCGCTTATCCGTGTGACCTCAATGCCCAAGAAATAGCTCAAGGATCCCATATTCTTGGTTTGAAATTATTTTCTAAGAAACTTCTTGAGGCTTGCAATACCCTGGCTGTCATCTTTCGTGATTACAATATCATCAACGTAGACTCCAAGGAGTATTCTTCCAGCAGATGTGTGTCAATAGAAGATTGAATGGTCCTTCTTTGATTGACACATGCCAAATTGAGCAACAACATACGTAAATCGACCAAACCATGCACGAGACGATTATTTCAGACCATAGAGGGCCTTCTTCAGATGACACACTTTACCCTCTGTCACTCTCATTTCCCGTTATACGTATTTTTGTATGCGTATACGAGATTTTTGGCATTTATCAGGTGGATCGTAGTTAGGCTTGTTTCGCTTAGCCTAGTCTTGGTTTATTTAACTTGGTTTGGCTTGGCTTGGCTTGGTTTAAGATGGAGAGGGTTGATATATAACCCAACTTCTTCTCTCTTCTCTCTTCATTCACTTCTTCATTTATTTCTTTATCTTCTTCATTTACTTCTCCCACCTACCAAGTCCTAGGCAAGTACAACTTGCTTCATGAGGGATCTCAAGTTTTATTGTTCTATTCTCGTTCTTACTTTATTTTAAGCCACTTTAGAACTTGATATTTTTCATTTTGGTGGATGGATTCATGTAGATCTAAGTTTGTATTATTTTCGGTTTATTGGGTTTTGATCTATTAAACTCCATTATTTTTAAGTTTTGATTATTCCATGTCATAGAGAATTCAATTTTACCCAAAATGGACCTTTAAAAAGTTAGATTTTGACTTGTTTTGAGGTAGTTATGGCCAAAAGCATTTTTAGCCATTTCTTTTTTCATCTGTGCTAATTCTGGCAGGGACGATGAATAGTACCCGAGCCGCATATGGGAGTGCCGTATATTGTCGTATAGTATCCAAGCTACATATGGGAGTACCGTATAGTGCCGTATAGTATCCGAACCACATATGGGAGTGTCGTATAGTACCGCATAGTGCTCGAGCCGCATATGGGAGTGTCGTATAGTATTCGAGCCGCATATGGGAGTGCCGCATAGTGCCGTATAGTACCGTATAGTGTCCAAGCCGCATATGGGAGTGCTTCATAGTGCCGCATAGTGTCCGAGTCGCATATGGGAGTGTCGTATAGTGCCGCATAGTATCCGAGCCGTATATGGGAGTGTCATTTAGTACTACATAGTGTCCTAGCCGTATATGGGAGTGCCGTATAGTATCGTATAGTGTCTGAGCCGTATATGAGAGTGACGTATAGT
Organism: Iris pallida; assembly: GCA_029216955.1. NCBI lineage: Eukaryota > Viridiplantae > Streptophyta > Magnoliopsida > Asparagales > Iridaceae > Iris > Iris pallida. The sequence goes on along the minus strand of JANAVB010033216.1, from coordinate 2,388,925 downwards.
GCCCGAGCCGCATATGGGAGTGTCGTATAGTGCCGTATAGTGTTCGAACTGCATATGGGAGTGTCGTATCGTGCCGTATAGTGTTCGAACCGCATATGGGAGTGCCGTATAGTACCGTATAGTGCTGAATAGTATCCGAACCGCATGTAGGAGTGCCGCATAGTGCTGAATAGCACCGTATAGTACCTATTTTGGCTGTTTTTGACTATTTTAAGTCCTATTTGGCTGAATTGTGGCCAAAATTTTTTCCAACTTCTAACATAAAAGTGGTAGATCTTTTCCTTGGCTTCAAGAATATGTTATTAGCTATTTTATGCAAGTTTCTCTCATTCATGATAATGTAAGGATAGAACACGATAATGGCCTGTTAAGGCGCACTCTTAGCCAGTAACAAGTAACATGACATGATAGTGGCCCCTCGTGGTGCACTCTTGATAAGTAAACCTAACATGATAATCTTGATATACTGTTATGATGGCTATTTTGACTTGCTAAGTAACTCTTGTCTTGACACCGTGGGTGTTTGTTATTGTATAAGCTACATGTCTCGTCTTGCATCATGTCTAGGACATGAATTCCTGGTTATCACGATCAGGAATTCATATTGAATCTGACTAGAATAATGACTAGATTGATCATGTAGTTCATGAAGAGATTTCCCAGCTACAGGCAGTCCCGTTATCTGGACGCTTTAATTGGACTTGTAGCCTGCCGTCGAGTAGGGCACATTTTCAGCACACTGTCATATGTTGTACCTTTAAGTCACTTAATCCAACTCTCTCAACTTGTGACCGATAACCTGGATTAAGACTGCAGGGCTCATGGTTGTTGGAACATCTTATTGCATCTTGTTAGTAACTAGGCTTGTGATAACCCAAGTTAGTTAAAGTATCATACCGTACTCATTGTTTGGCCGTGAATGATGAATAGAGTCCAGTCTAGTCTTATCTAAGCAAGACTAATACATGGTTATTTCAGCACATTACTATTATGCTTTACCTTATCGATAACTGGTTAGAGACTAAGTTCTGTTCAGGTGAAGGGTTACAACCCCGGTCCTTGTTTGGTTTACGGGTTGTAACTTGGCTACCAGAATAGTCCCTTAGTTGTCTTATCGTTTATCACCTTGTTTTCCCTAACTCATGTCTTTTATTATCATTTATGTTCTCATGTGCTAATGTGTTGGTTTTAGTTCTTAAGTGAAGCCTCCTTTGTGGCATTGCTCTTTCTGGGGTCTGACCCAGCTGGTTTTGTATGGCCAGATTTCGGAGTAGCTGCCGAGGATCTCCTTGTCTTCCAGCGAGATGGTGACTAATAGGCGCAACCCTCGCAACGTGTGGGTTCTTATTTTGCTCTTCTACTCCCTTGTAAAAATATTCTTTAGAGGCGTTTAGCCGCCGAGCAAGTGTTAGTTAGTTTGCAACTTTACTTACTATCTGCCTACGGGCTATAACATGATTGACAAATCCTTGATTGATCATGTATGACTTAAACTCTTGCTAGTCCTCGCATTTTGTACGACTAGCTTTTTGATCATCTAAATATGTAATATTTAGGACGCCTTACTTTGTATGTCTGATGATCTAACATCTTGTAACATTTACTTACTTGCTTGTGATTGAGACACTAGGCTTGTTCATGACCATAAGAGACTGTTGGCTTATAGATAAACCCTCATGCATCTAGACAGCCATGACCGTATTGCGAGGTGGGATTCACTTCAATGTACGTATCTGGCTGTGTCTGTCCCCCGCTCTATAGTATTCTGGTTATGGGGCGTGACACGGTTTGAGTGGTGGCCCATGCAGGTCATGTAAATCAAGATGTGTGAGGGTTTCACTGAATATATTTCTCAAGCAGCACTCACCCTTGATCTCTACTCGATTATTCTAATCCTTCTGAAATCTTGACCTGATCACATGTTTATATCGTCGATTTATCCTGGTCCTTCTTTATTGTTTCCCATATCATTTCTTTAGCGGTATTGTTCCTGGTCCTGCCGATCAGCAAGGCAGATCACCTCCAGTGGACCAGCATCAACCTGGAGACCAAGCCCAGCACTCTGGAACGGCCTTTCGAGTCATGTATTCCGGGGTTCCAGAGCCCCCAGTTTAGCCAATCCAGCCTGCAGAGCCTGATAATGGAACCCTGGTGGGTCTCATCAAGGAATTGCTTGTATCTCAAAATCGTCGGGGCGATGCCCTGTACCAGATAGTACAAGATGCCATGGACAGAGTTGGTTACCAAGGGAGCAACACGGCCAACAGCTTCAAGCGTCTGAACCCTCCTTTCTTTGACAGCACTGAAGATGCTATTTTTGCTGATGTATGGCTTCAAGACATAGAGGTTATCCTGGAAGCAGCTAGGATTCCTGAGAATGAGAAGGTGGCCGTTACGCGCCTACAGTTATTGGACTTAGCCCACAACTGGTGGACGATGCTAACAATTGGATTACCGATGTCTGTCTCATGGGCGGTGTTCAGCAACAAGTTCCAGACCAAGTACTTCGATGCAGTAGCTCGGTATGATCTGCAGACGAGATTCACTAATCTTAAGCAGATGGGCAGGACGGTTGATGGATATGCGGCCGAGTTTTCTAGACTCAGTCGGTTTGCTCCTACCTTGGTGGCAACCGTATTGGATCGAGCCCAGCGATTCCAGCAGGGGCTCCACCTAGAGATTATCATATCAGTGGAGCAGTTTGAGCACCAGACATTTGATGCTGTCTTGCGAGCAACGAAGAGGCATGAGTATACTTCACAGAGGATTGTAGATAGAAACGGAGGACGGAAGAGGTCTCATTGGCAGATGTCCCAGTCTTCAGCACCAGTCCCGGCAGCTAGGGATTTGACTATTGGAGCTCCTAGGAGGGCGACTACAGTCTCGTCGGTTCAGCACTTGGCGCCAGCGTATCCTCAGCAACAGAAGCAGAAGCAGTCTTCCGTAATGGGCTGCACTCATTGTGGGAAGCCAGGACATGTAGTATCAGAGTGTCACAGAGCACAGGAATTGTGCTTGGCTTGTGGGCCACCGGATCACAAGATAGGGTCATGTCCGAATAGAGCAAGTTCGTCATCATCAAACCTAACCAGTCCATCGGTTAGGGGTCCAGCACCAATGCAGCAGCAGTATCAGCCTCCGAGGTCATTGTCGCCTCGGGCTCAACAGTATGTCCAAGTTCAGATTCAGAACCAGCAGAGAGGTCACCACCAGAGGGGACCAGCACCAAGAAGGCAAGGTCATGCTATGGCTTTGACCGTGGAGGAAAGGTTAGCTTCAGGTTTGGTGGTGGCAGGTACCATTCTCGTCAACTCTTTTCTAGCATCAGTATTATTTGATTCGGGTGCATCATATTCATTTATGTCTGTACGATTCGCTACACGGATAGGACTAGAGTCCGAGTCATTATCAGTAAGGCTCAATATACTTACTGGTAACGGTCTTGTGGGAGTAGATAGAGTATTTTTCTCGTGTCGAATCGTAGTTAGCAGTAGAGAGTTTCCCGCTAGGTTGATAGAATTTCCGATGGCCGATTATGATGTGGTCCTAGGAATGGATTGGTTGAAGGAGCTATACGCAAGAATAGACTGCCATATCGGCAGGATTATTTTTGGTATTCCCGGTGAGACAGAGTTTTTATTTTCTAGAGGCGAAGTAGAACCTTCTCCACCTGTATTGTGGATGACAGTAGCAGTGGCAGTTCAGTTTCCCAGAGTCATGGAAGAGTTTCCAGACGTGTTCCCCGAAGAGCTTCCCGGCATGCCCCCGGAGAGAGAGATAGAGTTCACCATTGATTTGCTTGCAGGGACGGCACCAGTGTCAGGAGGAGTCTACAGGATGGCACCTTCAGAGTTAGAAATTTTGTACAAGATGATTGAAGAACTCAGAACCAAGGGATTCATTCGTGCCAGTGGATCACCTTAGGGAGCCCCGATACTTCTTGTGAAAAAGAAGGATGGTACGTTAAGATTATGTGTTGATTATCGTACCTTGAACTTTGTAACAGTCAAGAACATATATCCTCTACCAAGGATAGATGATTTATTTGATCAACTCAGAGGAGCGGTAGTATTCTCAAAGATTGACTTACGGTCCGGATACCATCAGAACAGAGTTAGAGAGCAAGACGTCCCGAAGACAGCATTCAGATCCAGATATGGGCACTGGGAGTTCCTTGTTATGCCATTTGGAGGGACCAATGCGCCAGCCGTATTCATGGACCTCATGAATCGTATCTTTATGCCCTATTTGGACCAGTTCGTGATAGTGTTTATAGACGATATCTTAGGCTATAGCAAGAATGAGGCAGATCATGAGAAGTATCTTCGTGTAGTTCATCAGATTCTCAGAGAGCACCAGTTGTACGCGAAGTTTAGTAAGTGAGAGTTTTGGCTCGATCGTATCTCGTACTTAGGTTACATTATCACCCGAGGTAGAGTGGAAGTGGATCCCCAGAAGATAGTGGCTATAGAGTCATGGCCTGTTCCCAGTACCGTCGCAGAAGTTCGGAGTTTCCTAGGATTGGCTGGCTATTACCGGCGGTTTGTCTTAGACTTCGCTCGGATTTTAGCACCACTGATGCAGTTGACCCGCAAGGATGTGCAGTTTGCTTGAACAGCAGAGTGTCAGAGTTTATTTGAGAAGTTGAAGCGAAGATTGATGACGGCCCCCATTCTTACGCTTCCAGATGGGACTGGAGAATTTTCAGTTTATTGTGATGCTTCTGACAGATGATTGGGATGTGTCTTGATGCAGCATGGTAAGGTAGTCACTTATGCGTCACGTCAGTTTCGTGACCATGAGAGGAATTATCCTACCCATGACTTGGAATTAGCAGCAGTAGTTTTTGCATTAAAGCTTTGGAGGCATTATTTATATGGAGATCGGATGGAGATTTTTACCGACCACAAGAGTCTAAAGTATGTGTTTACCTAGAAGGATCTTAGTATGTGTCAGAAAAGATGGCTAGAGCTACTTGTCGATTATGACATCAACTTGCAGTATCATCCTGGGAAGGCCAACGTAGTAGCAGATGCATTGAGCAAAAGAGTTGGAATTTATTTCCTAACAGCATAGCCAGAATTGTTAGCCGATCTTCAGAAGATGGGTATTGAAGTAGTTCTTCATACCAATGTGGCATTGATGGCCAGCCTGCAAGTTCAGTCCAGCATAGTTGAGAGGATCAAGATGGCGCAATCAACAGATTCTAAGCTTCAGCGGCTCAGAGCGGAGTATGAAGCAGGACGAAGACCAGACATACATATTCATAAAGATGGTACTCTTCGACATGGGAGACGTCTTTGTGTACCCAGTGGTGATATCAGACAAAAGATCATGGCAGAGGCTCACAGTTCTCAGTATTCAATTTATTCCGATGGTACAAAAATGTACCGAGACATCTGTCAGCATTTCTGGTGGAATGGCATGAAGAGAGATAGCCCGATTTGTCTCTCATTATTTAGTTTGTCAGCAAGTTAAGGCTGAACATCAGAGACCAGCTGGACTTCTTCAACCTTTACCGATCCCAGAATGGAAATAGGAGCATATTACCATGGATTTTGTAACTAGGTTACCTAAATCCCCATTTGGAAGAGATGCTATCTGGGTGATAGTTGACAGGCTCACAAAGGTAGCTCATTTTATCCCTTTCAGAATTGGTCAGTCAACGGATCAGCTAGCAGAGATGTACCTCAAGCAGATTGTCAGATTGTATGGAGTGCTAGTTAGTATCGTATCAGACAGTGATTCAAGATTCACATCAAACATTTGGCTGAGTCTTCAAGAGAGCTTGGGGACTCGTCTCAAGTTCAGTTCAGCTTATGATCCGCAGACAGATGGTCAGTCAGAACGCACGATTCAGACTCACGAAGATATGTTGCAGTCATGTACACTCGACTTCGGTGGTTCATAGGAAGATCACCTGCATATCGTGGAATTCTCCTATAACAACAGTTTCCAGGCTAGTATCCAGATGGCACCTTTTGAAGCACTGTATGACAGGAAGTGCAAATCCTCATTAGCATGGGATGATATCGGTGAGAGATAGATGCTTGGTCTAGAGATGATTTTGCAGACAATCGAGGTGGTCAGACAATTCAGAGATCATCTTCGAGTTGCCCAAGATCGCCAGCACCATTGGGCCGATTCTCATCGTCGCCCCCTTGAGTTTTCTGTCGACGACCACGTGTTCATTAGGATCTCGCATACCCGTGGCGTCATTCGATTTGGCGTACAGAAAAAGCTTAGTCCTAGGTACATAGGGCCGTTCGATATCCTTGAGCGAGTAGGTGATGTGTCATATCATCTCGCTCTTCTACCGTCTTTATGTGAGGTACATGACGTATTCCATGTATCCCAATTACGATGGTATATTCCAGATTCGAGTCATGTCCTTGATCATTCGGAATTGGTTGTTGGTACCAACCTTTCATATAAGGAAAGCCCTGTATCCATTTTGGACCGAAGAGAGAAGGTGCTCAAGAGCAAGACTATTAGTTTAGTTCGTGTTGCTTGGGGTCATCGCTCTTTGGGCGAGTCAACGTGGGAGCGTGAGGATGATATTCGTTCGCGATATCCATGCCTATTTGACTCATAAGGTATAATGTCTTCCTTATGCCTTATGCTTTTAATTCCTTACTTGCATGAATGATTGCTTGATTTACTGCTAGTCGTAGCCTGCTTATGATTAATATAGCTTTACCCGACATCTCTAGCTTCTTGATTAAATTCCAAGGGCAGAATTCTTTTAAGGTGGGTAGAGTTGTCACTCCCGTTTCCCGTTATACGTATTTTCGTATGCGTATACGAGATTTCTAGCATTTATCAGGTGGACCGTAGTTAGGCTTATTTTGCTTAGCCTAGTCTTGGTTTAATCTTGACTTGGTTTATTTGACTTGTTTGGTTTGGCTTGGCTTGGCTTGGTTTGAGATGGAGAGGGTTGATATATAACCCAACTCCTTCTCTCTTCTCTCTTCATTCACTTCTTCATTTATTTATTTATCTTCTTCATTTACTTCTCCCACCTACCAAGTCCTAGGCAAATGCAACTTGCTTTATGAGGGATATCAAGTTTTATTGTTCCATTCTCTTTCTTACTTGATTTTAGGCCACTTTAGAACTTGACATTTTTTATTTTGGTGGATGGATTCATGTAGATCTAAGTTTATATTATTTTTGGTTTTCTTGGATTTTGATCTATTAAACATCATTATTTTCAAGTTTTGATTGTTCCGTGTTATAGTGAATTCAATTTTACCCAAAATGGACCTTTAAAAAGTTAGATTTCGACTTGTTTTGAGGTAGTTATGGCCAAAAGTATTTTTGGCCATTTCTATGTTCATCTGTGCTGATTCTGACAGGAATGATGAATAGTGCCCGAGCCGCATATGGGACTGCCGTATAGTGCCGCATAGTGTTCGAGCCGCATATGGGAGTGCCATATAGTGCCACATAGTGTCCGAGCCGCATATGGGAGTGCCGCATAGTATCTGAGCCGCATATGGGAGTGTCGCATAGTACCGCATAATATCCGAGCCGCATATGAGAGTGCCGCATAGTGCCGTATAGTGACCGAGCCGCATATAGGAGTATCATATAGTACCGTATAGTGCCGCATAGTGTCCGAACCGCATATGAGAATATTGTATAGTACCGCATAGTATCCGAGCCGCATATGGAAGTGCCGTATAGTACCGTATAGTATCCGAGCCGCATATGGGAGTGCCGCATAGTGCCGTATAGTTCTCGAGCCGCATATGAGAGTGCCGTATAGTGCCGCATAGTGTCCGAGCTGCATATGGGAGTGTCGCATAGTGTCGTATAGTGCCCGAGCCGCATATGGGAGTGCCGTATAGTGTCTAAGTCGTATATGGAAGTACCGCATAGTATCGTATAGTGCCGCATAGTGTCCGAGCCGCATATGGGAGTGCCGTATAGTGCTGAATAGTGCCGCATTGTGCCTATTTTGGCTGTTTTTGGCTATTTTAAGTCCTATTTGGCTGAATTGTGGCCAGAATTTCTCCCAACTTCTAACATAAAAGTTGTAGATCTTTTACTTGGCTTCAAGAATTTGTTATTAGCTATTTTATAAGAGTTTCTCTCATTCATGATAATATAAGGATAGAACACGATAATGGCCTGTTAAGGCGCACTCTTAGCCAGTAACAAGTAACAAGTAACTTGAGATGATAGTGGCCCGTCATGGCACACTCTTGATAAGTAAACCTAACATGATAATCTTGATATGCTGTTGTGACGGCTATCTTGACTTGCTAAGTAACACTTGTCTTGACACCGTGGGTGTTTGTGCTTGTATAAGATACATGTCTCGCCTTGTATCATATCTAGGACATGAATTCCTGGTTACCATGGTCAGGGATTCATATTGAATCTGACTAGGATAATGACTAGATTGATCTTGTAGTTCATGAAGATTTTTCCTAGCTACAGGCAGTCCCGTTATCTGGGAGCTTTAATTGGACTTGTAGCCTGCCGTCGAGCAGGGCACATTTCCAGTACACTGTCATGTGTTGCACCTCTAAGTCACCTAATCCATCTCTCTCAACTTGTGACCGGATAACCTGGATTAAGACTGCAGGGCTTGTGGCTGTTGGAACATCGCATTGCATCTTGCTAGTAACTAGACTTGTTATAACCCTAGTTAGTTAAAGTATAAAGTCGTACTCATTGTTTGGCCGTAAATAATGAATGAAGTCCAGTCTAGTCTTATCTAAGCAAGACTAATACATGGTTATTTCAGCACATTACTATTATGCTTTATCTTATCGATAACTGGTTAGAGACTAAGTTATGTTCAGGTGAAGGGTTACAATCTCGGTCCTTTTTTGGTTTATGGGTTGTAACTTGGCTACCAGAATAGTCCCTTAGTTGTCTTATCGTTTATCACCTTGTTTTTCCTAACTCATGTCTTTTCACAACAACAAAAAAACCTTTTAATGACGGCTAAAAAGCGTCATTAATGACGAACCATGACGCTTTTTTTTTCACAGCAACCATTATGAAAACGGGTGTTATAAATATTTTTTAAAAGCATCATAAAGAAACCGTCATGAATAGTTTCTATAAAAGCGTTATGAATAGTTAATATATAGTGCACAATTTAGAATAATTTTAAAACGTCATGAATAGATAATATGTATAGGCTCAATGCAGCACATTTATAACACTTTATATTATTCAAATTAGCATATTTATAATGCTCTATACTGCACAGTATATATTACATTCCAAAAACTTAACTTTATATATCACCATCTTTATTACATTTCTCAAAATAGAGTACATATCAACATCTTCATTACATTGAATTTCCAAATGCAGAATGTACCCAAAAAATATGAATAAATCTCTCTTTTGCTAACCAAATTATTAGAAATATTTACTTAAGTAGATTCTGACCATGGATCTTCTCTCTGCCATCTCTTGAAGATATCGGGAGTCCCAAAGAGAAGTAGTGTCACAACTGAGCGATGACTTGGTGATGCTGCAGCCGGCGCCGTCGTGGGAGAGCCTCATCCTCTGATCCCTTACTCTCGCCTGAACCCTTTTTGCAAAAAATCGAAAATGTCAGCTTAACACTTTAACCAGCCAAGTATACTATTGTATTTGGAGGATATCCCATTGCACAAAGAAGAAGACCCACCTGCGCGTTACAAATACACCATGGTTGAATCGAGTCAGCTAAGTAATAACCGAAATTAGTAATATATATATAAAATTCTGAAGTAGTTGACCAGCTGTTAGAGAGTGAAAAACAATTTGAATATAACTAAGCAGAAGACACAAGAATGAGAACGCCAAGCATGAATAACATCCACAAGCAACCCCCAAGGAAAGAAAACAACCCGATTAGTCCCTGCAATTGCATTTTTTCCTACTATGTTTTATTTGTATGACGACACAAATATAAAGTCCAAAATGCTCAAATAGTAGCCTTTTCCATAAGCTGATTTGTGAATCCCAGATACAGATTGCTATTGTTTATTAAATGTAACTTATGTTCAATGTCGCGAAAGACGCCCGCTAAGCAGTTAGAATGGGGCCTAATGACTAGAGGCCTATCCAGCATTGAGCATTATCCAATATCAAATTATAATGACAAATACAACTACAAATCAAGCATCAAAGGGCCAGTTTAAGAAATTTAAACTATACAAAAATGCAACTAAAAAGTTGAATCAATATTAGTTATTCATCAATCAATCACCTTAAAAAAGAGTAAGCACATTCTAAGAGGATTGATCATTGGTCACAATGGGCTTACCAACGCGTAAGAAGGCCCCCAGCAAACTAAGGCAGGGTCTAGGTCGGTGCATAGCACCCAAAATGGATTGGACCACCCGGGATAGATAGACCAGGCTGACACAAAAAGGATATTCACATAGGAAGGGGTCTTGGCAGGTCCTAGGCAGACGCTTATATGACACTGCTTTGCTTATAAATTACACTTGCCGATTCAATCAGATTGACAACATAAATTACACAAATTTAAACTTATAAGACATAAGATAACTTAGTTAATGACTCCAGTAAATAGAAGAGCAAGCCTTATTTAGTTCAAGAAATTAATATTAGCATCAAAAGTTAATCATTGCAAGAAAGCACATTAGCTTCACCTCTACGGGCATGAGAGGGCATGAGCCGTTACGTTTTCGAGCTGCTGAATCAACGTTTAGTTTTTCATGAACAATCCCACGCTTGATCATCTGCTTCCTCTTATACTGTATAAGTTTCGTGTGAACATCCTGGACAAGAACAAGCTAGTGTTAGATAGAAATGTGATGCCTTAATGCATAACAAGCGTACAAGTAGTGCAAGTGCACTCAACAACTTCTCAAAATAGTAATGACCATGAGTCTGCCAGAAACATATGATACATAGAAAACATATGATGCAAACCGAACACCAAAACATCTACGGCAAATAATCCATCTGTAGATGAGTAATGTGAGCAACACTAGGTTCGTCTTTGATACCAAAAACCCAAACCAAAGGATCCCATCAAAAACTGAAATCTAGTTTTCATATAGATCTATCCACAACCACAAGCACCGAAAACCCTAACCAAAGAATCCCATTTCTAGCAAAATTTCTCGGCGACAAAAGTACCGATCTTAACCACTCCTTCATAAAATAGCGAACATGTCAAGCTAGCAACTAAAAGCAGTAGACCACAGTTAAGGTAAGTTGCACATACACAAATACAACACGATAAAGGACACAGCAATACCGGTGCACACTGATTCGGGCGTGCCCCAAGTTTATTTTCTCGTGTCCGACGCGTGCGCGACGCGTGTGCGACGCGTGTCCGTACAAGCCACCAACACCTGCAGCAATTTATGTGAAATCAACAACCTAGATTTAACCATCGATGTCAAAACCCTAATCTAAGGATCCAATAGAAAATTAAAAGAATAAATTAGCCTCCAGAAAGACCAAACAACAATCACAGCACCAAAATCCACCGATCCGTAAGATTCCGACCGGATGTACGAAACAATTCCCAAAAATATAGCAAAATTTATCGAGGAAGACGCAGAGAAATTAGAAATTAGAAATCGAATTAGGGAGATTTGGGATCTGACCGCTGATTTCCTCTATTCGCTTCGAAACCCTTGAAAATTGCCTCTCTCTCTAGAGGGGGGGGGGATTTTCCCGCAAAACTGTAAACCAAATCAAAATATAATAAAAATAGAAATTTTAGGAGGGTGAATTAATTCTGGAGTGGATATATTAGGTGGGGAGCTCTGTTTCTAATGGGACACTTATTGGAAATTGATGACATTGACCAATTGGAGAGTGAGGAGGTGGGAAGTGAGAAAGTGCATACAGAATAGTATAGAGCAGAGAAGAGGACGAGCAGAACCCTAACGCTCCTCCTTCGCATTCTTGTCGATCGACCTGGAGGGCGACGAGGAGCGTGAGGCCCTCCTCGAAGATTTTGGATCTAGGGTTAGGGTTTTGGAGTTGGGGGAGAGGAGGAAGAAGAAAGGAGGAGAAGGAGAAGACCAGAATGTTTTGGAGGAGAGGCGGGCTATAGCAAGAATTTTTCCAACAATTAAACTTAAAAAATATTGCAAGTTTGCCACCGCTCTAAATTATTAATAACGCTTTGTTTTATAAACGTTATAAAAAGCCCAGAATTAGCCTAAACCGTCATAGAGAAAAGATATTTCGAACTTTGATGACGCTTCTTTATCAGCCGTCATGAAATCCACTTATCAAGCGTCATTAATAGGTCTTTTTATTGTAGTGTTTATTATCATTTATGTTCTCATGTGCTAATGTGTTGGTTTTCGTTCTTAAGTGAAGCCTCCTTTGTGGCACTTGCCCTTTCTGGGTCTGACCCAGCTGGTTTTGTATGACCAAATTTCGGAGTAGCTCCCGAGGATCTCCTTGTCTTCCAGCCAGATGGTGACCACTAGGCACAACCCTGACAACGAGTGGGTTCTTATTTGGCTCTCCCACTCCCTTGTAAAAATATTCTTTTGAGACGTTTAGCCGCCGAGCATGTGTTAGCTCGTTTGCAACTTTATTTACTATCTGCTTACGTACTGTAACATGATTGACAAATCCTAGGGTTGATCATGTATGACATAAACTCTTGCTAGTCCTCGTATTTTGTACGACTAGCTTCATGATCATCTGAATATATAATGTTTGGGATGCCTTACTTTGTATATCTGATGATCTAACATCTTGTAACATTTACTTACTAGCTTGTGATTGAGACACTAGGCTTGTTCATGACCATAAGAGACTGTTGGCTTGTAGATAAACCCTCATGCATCTAAACAGACGTGACCGTATTGCGAGGTAGAATTCACTTTAATATACATAGCTGGCTGTATCTGTCCTCCGCTCTCCAATATTCTGGTTCTGGGGCGTGACACCCTCCCTTGCAACGAACCCGAGAGGTTGCATCACATATACCTCTTCATCAAGATCTCCGTGGAGAAAAGCATTCTTTATATCTAGCTGAAGTAACAGCCAGTCATATCGAATGGCCAAGGCCATGAGGACACGAACGGATGTCATTTTGGTCACATGAGAGAATGTCTCAAAGTAATCCACACCATAGGTTTGAGATTATCCTTTGGCCACCAGACGAGCCTTCAGTCGATCAAGGGTGTCGTCCGGTTTTACCTTAATCGTGAACACCCATTTACTGCCGACTGCCTGTTTACCATTAGGTAAGTCGACTAAGTCCCAAGTATGATTCTTCTGGAGAGCTTTCATCTCCTCATTCATAGCAGCTCGCCAACCAGGATGTTGGAGACCCTCCTCAGCGGTATTGGGGATCTGAATCCCATCAATAGTAGCCACCAGAGGCTGAGTATGATTGGTAAGTTCTTTGTAGCTGTTAACATACAAGGGATGATCACGACAGGCACAACGAGGACATTCTAGAGGCGAAATCGCTAGAGCTGCTTGCGAAACAGGTAGAGCTACTGGTGGAACAGATGGGGGCAACTCATTAGAGCCGGAGCCACTGGTAAAACCAGAGAAGAAGGATTCTGTGGGCGATGTCGGCAATGGCTGAATTGGTGTATATGGACCATCTACCTGGGAGACTGGCTCGGTAAGGAAGGGCACCCGTATGGAAAGCTGTTGTGTTTGAGGAGGAAATAAAAAAAATCCTCTTCTGGATAGACCAGAGGAGCTGGACCCGTTGATTGTGGGAATGGTAGAAATTTTGTTTTTACAAAGGTAACATCCCGAGTGAAAAAATATCGCTTTAAGACAGGGAAGAAACATCGATACCATTTCTGATCTTTAGGATACCCAAGAAAAATATATTGTATTACCTTAGGATCTAACTTAAAAAGGGTTGGTCGGGTATCCCGAATATAGCATAAGCAGCCAAAGATGCAGGGAGGCAGAGGAAATGGTTCTCGTCCAGGTAAAAGCCTAAAAAATAGAGAGCTACCATTAAAAACTGACGATGGCATACGGTTAATAAGATAACAAGCAGTAAGAACCGCATCCGACAAAAGGTGCTTGGGAGTACTTCTTGAAACATAAGAGCATGTGTTGTTTCTAATAGATGACGATTTTTCCGTTTGGCTACACTATTTTGTTGTGGTGTGTACGCACAAGAGGTTTGGTGGATGATGCCATTGAGGGCCAGATGTTTATCGAGATCACGTGATAAATACTCACGGCCATTGTCACTCCAAAAAATTTTGATTGCAAGGCCAAATTGTGTTTGAATTTCAAAATGAAAGTTGCACCAGATGTTAAATAATTCAGAGCAATTTTTCATCAAATAAACAAAAGTGACACGTGAGTAATCATCGACAAAAGTAACAAAGTACTTAAAACCCATAACAGAGTCAATCGGACAGGGTCCCCATATATCAGAATGCACCAACTCAAAAGAAGCGAAAGCAATTTTATTTGGACTCACCGGATAAGAAACCCGATGATGCTTAGCTAAACTACATGGCTCACAATGAAAAGAATAGTAAATATCTAAAGATGGGTACATTTTCTGGAGAGCTTGGGACGATGGATGGCCTAACCGATAATGTAACTCAACAAGATCGAGTTTTATGCTGGCACATACAACAGAAGAAGTTGCGTCGAACAGGTACAAGCCTCCAGCCACATGAAAATTTTCGATAGTCTTTCCAGTTTTCAGGTCCTGAAAAATACAACCATCAGAAAAATATTACCGAGCAATGTAGTTCACGAGTAATTTGACTAATAGCAATTAAACTGAACGGCTTCCCAGGAGTAAGCAGTACAGAATTGAGTGACAGTCTGGAAGAAAGATTGGCAGTTCCACGGCCTCGGACAGTCAAGAAACCTCCATTGGTAATAGTAATGCCAGAAGCACGATGTACAGGTACATAATCATATATCATACCTGCATCACCAGTCATGTGAAAGGATGCACCAGAGTCAATTACCCATTGTTTGGGTTTTACTATATATGTGGCTAAGTATCCGGCTGTAGAACCAGATGTGGATGCTTCACCACGACGTTGGGCCTGGAAATCAAAGAACTCTGTATATGAGTCCGAAGTCATCTGAATAGATCAGACACCATCATCAGGGGCGTCATTGGTGATATTAGTAGCAGGTAATTTAGTGCATTGCCAATAGAAATATCCAAGCTGAGCACAGTTAAAGCATGTGCACGTACTACTAAAATAAGCCAGATTAGCGACGTCCAGATACGTCGCTAATTAAGGAAAACACGTCGCTAAAGGTAATTAGCGACGAGTTTAGCGACAAAAAATGAAGGTCGCGAAAAAGCTAGTCGCATATGAGAAATTTGTCGCCCTATGTCGCTGTTTGCGACGTCACTGTCATGTCGCTGGGTCATCGTAAAGTTAGTGATGGAGAGCGACAAAAACTGTACGTCGTAAAATTAGCGACATAATGCGACTACTTATGTGATGACATGGCATGCCTGCCACGTCAGCAATGTAGCGACGTGCAGCGACGTCACGCCGCTAATTAGCGACGTATTAGCGACGTCCCCATATGTCGCTAGACGTCGAAGATCCGTCGCTATCCGTCAGAGAATACTGAAAAAAATTTAAAAAAATATAATGTGTATTTTTGTTATGCTGTGTGTCTGTGATTACAGTGTATGTGAAGTGCAGTGTTCGAACCATCGACAGTTTCGCTTACTGTTCTATGTTTTATCTTGGATAAAAAGAGCAACAGTTCAGGGTGCACTTCTCATAACTTCCTCTTCACGTCTTTCACCTTCTCGGGATCCTGTATGACGTTCCGAGAGTGTGATGTATATGAAAATGAAGCTATCAGAAGTACACCCTGAACAGTTGCTCGTTCTGTCCAAGATAAAACATACAACAGTAATCAAAACTATCGATGGTTCCGAACACTGCATTTCACATACACTGTAAACACAGACACACATCATCACAAAAATACATATTATATTTTTTTTAAAATTTGGGCAACACCTCCTTTGTATATCAGATCACGCTTATAACCCAGCGCAGGTATATTTGTCATCCCCATCGCAGATATCATCATAATTAACAGTCTCCTATTATAACAGTCTACAACTAATAGATGAATAACAGTCTCCCATAATAACAGTCTACAACTAAATATCATACATGTACTCAATAAAAATACCAACAAATTAAATATCACAAACATACATGTCCAACAGAGTCAAATAATAATAAAAATCAGTGTACAGAATAGTCAATGGGCCCATAGGGCCAATACATACAAAGATGATAAAAATATCTACTGGATCACTGAGGACCCCTGCCGTGCATCTGGGATAGCATGTACTCATACTGCTCCTGTGTGAGCTGTACCGTAGGGACAGTAGGAGGCAGCGCAACGTCTGGAGTCGGCGATGTCGATGTACCTGGAGAACGTATCTGCTCCAGCACTCGTAGTCGGTCATCATGCGCAGCAAGGGTACTCACCATCCTCTGAGTACTCTCCTTAAGAGAAGTATGTAGCTGGGTGAGTGAGGCAGCCACGGTCCTCTGCGATCCCTCCAGCTCGACCTGTCTACGCTCTGTGCGCTGCGTAGACTCGGTGAGCGTGTGCAAGCTGGCAGCTGTAACCTGCTGCAGACTCATCAGCTCCTGTATACTGCGCTCGACCGCATCAAACTGTCCGGTGATCATCGGATCGTCGGATCGTCGATCTGCTCCAGCTTCCTAAGAAATCTGCTGCTGCAACTCGCGATACAGCTCGTGGAGCTGATGACAAATATCCTGAGCTCGTGATGACGCCTGCGAAGCTGGAGACTGCGTACTGATAGAGGGGGTCCGGGATGACTCTGAAGCCAAATAGGTGCCGTAGGATCCAGTACCGTAGTACGTACCCTTCTGAAGATCGCCAACGACGGTCATCCAAAGGTCGTCCGGCGATGGAGCTGTAGGCGGCTGGAAGGAAGTACCAGCCCCTCCCTCTGCTGGCGTACTAGCAGCAACAGCCGCCTCCTCTTGTAGCCGAAGAAACTCGGCCTAGAATAATATTTGCTAACGTGTAAGTGTTTGCTAAAGTCTATATTGATATCTATTATCATGTTTTATAAATTATAGTAAATTAATATATAGAATAGAACGTACATATGCCTGTGTCGCCCTCTCATCAATGAACTCCCCAGCCCTCCGATGGATGACCAGGAAGACGGTCACCATGTTCGGATCGTCACCCTTTTTTACCTGTTAAAATATATTATCTTTTATTGGTATTAAATATTCTATCCAACTATATATAAAATAATGTCCGTCATAGAAAATGTACCAGACGATGAAAATGCTTCGTCATCGGAATGGAGCCACCACACCACTTACTGGCGCTCGACCGCGCCACCTTGGCCTTGTTAGACCGCTCCTGGTACTTGGCCTCGCCGAATCTAGCCTTCATCACAGTCTACTGCTCTAGCGTGATCCAACCATGGATCGACTTTTCGGAGCGATCACGAGACTTCTGGTCGTGGATTGCATCACGAATGAGCTTGCCTGTGACGACAGAAAATTGGGCCTCGATCTTCGCCGCCCAGTGTGGTGGATAGAAATAGGTCCTCTACAAGAAGTAAAATAGAAAAGTTATATAATATACACAAATGATTATTAAAATTTAAAAATAAACAAATTTTTTACCTTAAAGTGGGCCAACCAAAAGGCCTTCCTATCTGCGGGAGCATCTGAGTAGTTAATCCAAGGCCCACTATAGTTCTGCATCAGATATAACCCCAGCTGTCTCTGTACTGCAGGAGGCCGATATCTATACAATAATAAATTTTATGAATATATATGTACATATAATCATTTGAGAAATATATATTAACTAATTAACTTACTTTATAGGCCTGTCCATCTAAATCTCCATACGTATCTCGTCCAGGGGAGCGCATGGAGGGTCGCTCTCACCTCCTGCCTGGGCAGGATCAGTCTGATCGCCGTCCTCAATATGCTCGGCGTCGGCTCTTCCTATAGAGCCGTCGACAGGAGGAATGCTAGACGCGGGATCAGGAATGCTGGACGACGAGGGTGGAGTTGCCAACCTGCTGGAACTGCCCTGTCCCGGTAATGGACCGGGAACAGAACGATACACTGGCGTACTCGATGATAAGGATGAGGGTACGGAATCTACATCCCCAGCCCGAGGCAGACGGGACTGCCTAATAGAATATCCTCCGCGTCGTCCTCCTCCTAGTCTAGTCATACCTGATAATAACATATGACAATAAAACAATATACATATTTATATGATAGACATCACAGATTTTTGAAAATTTTCATAGTCACAGATAAAAGTGTCACTAAAGTGTCACAGATTTATATGATAAAAGTGTCTCTAAAGTGTCAAATATGATGATAAAACAAACGTACATATTTAATCCTCTTCTGAAAATTCAACTAGTTCGTTTAGATCTTCTTCTTCTTCTTCTTCTTCTTCTTCTTCTTCTTCTTCTTCTTCTTCGTCCTCCTCTGCATCTTCACTTTCATCTGCATCTTCCTCTTCAGATAATTCTACTTCTTCTACACAATTAGATGTATAATGAGGAACTTCCGTCGTGTACACTTCTATAATATTTTTTACATGAGGTAGTTCATTCTCCTGATAAGCTATATCGTCAACCTCAAAGGTATTTCAAGCTTTGGTCTTGCATACTGCCCACCAGTCCGACCTTATTGTTCCCCGTTTAGGATAAATTATGAAGTACACGAGCTGAGACTAACTTGATAGGACAAATGGTTCATAGACTTGATATCGATGCCGATAGTTTATATCCACAAGTTTTTCTTTTGTTATGTGTGGCCTACCTGACCTCACATCATCATTAAATATGTTTAAAATAACATCGTTCAATTAATGTAATAGTATAATAATCAACACTATTAAAATAATATAGATGTATTAATTACTTACCCCTCCAGCTTCTCTACTTTATCATCGTCGCAGTTGAGTAATACATACACCTGAGTAGCCCTTAGCTCATCATCGTTCAAATATCTCTTCTTCATTTTACCCGATGGCTTTTCTGGGGCATTGAATACATTCAGTATTGTATCATTACAATCATGATCTCTGTTGTCATTTCTGGAAGCTCTCGTTCTATTAGTTACAACATGAGGCTTGAAATACATCGAACAAAAGTTTATAATCTCCTCGAGAACATAGGCTTCACAAATAGAACCCTCGACCCGTGCCTTATTTTTTTACCTTTTTTTAGGTGATTCAAATGTCGTTCGAACGGGTACATCTATCGATATTCGATGGGTCCACTAACACGTGCTTTATAGGATAGATGAATCGACAAATGCTCCATAGAGTCAAAGAATCCAGGAGGAAACACCCTCTCTAGCTTGCACTGTGTTACCGCAATGTCCTTCTCTTGCTTTTATAGACGAACAACGAGCAATTTCTTAGAACAAATATCCCTGAAGAATATGCTAAGCTCCGTCAATGGATCCCAAACTGCCTGCGGTAAGAATTCCCGAAATGCAATCGAAATTAACCTCTCCATGAATACGTGACAATCATGGCTCTTCATACCCGTCAATTTATTTTCCTTCGGATCGACACATCTTCTCAGATTTGACACCTATCCGTTTGGAAATTTTAGGCCCTGGATCCACCGACAAAGTCTCACTTTATCCTCCTTATCCAATAAGAAAATTAACTTCGACAGGAACTGTTTTCCATTCTCCTCTATCAAATGCAACGCAAGGCGTTTGCATATTTCTTCTAAGTCCAATCTGGTCTTAGGATTGTCTTTCGTTTTTCTCTTTACGTCCATCACAGTATTAATTATTTTATCAAACACATTCTTCTCAATATGCATGACATCAAGATTATGTCTGATCAGATTGGTACTCCAATCCCAGAATATGCTCCTCTTTGTCCAGTTATGATCTCTACCAAATCCATCGCACTTGTACCCAGTTGTAGGATCTTCGATAGCACTTGGAAAATCTCTAACCTCCTCCCATATCGTGGCTCCGTACCACCTTGGCGGTGGATCACCCTTCTCTACTACGCCGGCACGGTATGCATTCATGTTCCTTCTGAACGGATGATCTTTTGGCAAAAATTGTCGATGACAATCAAAGAAGCACGGTTTTCTTCCGTGTTTCAAGCAGAAAGCCTTAGTACGGTCCATACAATACGGATATGAGAGACGGCCATGAGTGCTCCATCCAGATAACATTCCATAGGCCAAAAAGTCATTGATGGTCCACATAAGGGTTGTCTTCATCTGAAAATTCTGCTTCCTAGAAATATCGTACGTGTTAGCGCCTACTTTCCATAACTGATTCAACTCATCTATCAAAGGCTATAAGTACACATTAATGTTCCTCTTGGGATTGTTCGGACCAGAAATTATAACGGTTAGAAACATGTATTGAGTCTTCATGCAAATCTAAGGCGGTAGGTTATACGGAGTGACAATCACAGGCCAGCACGAATACTGGGATTCCGAAAGACGAAAAGGAGTAAAACCGTCAGAAGATAGCCCCAACCTGATATTACGCGGATCTGAAGCAAAATCAGGATACACTCGATCAAAGTGCTTCCACGCTTCTCCATCGGATGGGTGATCCAACACTCCTTCAATCTATTCTCGCATGTGCCAACTCGTATTTTCGGCCGTCTCTTTCACCATAAATAATCTTTACAACCGCGACGTTAAAGGCAAGTAGTACATTGAATCGGTCGGTCTTCTTGCACCGGTAGACCTTCCTGTACTAGTTGTCTTATAGCAATCAGCAACACAAAATCTGTACACATCTGCGTCCTTGTCGTCTTTGTAGTACAGTATGCATCCATTGCGACAAGAATCGATTTTCTCATATCCCATCCAGAGTGATCTGATCATCCTGTTAGACCGATAGAAGTCTTTAGGTAACTTAGCACCCGCCGGCTAGATCTCTATAATCAACTCCAACACTCGGTTGTAGCATTCTTACGACATGTTAAAATCTGACTTAATGCTCAATAGTCTTGTAACCACCTCCAACGGTGAATGATCCTTACAACCAGGATACAATAGAGTTCTTACATTCTCAAGCAACTCCATGAACTTTACAGCATCGACATTTGGTGCCTCCTCTGCAGCATCATGAATGAAACTAGGCCCCGCAGTATCGAGAACCATGTTCACGCACCCGTCGTCGTATGCATGATTATCTGAAATAAAATTAGGTCTCGCATGCATATACGGCTCAACATAAGGCTCCGGCTCTGATGCTAAAGACATAAGTTCTCCGTGTGCGGTCCACTGATAGTAATTAGGCATGAAATCCCTCGAGTACAAATGATATATCACTTCCACTTCTGGATAATATTTCACGTTATGACATTTCACACACGGACACTTAATTTTGGAGCCGTCCATGTACTGAGGGAACGCCTTAGCAAACTGCAGGAACTGCTCTACTCCCGCTATGTATTCATCCCGCACACTATACATATCATCAGGATGACGATTGTACATCCATGAACGATTTTGCAAGTAGTAATTTATATCCATTTGGAAATAATTCTGCAAAGATGGACACGCATTATCCAATAGGCACAAATTCGTATATTATGTCTTATTATGGGACACACATTAGTAGCGGACAATTACTAATAACCATGCTATATCGCACATAAGTTCTTGTGCATCCAACGTGTACACATACGCTATCGATTCTTACTGATGCCAATCTCATTCACACACACTAGATTCGTTTCAATATCGCCAGGGTCAAGTTGAAAATTGTCTTAACATCAATTTTCAAGACTTGAATATAATGTCACCTACAACCGATATCTAAGACCCCATGACAAAGTCAAGTATACCCCATGAATATAATGTCACCTACAACCGATATCTCATTCAGACACACTAGATTCGTTTCGATATCACCAGACCATATATATATATAATGTCACCTACAACCGATATCTAAGACCCCATGAATATAATGTCCCTATATACATTTAGTATCACACACTAATCAATTACTCTCAACTCTACACACACACACACACACACACACACACATATATGTGTAGCTATATTTACCTTATAACTTAGTATCTTGAGATACCCAATCCTTACCTACACTTGGCTAGATATGTGTAGCTATCATGTACTTTAAAACATTATGCATAAGCCTACTCCAGTGTCTAATATCCTGAGGCTTAGCTAGATAGTCAAACCTTGGTAAACTTGTCAAATGGGTCCACTAGTCAACTTGATTTCATTACTCAATATCTAGGTCAACTATAGCTAAACCATGCCCAACCTCACAACCAGAACATTAACCAAGCTAAAACTATCCAAAATCCCCTATCAACTACAAATCTTATACATATCTTACTAGTACACACTGATTTAGGGTGACCCATGCCTGCCTACTGGCTCTTGTACACACTCATCACACTCTTCATAGCTGCTTCCTTTAGAAAACAGGGACAGACACTATTTTCTGTACACAACTATACACCCACACCAATTTAAGCTCTTTTTTCATACACACAGATAATTAACATAAACACATACATATACCTTACTCCCCCCTAACCTTACCACTAGTCCTTGCCTAAGAGCAGTGAGCATTGGCCTTCTCTTGCCTGTAGGGCTTCCATAGTATCCCCCAACCTGTTGCATTGCATAAAAGGCATGGCAGACCCTACTACTGCTGTTCTCTTCTATATTCTTATTATACTAGCACCATTCTCACATTCTAAACAGAGTGCAATAACCAAATCCCTCATCCATTGCCTATCATGAACCATCCATTCCCATTCACTATACTCGACTATATACAATATATATATATATATATATATATATATATATATATATATATATATATATACTTAGAACTTATGTATCTATCCAATTTTACATGCACACCTTGCACCATGACACCCAAACTGATACCATCACTGTAGCTAACCGATATTAACACTACACTCTCTAATTTTTCTCATCCACTCTCAAGCCAAATGGCCAAGTGGCCGTAGCCAACCCTTCTCCTTATGACTAATTCCATGCTTCTACTACTACAGGTTCTTCACTGACCCTCTCATATGTTCACTCACTCACACAAGCATCCTTTCTATCACTCAAGCCCAGAATTACCAACTTCCTCTAACCTTATTCCCAAATTTCCTCTTTATCTCTCCAACACTCACACACGCATGAAAGGAGAAAGATCTGTCAAAGAGACAGTACATGGTTATTAAGTAGATCAGGAATGAGATCAATGCAAGAAGTGGCTTCATACCAAGTACCTATGGTCTGCACAAAGTCTGGATAGTACAAGGTAAGGCCTCCAGGTACATTATCCCTCACCAAAACCATCCAAATCTCATACTAATCTGTAAGGAGTAATCAGTACATACTCTTGGTAGTTAAGACACTTAAATAAACTCAAGCTCCCAAATCTCATAACTAAACCTAATCCCCAAGAGGACTGATACTAGGCAGTGCTAAATCCAGATGGATAAACCCATTACATATAGGTTAATACCTATTCCTAAGGCAAGGCAAGACAATCTAATACCTGAATGATATCAAGTGCCAACACTACTCAAACACACACAATAGCTGTGTGTGTGTCCGTGTGTGTCTGTGTATGTGTGTGTCCGTATGTCTCTGTGTGTGTGTTCGTGTGTGTGCGTGTGTCTCTGTGTGTGTGTGTGGGAGAGAAGGAGTAGGAGGAGTTAAGTTAGGGTTTACCGGAGAGGAGGAGTAGCTCGGATTGGGGGAGGAGGAGCTCGACGGGGGGTAGGGGTCACCGGAGGAGAGGGAGTCACCGCGGGGGAGGGAGTCGCCGGGGGGGAGGGAGTCGCCGAGAGCTCGAGGGAAAATGGATTGGGGGAGGAGGAGCTCGAGGAGGAGGAGCTCGACGGGGGGGTTGGGGTCACCGGGGGGGAGGGATTCGTCGGGGGGGAGGGAGTCGCCGAGAGCTCGAGGAAAATTTACGAAATTTTTGAGTTTTCAAGTGAGGGGGAAAAAAGAAACAGGACTGTGCCCTAAGTAAAAAAGTTAGCGACGTCAACTGTCGACGTCGCTAGACGTCGCAACCATTTTAATATATGGTGACATATTTTAATAATATGTCGCTGAACGTCGCTATTCCGCGACGTAATTTAACTACTGTCACTGAACGTCACTATTCAGCGAGTTTTGCGATGTCAATAGAACGGAGTCGCTATATTATATATTTAGCGACGATATTTTATTCCACCGCTAAACAATGTCGCTAATATAGCAAATTTTAGTAGTGACGGTTTTTCTCTATCACGACCGCCATTGTCCCGTCCTCCATCACGATCAGCATTACGGCAATACCGTCGGCCGCCATGAACCCCATAAAATCCTGTTCGAGCGGCCCCAAGAGCAGAACGATCAGTAGGAGTATCACCCGGAGTTGTCTCAATGACTTTGGCAGCCCGAAGGACACGATAGTGTGCTTCCAAGAGTTACGGTACATCAGATCCAACAATAATCGGAGAACGAGCAGAGTCCGTATCAGGACAGAGAGAGGCGAAATAATCCATGACATGAAGCTGCTCACGTTGAGCCCGTGCTTCATTAATATCCGACGTAAGAGGTAGTACGATGTCGATCTCATCCGTCATAGCCTTGAAGGCCCAAAAATGATCTTTTTAAGATTTGTCTCCTTGACTTGCATGGTACACACGAACGGCCGAGTCATATATACGAGACAAATCACGTTTACCATCAAATGCCGCCACCAATATTTTCCATAACTCCTTCACGGAGTATGTATTTTGAACTTTGTCTTCCACCGATGGTTCCATGGAGTTCATCAACTGTGTAAACAGTCGAATGTCATCTGTCTCCCATTGTTTAAAGATGGGATCATCGTCTACTGTAGGGTTTTCAGTCAGATGTTTGGACAACCGCATTCCTCGAAGTATCTTCTTGACCTTCTTTCTCCATGTCGAGTAGCCCTTTGGCCCTTCCAACTGTCGATCGACAAGTCGAATAGAGGAAATCGTCGTGCTAGTGCCTGCTAGTGTCTTGCCGATACTAGTATCTGTGGTACTGTTATTCGCCGTAGAGTCTCCCATTTGTCAGAGATTCGACTGTCGATGTGTTCTTTCCACTTGATAAATACAACAACTCTACCAATGCGCTAAAAATGGAGCCAGAACCGGCATATACACATAGAAAGTAGAGAGTGTGGATCACAAGCCAGGTTAGAGAGATAACCCATGGTAACCTCTGATAGATCCTGGTATGAAAATCAAGGAATGAAACAAAGATTCATGCACAACAAACCATATGGTGCTCTTTGTTAAATTTCCAGTATTGATGGGCAGAGGTTCCTCCAAATGTTTTCCCTTTGAGTATTCCAACAATGAACTTTTTTGGAGACTAAACTAGGGTTTGGAGGGAGTGGGTGGTGGCTGATGGAAGGAGATGGATAGGGTTAGGGTTTGGAGGCATCGGGGGGGGGGCTGACAGGAGACGAAGGGGAAAGCAGGGGGGCTGACCAGGGGAGGCGCTGACAGGAGGCCTGCAGGGGGCTGACATGAGACCAGAGGGAGCGGAGGGCTGAGCAGCGGAGGGTTGCTGACAGGATGCCGGGGAGGGGGGTGGGCAGCAGCAGCGGGGGGGGGGGGGAAGAGGCGGCTAGGGTTATTTTGTGTGGAGAGGCTAGGGTTTTGCCTCTGATACCATGTAGAAGGAATTAATTAGATGATTATTATTGATGAAAGACTATATATATATATATGAGAGGCTAGCCTCATCTCCTATTATTCTAAGCAATGTGGGACTAAAGCCCATTAACTCATAACTCTAATATAACACTTAACAAATATAAACTGTTCTCCTTTGCTATTTCGACTCATTCTCAGAAATTATTTTCTTGTTTGATCTGTCTCCAGGATGGTCGAGACTTGATCTCATCGCCCAGGACAGAGGGACACTGATGAGAGGTCTGCCACCTCTCGTCCTCAGCAGCCAGCCCCCAGTACTGTAGCCCCAGTTATGCCAGCTGGGGTGGGTGCTTCAGCTGTATTCGGAGGAGCTCCTCCAGCAGTACACAGGCAGAGCCCAGTCATTTCGGAGATGCTCCAGCAGCAGCAGCCACCTTCAGAATCTGTCGACGCAGTCTACCTGTTTACTTTCTTCCAGCAGTTCATGGAGGCCCAGCATGCCCAACTGCAGCGTCAGACGGCAAGTTTCAGTCGGGGCATCGATCTGGCCCTAACGACAGTTGAGAGGGCTATAGCTCAGCTACGACAGTTCAGCAGCAGCATCAGCCAAAGGAGAAGGGCATACAGGATTTCTAGAAGATGTACCGACGGGACTTCAGGGGTACAGAGGGCATCCTGTACGCAAATGAGTGGATCGAGCACATGGAGGAGATCTTCAGGCTAGTAGAGATTCTAGCAAGACTGCAGATTAAGACAGCGGCTAGTATGATGCAGGATTTGGCTTGCACGTGGTACCAGACAGACCCGAGGGTTAGTACAGTTGGGCTGACTTGGACAGCTTTTAAGAAGTTGTTTAAGGAGAAGTTTTTCCCCGACGCAGCGCTTGGTGCCCTCGAGACACAGTTCGAGGCTTTGGTGCAGGGCAGTCATACTATTGAGGAGTACGTCGGGAGTTCTACCGTCTGGGCAGGTTTATTGAGAAGCTTTCTGTGGCGACGAAGGCCCGAAGGTTCAGAAAGGGACTAGTCAAGGAGGTGAAGTCCTATACCAAGAGTGTCTGTAGCGCCACTTTTGAGAAGATCCTGGTGGGTGCCTTAGCAGCAGAGGATGATCTTGAGCTGAGGCTTAAGAGGGGGCAAGACACTCAGGAAGCCAGTGGTAGCGGAGGACCGGTCATGTAACGCCCCAGTCCTAAAATACGTAGGACTAGGAACGTAGACATGCCAGCTGTATTCATACGAAGTGTAGCACCCAGTTTCCCAAATGAGGGTAATTTTGAAATTTCGTGTTTATAATTATTTTAATAATGATATTTAATTCATGATATGATTTTTGGTGATTTTAAATTATTTTAAAATTATTTAAATCAATAACTTGTGGTTTTGACGTTTTGCTAGTGAAACCCTAGAGACTGTTTGACCTAGAGCCCAACCATGTGATTATGATATTTTAATATCATTTTTGGCCTAAGAATATTTTTGCATTCGACCTCTTTGAATTATTTTGATATCATTTTATTATTTATGATATTGTTTTGGGGTTATTTGAGTCGGGTTCGAATTTCAACTCAATCCGACTTGAAACGGGGACCCGGGGGTAGTTTGACTCTAGTAGGACCTACACACTAGTTAGGCATGACCCACATGATATTAATTTTAGTCCACATGACAGAAATATTTTAGTTAGAGGTTAGACTAATTATTATGGATAAGGTTAGTGTGATTAGAGACTTTAGAATGACTAATTTAGCCCCAACCAATTAGCCCTTTCCTAATACTCATAGAATAGGTTAGTGGGGGCATTTTGGACATTACCAAAGTAGGACAAATAGCCCCATATGGCCAGCCACTTTGGGAGAGGATAGGCTCAAGTTCATTTCATTATTCTCATCCACACTCTCTCTCTCTTGTTCTTCCCCAAATTCCTAGAGAGCAATCCCTCGCAATTTCTCCACCAAATCCTTCCATTTCACCACCAAATCTTCTTCTTTCCTTCTCCATTCTAGCCAAGGAGGAAGCTACCCAAGTTTGGGAGGATTCAGAGCTCGTTCGTGTCCTTTTGGAATCTCTACGTGTCGGTGTCGCTCCGGGAAGACTTTTCTTCGATTCGATCTACCAGGAGGTATAAATCCCTTCTCCTTTTTATTTCTTCATACATATAGGTCTATTTTAAACCCATAGGAATGACCACCATGGTTGTATCTCCATTTGTGTCCATTTCGTGTCCATTTGGAGGTCATAGGAGTGTCCTTTGTGTTGTGGTTGTGTCCATGTGGGAAAATCCCAAATTTGGACACACTATGTGTTGTTGTTATGTATGAATGAATTATTACATGTTTAATCTCATATTTAGTATTGGAGATGTGTTCTATAGTGTCTTATATATATATATATATATATATATATATATATATATATATATATATATATATATATATATATATATATATATATATATATATTAGTGTAGAGAGTGAGTTCTTGATATATTATGTTATATACTTGTGTTCTTATGTATCAAACTACCCAAATCCGTCATGATTTTTATCCACGTTTTTAATTTCAGCCCTAACTTAGAAATATCATAACTTCTAGCTCAAAGCTGGGTTTAATCTTCCGTTTTTTTTAAAAGAAGCGTATTGAAGTTAGCTTTCCAAAAACATATATTAATAGGCCTAATTCTTTCTGTAACTTTCTAGAGAATTATTTGAGTGCCAGCTGTACGAAAGACAAACGCGTTCTCGGTGTTTTTGCGATTCCGAGAGTTTCCGGAAATGAAAATACGATCCGTTTGAAGTTTCGGAAAGCTAACACATAGATCTATAACATACTTTAATCCTAGATTTTAATTCATGCTGAGATGGTACAGTATTGATTATTAGTAGAAGTTACTATTCGGAATATGCATTTTATGCACCCTTGTGTGTAATATAATGTTCTATTTGATTTTAACCCATGTTAATGTATATACATTATGTAATTAAATAGAGAATACAAGCATGAGTAAATATTTAAATAAATGATGTATGAGGTGTAAGTATCCTATCTAATGTAAGCATGTATAAGTATGGCTTGTAATGAATATGTAGGTTCCATAGTATGTAATGTATGGTGCATATAGTGGTACAAGAGAATAAATGAATGATGAATGAATGCAAGCATGAATGTAATATAATAATAGATGTAATGTATGCAATATACAAGTTAATAAGATGTAATGTTCTATGTTAACACAAATCCTACATTACCTCATGTACCCCCTTACACTATGTTGACACTATCATACTTGACACATTGTTCACTTACACTTTGACACTCTTTGATATGTATACACTATGTATGCCCATTTAATCCTTACTTGCCCCTTTGCCATGTTCACATACACACACATAGCCTCTTAAATAAGTATTTATGAATATAGTTAACTTAGCTATGTATGTATATTATATATATGTTAGCATATTGTGTTGTAATATATAAGTTTATATAACCATTTGAAATGCCATGATTATAGACCTAATATTGAATACCAATATATGCATGTGTATATATGTGTAGACATATATAGCTTAAAGTAATAGATTACCTAGTGTATATCCAATGTGAATTCTTGCCTATTTGAGTATTGAATAATTGCATGCTATATAGAGTTGGGTGTATGTTGGCTTGTATAGCCTTGTATTGATGTGTGCTTGCTAGGATAGTCTTGGTTAGGCCTAGTAAGACTTGCTGGGTTAGGACATGACCTAGTTTGACCTAGTTTGACTAGTGCAGTTGACCAGAGTTGACCAAGGATTGACTTTGGCCTAGTTTGACCTAGATTCATGTAGAATGCATTGTAGTGCTTTATATTACCCTTCTGGACATGTTGTGACTTGTGTTGTTCTAATTAGGAGCCAGACACCTCTTCTCGGACAGTATCTTTACCTTGGATATTCAGATATCAGGCGAGTACATTCTCTGATCTTTTCATACTTGTCTGGACTATACTCTTGCTCTAGATTACTTTACTTGATGCTGTCATGTATCTTCACGGATTAGTACTATATGGATCCTTTCCTGAGATGTTATCCCTCTACGGGTGCATCGGGTATTTTATGTTCATGTACTTTATTATGTGCATCAGGTACTCCTTGTACTCGTACTAATTCATGTTTTTACATATTCTCGTGTGCTTTCATGTGCTTCATATGCTTTCATGTACTTTATCATGTGCCTCATGTACTACTCATTACATGAGTTCACGTATCTTAGCTGTATTTATGTGCTTATAACGTAACTTGAATGGATCCTTGTGTATTGATTGGGGCGGGATGAGTAGAATTGGTTATGTGAACACTATCCCCAGTAGCTGTATTCATGTGGCTCCTTATTTGTATTCATGTGCCCTTAAGCCGTTTACATAACCATATTGTGCTCTAAATCACGTAGCCACTTACAGTCTCTACTATCATGTATTTACTTTCAATTACAAAATATCTCCTGTTTACTCGTACTTCCATTCAGCACTTCCTGTATTTTACTCTATTGCATGATTTATACTCCTAACCTGCTATGAACTGTTTGAGAGATATGTGCTCGCTCCTGTCCTGACTGGACCTGTTGATAAATTTTATAGATAGCCTGGAGGTTGCCTGCTAGCCTAGAGGAGACAGTAGAGGTTGCATAGATAGCTAGGGTTTTTGCTTATAGTTTATTTTCAGTCATCTTGAGTTGTATTTATGGATTACTGTATTTGGGTTTTGAGATGTATTCTGAGTTTGTATCTTAGACACTTAGACTTCTATCTGTTGTATCTCTTTTCGATTTTATGTTTTATCTATCTTTCTTTATGCTCTACCTTAGATGTGATTGAGTTTACATTCTGCTATGTCACCCCCATTCGGGGAGTATAAACTGTTTATTCTTATACTGTTACATGCATTGAGACCTAGGACAGCGTTCTACCGCCGATACTGCGGCGTAGGCTGGGCGTTGTTACGTTCTCGTGCCCTAACTCTAGGGTGCGGGTCGTGACACATTTTTAGTGGTGGCCCATGCAGGTCGAAATTCGCATTAGTGCGATTTCGTAGTAGCGCAACGACTTAGTTGTACTACTATGAGCCTGCTATAGGATATATAAATTAAGGTGTTAGGATGAGAGGATACTCAATCAGTGTTAGGATTCCTTGAGAGATTCCTGGAATGACCCTTGAGAATCTCATTTTGAATTTCGATTTAAACTCCTTTTCCTTGTTTTGATTCACCTTTTTCCTTGATTTGAATTTGATTTTGTGGATTCATTGTAGAACTTTGAATCCTGGTATTAGTTGATAATTTTGATAAAATTTTGTAGTTGTTGATTTAATTTTGTATTTAGATTAATATTTTCAAATCCAAGGTACTCAATCACACTTAGGATTCTTTGAGAGATTTCTTGGACGACCCCTGAGAAACTCATTTTGAACTTCAATTGGAATTCCTTTTCCTTTTGTTTGGATTCATCCTCATCCTTGCTATTGAATTTAAGCTTGATGGGTTCCTCTCGTTTGAACCGATGAGAAGGAACATATCTTCATTATTCTTTCTCGCCATTATTCCCTTACATTCTTATTTACCTCTTATCTTAAACTCTGTCTCATTACATTAATTACCCATATCTTGTCGTCCCTACCAGATGTACTTCGAAACCCTTGAATCTTCGTATCTTTTGTATGGGGAAGGCTAAGGAAGTGACGTAAATTATGTAGCTCAGAGAAGACGTAACTGGTTATTTTATGATGATCTAAAGGAAATCAAATGTGGAGTGTTCCATATGAAAACTTGAGATAGAAATATGGTAAAGGTCTCGAATAGAATAAGAAGATTTATACTGCCAATCTGGAAACAATTACATTTAGAGAAATTTTGGGGTTATGAGATAGTTTATAGGTGTATTCAAAACTAATGAGGATATCAGAGGTCAATCTAGTTTTGAGAACTTAGAAAATCTTGGTTATTGATTCTGGAGAAAACTTTTACTCTGAGGCTATGTAGAAGGTTAGTAATAGAAAAGAGAAGTTAATTGTGTTTAATAAGGATATTAAACAAGATGTTGCGAGGAAATGACTAGGGATAGAGAGAGCACAAAGTTATGGAAGTTTAGAGATTGTTGTAAAATATTTTTAGGAGAATAATATTCAAGGGTGTGTCGAAGAAAATACGGAAGTTGATTTTATGATGAAAGATAAGTTTGGTAAGGCCTAGAGATTTAAATTAAATAATACGAGGAGAACAATTTGAACAAGTTCAAGAAATTCGTAAACGAAATTTAGAGGTTTTGGGTCAAATTTAAGACAAGGTGAAAGAACTTGGAAATTTAAATAAATGGTTAATGTTGATTCCTAAATGTGAGGGTTGTGCTTCAAGAGTAATGTTTGGAAATTGGGAATTGCCTACGGTAGTCATGGTAAGGGTTTAAGTAAAGGTTAAATTTTTATATGGAGACTGGTGAGGTAAAGATATGATTGGCAAGTTATGACCAGATGAACTTAAGAGTATCAGAAGCAGATGACTAACTCGATCTTCATTATTTTTTGTGCATTAATTACCACCTCTTGAACTCCCACTTTCTAATTGAGATCCTTGACGTTCCTTATCGGGACTTTGATATTCGGAATGTAATACTAGCTGTTACCCTCCAACAAATCTTATATGCAAGACCTAGACGAGCTCACCTTCGTATAGGTATATCATGTCCCACTAAAACCCGTCTTCTTGTACTCTATTTTCTTGATATGATTTTCTGGTCAACTGGCTAAACTATAACCTCTACCATTATACTAAATTTCTTCTTATTTCAATTAAAAATCCAGCCTTGACTCAATTCTTTCGACCCGACATGTGATGGTGTTCTGCTTGTTTCCTTAGATGCTTAACCTTGTACCTTACCTGATTACTTGACCCGTTGGTTAAGAAACTTGGACTATGTAATTCCTTTCATCATTACTACCCTTATATCTTGTGCTGCTAAATTAGCCTTAGTTTTGCAAGCTTATCTATTTTCGAGCTTGGTCATGACATATTTATTGGGTGGCCACCCACTAACATATTGTCTAATCAGAACCGGTACATGATGGTCTGATCAACCTATTGCACTTTGGTTCGCTTTTTTATGTATCAATCTACGAGAACGGAGACATAGTTAAACTTGACCTTAGAGTCTCATTCGCGACAGCCTTGACAATTCTCCTTGAAATCTTTTCATCGCCTATGAACCTCGTATTCGTACTCAGTCGAATTAAATTTAATCATGACCTGAACCTCCATCATTGGATGCTCGTGCTCATACTTTGATTTCATTGATTTCCCTTCTTGCCCAAATCTCGTTTTATCCCGAAATTGATCAACTTAGATCGTGTCAAGACAAAAATCTATTTGTGATTTATTGTGCCTAAATTTTTAATTTTTGCCATTTTATGGAATAGTAACCTTTTAATAATTTTTTAGTTGCTTGTTAATGACCAATTTTTATATAGGATGGTAGACAGCCCTACAACCGTGATGATTGTTGTTCCCTTACCTTCCCAATTAGGACACCCTAGATTGTTTGTGTATTGATACCGTCATACTATTTTGACCTAGAATGACCAGTGCACCTAGGTGAGACTTCCAACTGCTACGGTATGCCCTGACCTTGTATACAATTCCTTCAAATTGCATGATTTAGAAAAAAAAAAATTGACCTTGATTGTTGGAAAATAGGGACGTCACCCCATTAGTATCAGTTGTAGATATATATAGGTTAGTCTTTGATGTGGGGATGTGTGTCTCTAAACATATAGCTTATGAGATTTATGAGAGATTATAGTATCAGCCTTGATAGGATGTACTAGTCTTTTGGTGAGTATAAATGTGTTATGAGAGATAGGGGCCTATATGTCTTAGTAATGCATCGTTCCTATGGTAATAGAATGTATTAATAGATGGTTAATAGGAAGATAATAGTTTGAGCATACCTATAGCCTATGATCAGTTCCTTTTCATCCTTAGTTAAGACCACTTTAAAATAGGTCCAGTCCCTTGGATATAGGTTCCAGTCCATATTTTATAGAAGTTCCATTACCGCCCTACAGCAGAGCAGTATTGGAGGTATTCCTAGATTGACACTTTTTAGATGTCCGTTTATTATTCCAGTGTTAGGAAGTGTTACCTTAGATATTGGGTAGGTTAGAGGCTCTAGAAGGAGTACTATTGATCTTAAATTTCGAGGACGAAATTTTTCTAAGGTGGGTAGAGTTGTAGCACCCAGTTTCCCAAATGAGGGTAATTTTGAAATTTTGTGTTTATAATTATTTTAATAATGATATTTAATTCATGATATGATTTTTTGTGATTTTAAATTATTTTAAAATTATTTAAATTAATGACTTGTGGTTTTGACGTTTTGCTAGTGAAACCCTAGAGACTGTTTGACCTAGAGCCTAACCATGTGATTATGATATTTTAATGTCATTTTTGGCCTAAGGATATTTTTGCATTTGATCTCTTTGAATTATTTTGATATTATTTTATTATTTATGATATTGTTTTGGGGTTATTTGAGTCGGGTTCGAATTTCAACTCAATCCGACTTGAAACGGGGACCCGGGGGTAGTTTGACTCTAGTGGGACCCACACACTAGTTAGGCATAACCCACATGATATTAATTTTAGTCCACATGATAGAAATATTTTAGTTAGAGGTTAGACTAATTATTATGGATAAGGTTAGTGTGATTAGAGACTTTAGAATGATTAATTTAACCCCAACCAATTAGCCCTTTCCTAATACTCATAGAATAGGTTAGTGGGGGCATTTTGGACCTTACCATAATAGGACAAATAGCCCCATATGGCCAGCCACTTTGGGAGAGGATAGGCTCAAGTTCATTTCATTATTCTCATCCACACTCTCTCTCTTGTTCTTCCCCAAATTCCTAGAGAGCAATCCCTAGCAATTTCTCCACCAAATCCTTCCATTTCACCACCAAATCTTCTTCTTTCCTTCTCCATTCTAGCCAAGGAGGAAGCTACCCAAGTTTGGGAGGATTCGGAGCTCGTTCGTGTCCTTTTGGAATCTCTACGTGTCGGTGTCGCTCCGGGAAGGCTTTTCTTCGATTCGATCTACCAGGAGGTATAAATCCCTTCTTCTTTTCATTTCCTCATGCATATAGGTCTATTTTAAACCTATAGAAATGACCCCCATAGTTGTATCTCCATTTGTGTCCATGTCGTGTCCATTTGGAGGTCATAGGAGTGTCCTTTGTGTTGTGGTTGTGTCCATGTGGGAAAATCCCAAATTTGGACACACTATGTGTTGTTGTTATGTATGAATGAATTATTACATGTTTAATCTCATATTTTAGTATTGGAGATGTGTTCTATAGTATCTTATATATATATATATATATATTAGTGTAGAGAGTGAGTTCTTGATATATTATGTTATATACTTGTGTTCTTTTGTCTCAAACTACCCAAATCCGTCATGATTTTTATCCACGTTTTTATTTTCAGTCCTAACTTAGAAATATTATAACTTCTAGCTCAAAGCTCGGTTTAATCTCCCATTTTTTTCAAAAGAAGCGTATTGAAGTTAGCTTTCCAAAAACATGTATTAATAGGCCTAATTCTTTCTGTAACTTTCTGGAGAATTATTTGAGTGCCAGCTGTACGAAAGACAAACGCGTTCTCGGTGTTTTCGCGATTCTGGGAGTTTCCGGAAACGAAAATGCGATCCGTTTGAAGTTTCGAAAAGCTAACACATAGATTTATAACATACTTTAATCCTAGATTTTATTTCATGCTGAGATGGTACAGTATTGATTATTAGTAGGAGTTACTATTCGGCATATGTATTTTGTGCACCATTGTGTGTAATATAATGTTCTATTTGATTTTAACCCATGTTAATGTATATACATTATGTAATTAAATAGAGAATGCAAGCATGAGTAAATATTTAAATAAATGATGTATGAGGTATAAGTATCCTATCTAATGTAAGCATGTATAAGTATGGCTTGTAATGAATATGTAGGTTCCATAGTATGTAATGTATGGTGCATATAGTGGTGGAAGAGAATAAATGAATGATGAATGAATGCAAGCATGAATGTAATGTAATAATAGATGTAATGTATGCAATATACAAGTTAATGAGATGTAATGTTCTATGTTAACACAAATCCTATATTACCTCATGTACCCCCTTACACTATGTTGACACTATCACACTTGACACATTGTTCACTTACACTTTGACACTCTTTGATATGTATACACTATGTATGCCCATTTAACTCTCACTTGTCCCTTTGCCATGTTCACATACACACACATAGCCTCTTAAATAAGTATTTATGAATATAGTTAACTTAGCTATGTATGTATATTATATATATGTTAGCATATTGTGTTGTAATATATAAGTTTATATAACCATTTCAAATGCCATGATTATAGACCTAATGTTGAATACCAATATATGCATGTGTATATATGTGTAGACATATATAGCTTAAAGTAATAGATTACCTAGTGTATATCCAATGTGAATTCTTGCCTATTTGAGTATTGAATAATTGCATGCTATATAGAGTTGGGTGTATGTTGGCTTGTATAGCCTTGTATTGATGTGTGCTTGCTAGGATAGTCTTGGTTAGGCCTAGTAAGACTTGTTGGGTTAGGACATGACCTAGTTTGACCTAGTTTGACTAGTGCAGTTGACCAGAGTTGACCAAGGGTTGACTTTGGCCTAGTTTGACCTAGATTCATGTAGAATGCATTGTAGTGCTTTATATTACCCTTCTGGACATGTTGTGACTTGTGTTGTTCTAATTAGGAGCCAGACACCTCTCCTCGGACAGTATCTTTACCTTGGACATTCAGATATCAGGCGAGTACATTCTCTAATCTTTTCATAGTTGTCTGGACTATACTCTTGCTCTAGATTACTTTACTTGATGCTGACACGTATCTTCACGGATTAGTGCTATGTGGATCCTTTCCTGAGATGTTATCCCTCTACGGGTGCATCGGGTATTTAATGTTCATGTACTTTATCATGTGCATCAGGTACTCCTTGTACTCGTACTAGTTCATGTTTTTACATGTTCTCATGTGCTTCATGTGCTTTCATGTGCTTTATCATGTGCCTCATGTACTACTCATTACATGAGTTCACGTATCTTAGCTGTATTCATGTGCTTATAACGTAACTTGAATGGATCCTTGTGTATTGATTGGGGCGGGGTGAGTAGAATTGGTTATGTGAACACTATCCCCAGTAGCTGTATTCATGTGCCTCCTTATTTGTATTCATGTGCCCCTAAGCCGTTTACATAACTATATTATGCTCTAAATCACGTAGCCACTTACAGTCTCTACTATCATGTATTTACTTTCAGTTACAAAATATCTCCTGTTTACTCGTACTTCCATTAAGCACTTCCTGTATTTTACTCTATTGCATGATTTATACTCCTAACCTGCTATGAACTGTTTGAGAGATATGTGCTCGCTCCTGTCCTGACTGGACCTGTTGATTAATTTTATAGATAGCCTGGAGGTTGCCTGCTAGCCTAGAGGAGACAGTAGAGGTTGCATAGATAGCTAGGGTTTTTGCTTATAGTTTATTTTTAGTCATCTTGAGTTGTATTTATGGATTACTGTATTTGGGTTTTGAGATGTACTCTGAGTTTGTATCTTAGACACTTAGACTTCTATCTGTTGTATCTCTTTTTGATTTCATATTTTATCTATCTTTCTTTATGCTCTACCTTAGATGTGATTGAGTTTACATTCTGCTATGTCACCCCCATTCGGGGAGTATAAACAGTTTATTCTTATACTGTTAGATGCATTGAGACCTAGGACAGCGTTCTACCGCCGACACTACGGCGTAGGCTGGGCGTTGTTACGTTCTCGTGCCCTAACTGTAGGGTGCGGGTCGTAACACGAAGTACACACCAATATATGGAATCCTCATATGAATACATAAGCTGTAAAATGCAGTAGAACCATAACTAATCTCATCCACACAAAATAAAAGATATCATATAATAAGAATGAATTGTCTTGATACAATATGTTGGGCGGAGACAAATCCACTACCAACAAAACAAGGAAAAATACATGAGAAAAAAAATGATTTTGGCGAGCGAAGAGAAGACGATCCAAGTGCAATCATCCTCAAGAAATAGCAATGGACACGGCTAGAGCTAAAGCACCTACGAAAGACAAGAGCACACACCTGTAGAGATAACCAGGTCCTCAGAGGGACGTAACAAGACACATAATATCATGCCATATAAACTGAATAAATATTGCTCAAATAAATAAGTAAATCGAATTATAACATGGTCCAATACGCACCTACTGAACGAGCGTACCATCCCCCCAACCAAACAAGGATAGGAGATGGTAAACTAATTCACGGTAGTGTATCTTTCCATGCTATGAATCCAATATGGTATCCGGACACCAACAAGGTTCAATACCTTCTCATCGAAGTAGTAAATCACACCTACAACCAAACAAGGACAAGATGTGACGAACTAATCCGCGACAAGTTATTGTTCCAAGCCACGGTCAGATACAAGTACCCAAACCAAAGGTACTCATACCTAACGGATAAGGGCGCCTAACCAAATCTAGGTGAATGCAGTTTTAAGAACAGTTCATGGTCGCATGACTACCCGATCAAGTCAAGAAAATACCGATGCAGTACCTCAGTAGCGAGTCACGACACCATATACTATTCCTCAGTATCGAGCGAGTCTATAGCATATAGTCTACATATCGTTCCTCAGTAGCGAGCGAGTCTACGATAGATAGGGTGGTAGTCAACTTCCAATCATGTTCTCCCCGCCCAATGCTAACTCTATAACCGCTAAGTCAAACTAGTATGCAATCTTTATTAGCGGTTATTCCTATCGCACGGCTTGTAGGTACTGTTTGGCTAGCCAATCACGCACTTCCGAGTTCTACATACGACATACAACTTCGTGGTACAACGTGTCAAGGCCATGAATGCAACACACAAAGGTGGTCCCTTAAATCTAGATTTAATGTGTAAAAATAATACATAGCAAGAAACTGAACAATAAATTCTAATAGTTTATGCCATGTATCACAGTTTATTTTGCATAAAGAAAAATAATGAACATGCATAAAATATGAGATAAAATAATTAAACAGCAAATAGCAAGGTGTCTTGCCTGGTAGGACGCCTGGTGTGCTGCAAGGATCAATGTGGCACGAACTGCTACTTCGGGTAACAACTACACAAGGTGACCTCTGATAGGGGCTTGGACAGTTCTATTGGGTCCAGAATAGTCTAATTAGCTAGGGACGATATACAGTAGCCCAGAATTTGGAAAAGGATAGGAATCTGGTGATTAGTCAAGGACAGGATAAGAATCGAATGTATTGGAATATTTAATAACCTTTCGAAAATATTTATAATAGTTAGTAAATATATTGCTACCAATAAAATTTTTTTGAATAAATATTTTGAATACAGAAAAAAAACTATTTTTTTTGGATTAAACCCTTAATTAATAGAAAATATATTTTTTTTTCCTTTTTAAAATATATTTGAAAATGGCTATAAATAATATAATAATATATTTAAAAGTCTAATCCCAAAATTTTGAACTTATAGGAAGGCACAAAATTCAATGCCATTTTTGCTACAAAATAATTTCTTGGAAATTATTTGATGTACATAAAAATAATTAGGAAAATAACTAAGTAATGAAACTAACTAACAATAATAATATTATAATACCTTATATATCTTATGTATGCATATCAACCCCTTTTTTTAAAAAAAATACATTAAGGCATATTATTAATTATTATAATAATCAAAACTTGCAAAATATCTTGTTATGTGTTCTCCTTCTAGAGAACACAAATTATTTTTTTTAAAAGCAGCTGTAGCAACAGCTGTGGTAAGAAGGAGAGTGTGAGAAGAAGTCGAGCAGAGAGGGGAAGATGAGAAACGGGGCGAGAACGGTGAGGGAGCTAGAGAGAGAGTTGGTCGGGGAGAAGCCGAGGAGCGGAGGAGAGAAAGGGGGCTGAGGGATGAAGAGGGAAGTAGATAGGGGAACTCGGGGCGGTGTCGCCGACGACAAGCGGCGGCGGCGGAAAGAGAACGGGGGTGGAGCGGCGGAAAGAGAGGTTTAGATGAGGAGGCTGTGAGCGGTGGAGAGGAGCGGGAGTCGGGGGCTTGGGGCTGTGCCGGCGGCAAGGGACGGAGAGGGACGGTGGCTCGGGGCGGCGAGCCAGCTAGGGCGGCGCCGGAGGCGAGTTTTGAGGGGATCGACGGTCGTGGAAAGAGGAAGAGCAGACGGAAAGCGGGGGTTTTCGGCGAAGATTTCGGCGCTGGGCTGAGGGTCGATCGGAGAGTTCGGCCGCGCGACGGTGCGACGCAAGGGGGCGGCGGAGCGGACGGAGGTGAGTTTTAGGGTTATGGTTTTTGATTTTTTTTTTGGTGGTTGTTTTTTTTTTATCGAGATGGTGGTGGTGTTCACGGGGTCGGAGAGTGGTGGTGGCTGGGTGTGGCCAGAGATGCCGACGACGGTGGTGGTGACAGCTGGGCTGTGATGGTGGCGGTGGTGGTGACGGCTGGGCTGTGATGGTGGCGGTGGTGGTGACGGTTGGGCTGTGATGGTGGCTGTGGTTGTTCGGGTGGCCGCAGTGTAGGGTTCTGGTATGGCCGGAAGAGGTCGGGGAGGACGGCTACTATGGTGGTGGCGCTGGTATCAGCCAGGGAGGCTCGACGGTGGTGGTGTTGTTATGGTGTTTTCTTCTTCTTCTTTTTTCTGGTGTGGTGATTGGTTTGGGTGGTTGCTAAGGTTGGTGACGGTGACGGTGGTGGTTTTGGTGATGGTCGAAGGAGGCGGGACGAGGGGGATGACAGTGGTGGGGCGTGTTGGTCGTAATGGTGGTGTTGATAGTGGTCCGGGTGGTGGTGGTACTGGAGATGAGGGAGGAGGACACCAGTGGGGACGGGATTTAGTTTAGGAAATTTTATTGTGTCGAGGGTGTGTCCGACACGAGGGATTTACAATGTATTTGTAAAAAGAATGGAATAAGATTTGACCGGGAAGGGACACGGACACGATGCACGGGATTAGGGTTAGAGAAAAATTTGTGGAATTATGGCTTGTGGAGAAATAATGGAGGAGTACCTGCCTATTTATAGGATGTAGAAATTTCCATTAAGATAGGGATTAGAATATTTTAAAACCCAAATTAGATAATTCATCTATTTATTTAAATTAATTCAATAAATCCGAATCCAAATCCAATTCCAAATACAATCAAATTTAAATCTAATTAAATTCTTGGTTTAAAATTAATGGGATAAATCAAATTTCAAATGTTAACTATTTAAATAAAACCATAAATTCAAATCAAGATTTAAACCTCCACAATAATTTTGAAATATATTTTTCAAAAATACTAATAATAATAATTTTGAAAATTATATTAATATTTTTAAATATCTTTTTGAATAATAAAATATTAATATTAATAAATCTTGGAAATTATATTTTTATTTAAAATAGACCAATAAATAATTACGAATTATATGTATGCAAAAATATTCTTTACATAATTATGCTTTTCTAATATACAAAAATATTATTTTATATTTAATAACTTTTAGAAATGACGTAAGAATAACAAGCTTAGAAATGATAGCAAAACTAATTATTATAATATTTAAAACTATAAAAATAAAATAAAATATTTTTCTAAAATATGTACGCTCGCACATATTCGCACTCGTCGAGCAAATTCGAAAAAAAACGAACTTAAAGGTCGTGCGCGACGTATAATACGACTACGCGACGTACAATACAAAATTTTAAATCAGTACAAATTTTAAATAAAAAAATAGTAGAAATTTAGGAGTTTTACATCCTACCCAACTTAAAAGAATTTTGTCCTCAAAATTAAGACTTAGTAGGGGGTGAGAAGACACAAGGGGATATCGATGGGGGTACAATCGTTAACAAAATCATGCCGTAATAAATCACGATCTAGATCATAGAAAAATAATACGGTATGGTCACGGGTAATGAATGAGGGTCACGATTAAGAGAACGAAATAGATTCATTTAAATTAAGCGATTAGAGGGTCTTGATAGGGTCGAGTAATTTGGGATGAAGATATAGCAACATCGAGTGAGAATGGTCATAGCCGATAGGAAGGCTAGAGGAAGTTCTAGTATAACGCCTTCGTCCTCCTAAAATAGGTGAAGGCGAAAGCAATATAGAGTTCGAAGGAGGCGTTATCGAATACGAATACGTGATTCAAAGACGATCAAAAATTTTCAAAGGAGTTGCCAAGGCAGTCGCGGATGGGACTCTAGAGGACGAGTTTAACTATGTCCCCATCCACGTAGAATAATAGGCAAAAGCAAACCAAAGTGAACTTGGTTGATCAGACCATTATGCACCGGTTCTGATTAGACAACATATTAGTGGGAGCTCTTCCAATAACATATGTCTTGAACAAGCTCGATAAAAAGATAAGCTTGCAAAAATTAGGCTACATTAGCATCATTAGTTTAGATAGTAAAAATATAGACACGATGGTAGATGAATAAAATCAATTATGAATAGTCTAAGAGTCATAAGGATCTAAGTCTTTTATTCCTATACAATCATTCTATGGTTTATTGACCAAGGCTTGGTTGACCAAATGGGTTAGATTCCTCTAGTCTCTATGGTCTAGATAATACTATTTGTATTCTCCTTAATGGTCAAGGGCGTGTCCGGTCGTGGGGTGTTCTACCCAACTTAAAAGAATTAAGCTAAGGATGTTTGGGACATTTAACTAGTAGGGTCAATCTCTAGCAAGCACGAAGGGAAGATAAGAATAGGGATGGAAGGAAGCAAGCAAGATGCAGTTGACGAGTCAAACGGTAGATAAAATCAAGGAAAGAGGTCAAGTATGTGGATGAGATCCTAGACTTCTAATCCTATACGCAGGCTTGCTTGGTACGGTAAAGTAACCAAACAATTTATCTTGACCTGCATGGGCCAGCACAAAAATATGTAACATCCCAGTCCCAAAATACGTAGGACTAGGAATGTAGACATGCCAGCTGTATTCATACGAAGTACACACCAATATATAGAATCCTCATATGAATACATA
This sequence comes from Iris pallida, assembly GCA_029216955.1. Lineage (NCBI taxonomy): Eukaryota > Viridiplantae > Streptophyta > Magnoliopsida > Asparagales > Iridaceae > Iris > Iris pallida. The sequence continues at coordinate 2,346,070 of JANAVB010033216.1, read as the reverse complement.
AGCTGTAAAATACAGTAGAACCATAACTAATCTTATCCACACAAAATAAAAGATATCATATAATAAGAATAAATTATCTTGATATAATATGTTGGACGGAGACAAATCCACTACCAACAAAATAAGAAAAAATACATGAGAAAAGAAATGATTTTGGCGAGCGAAGAGAAGACGATCCAAGTGCAATCATCCTCGAGAAATAGCAATGGACACGGCTAGAGCTAAAGCACCTGCAAAAGACAAGAGCACACACCTGGAGAGATAACCAGGTCCTCAGAGGGACGTAACAAGACACATAATATCATGCCATATAAACTGAATAAATATTGCTCAAATAAATAAGTAAATCGAATTATAACATGATCCAATACGCACCTACTGAACGAGCGTACCATCCCCCAACTAAACAAGGACAGGAGATGGTAAACTAATTCACGGTAGCGTATCTTTCCATGCTATGAATCCAATATGGTATCCGGACCCCAACAAGGTTCAATACCTTCTCATCGAAGTAGTAAGTCACACCTATAACCAAACAAGGACAAGATGTGATGAACTAATCCGCGACAAGTTATTGTTCCAAGCCACGGTCAGATACAAGTACCCAAACCAAAGGTACTCATACCTAACGGATAAGAGCGACTAATCAAATCTAGGTGAATGCAGTTTTAAGAACAGTTCATGGTCGCATGACTACCCGGTCAAGTCAAGAAAATACTAATACAGTACCTCAGTAGCGAGTCACAACACCATATACTATTCCTCAGTATCGAGCGAGTCTAGAGCATATAGTCTACATATCGTTCCTCAGTAGCGAGCGAGTCTACGATAGATAGGGTGGTAGTCAACTTCCAATCATGTTCTTCCCGCCCAATACTAACTCTATGACCGCTAAGTCAAACTAGCATGCAACCTCTATTAGCGGTTATTCCTATCGCACGGCTTGTACGTACTGGTGGCCAGCCAATCACGCACTTCCGATTTCTACATGCGACACACAACTTCGTGGTACAACATGTCAAGGCCATGAATGCAACACACAAAGGTGGTCCCTTAAATCTAGGTTTAATGTGTAAAAATAATACATAGCAAGAAACTGAACAGTAAATTCTAACAGGTTATGACATGTATCACAGTTTATTTTGCATAAAGAAAAATAATAAATATGCATGAAATATGAGCTAAAATAATTAAACAGCAAATGGCAAGGTGTCTTGCCTGGTAGGACACCTGGTGTGCTGCAAGGATCAATGTGGCACGAACTGCTACTTCGGGTAACAACTACACAAGGTGACCTCTGATGGGGGCTTGGACAGTTCTATTGCGTCCAGAATAGTCTAATTAGCTAGGGACGATATACAGTAGCCCAGAATTTGAAAAAGGATAGGAATCTGGTGATTAGTCACGGACAGGATTAGAATCGAATGTATTGGAATATTTAATAACCTTTCGAAAATATTTATAACAGTTAGTAACTATATTGCTACCAATAAAATATTTTTGAACAAATATTTTGAATATAGAAAAAAAAACTATTTTTTTTGGATTAAACCCTTAATTAATAGAAAATATATATTTTTTTTCCTTTTTAAAATATATTTGAAAATGGCAATAAATAATATAATAATATATTTAGAAGTCTAATCCCAAAATTTTGAACTTATAGGTAGGCACAAAATTCAATGCTATTTTTGCTACAAAATAATTTCTTGGAAATTATTTGATGTACATAAAAATAATTAGGAAAATAACTAAGTAATGAAACTAACTAACAATAATAATAGTATAATACCTTATATATCTTATGTATGCATATCAACCCCTTTTTTTAAAAAAAATACATTAAGGCCTAATATTAATTATTATAATAATCAAAACTTGCAGAATGTCTTGTTATGTGTTCTCCTTCTGGAGAACACAAATCATTTTTTTTAAAAGCAGCTGTAGCAACAGCTGTGGTAAAAAAAAGAGTATGAGGAAAAGTTGAGCAGAGAGGGGGAGATGAGGAAGGGGGCGAGAACGGTGAGGGAGCTAGAGAGAGAGTTGGTCGGGGCGAAGCCGAGGAGCGGAGGAGAGAAAGGGGGCTGAGGGATGAAGAGGGAAGTAGAGAGGGGAACTCGGGGCGGTGTCGCCGACGGCATGGGGCAGCGGCGGAAAGAGAACGGGGATGGAGCGGCAGAAAGAGAGGTTTTGATGAGGAGGCCGCGAACGGTGGAGAGGAGCGGGAGTCGGGGGCTTGGGGCTACGTCGGCGGCAAGGGACGGAGAGGGACGGTGGCTCGGGGCGGCGAGCCAGCTAGGGCGACGACGGAGGCGGGTTTTGAGGGGATCGGCGGTCGTGGAAAGAGGAAGAGCGGACGGGAAGCGGGGGTTTTCGGCGAAGATTTCGGCGCTGGGCTGAGGGACGATCGGAGAGTTCGGCCGCGTGGCTCGCCGCCGGACGCGCGGCGGTGCGACGCAAGGGACGGCGGAGCGGACGGAGGTGAGTTTTAGGGTTAGGGTTTTTGATTTTTTTTGGTGGTTTTTTTTTTGTCGAGATGGTGGTGGTGTTCACGGGGTCGGGGAGTGGTGGTGGCTGGGTGTGGCCGGAGATGTCGACGGCGGTGGTGGTGACGGCTGGGCTGTGATGGTGGCAGTGGTGGTGATTGCTGGGCTGTGATGGTGGCGGTGGTGGTGACGATTGGGCTGTGATGGTGGCGGTGGTTGTTCGGGTGGCCGCGGTGTAGGGTTCTGGTATGGCCGAAAGAGGTCGGGGTGGACGGCTACTATGGTGGTGGCGCTGGTATCAGCCAGGGAGGTTCGACGGTGGTGGTGTTGTTATGGTGTTTTCTTCTTCTTTTTCTTTTTCTAGTGTGGTGATTGGTTTGGGTGGTTGCTAAGGTTGGTGACGGTGACGGTGGTGGTTTTGGTGATGGTCGAAGGAGGCGGGACGAGGGGGATGACAGTGGTTGGGGCGTGTTGGTCGTAATGGTGGTATTGATGGTGGTCCGGGTGGTGGTGGTGCTGGAGGTGAGGGAGGAGGACACCAGTGGGGACGGGATTTAGTTTAGGAAATTTTATTGTGTCGGGGGTGTGTCCGACACGAGGAATTTATAATGTATTTGTAAAAAGAATGGAATAATATTTGACCAGGAAGGGACACAGACACGATGCACGGGATTAGGGTTGGAGAAAAATTTGTAGAATTATGACTTGTGGAGAAATAATGGAGGTGTACCTGCCTATTTATAGGATATGGGAATTCCCATTAAGATAGGGATTAGGATATTTTAAAACCCAAATTAGATAATTCATCTATTTATTTAAATTAATTCAATAAATCCGAATCCAAATCAAAATCCAATTCCAAATACAATCAAATTTAAATCTAATTAAATTCTTGGATTAAAATTAATGGGATAAATCAAATTTCAAATGTTAACTATTTAAATAAAACCATAAATTCAAATCAAGATTTAAACCTCCACAATAATTTTGAAATATATTTTTCAAAAATACTAATAATAATAATTTCGAAAATTACATTAATATTTTTAAATATCTTTTTGAATAATAAAATATTAATATTAATAAATCTCGAAAATTATATTTTTATTTAAAATAGACCAATAAATAATTACAAAATATATGTATGCAAAAATATTCTTTACATAATTATGCTTTTCTGGTATACAAAAAATATTATTTCATATTTAATAACTTTTAGAAATGACGTAAGAATAACAAGCTTAGAAATGATAGCAAAACTAATTATTATAATATTTGAAACTATAAAAATAGAACAAAATATTTTTCTAAAATATGTACGCTCGCACATATTTGCACTCGTCGAGAAAATTCGAAAATAAACGAACTAAAAGGTCGTGCGCGACGTATAATACGACTACGCGACGTACAATACAAAATTTTAAATCAGTACAAATTTTAAATAAAAAAATAGTAGAAATTTAGGGGTTTACAGGCCAAGAGGCCGCACTTTCAGCAGCAGCACCAGCAGAGAGAGTTCCAAGGTCAGGGTTGTGCACCTTTCCAACAGGTGCAGCAGCAGCCGAGGGTTCAGCCGCAGGCACTCAGGCAGCAGCCCGTCAGTTATGGTTTCTGCAAGAAACCAGGGCATATGTGGAATGACTACAGAAAGAGGCTCGGGGGGTGTCTACTCTGTGGTTCGGTAGAGTACCAGTTGAGGGAGTGCCATCTATCTTCGGGAAGAGCAGCTCAGGGAGCGGGGGCCAGAGCTCCAGCAGTTCAGCAGAAGGGACCGCTACCGGCTTAGCATCAGCGGTTCGTACAGCACCAGCAGCATGTCAGGAGAGGCCAGCAGGGGCGAGGTTTCGCCATGGCGGTCGAGGATGTAGAGGCTATTGGGGAGCTGATAGCAGGTTATGTTCTTCTCGACTCTATTCCAATTTTTCCCTTATTTGATTTCGGGGCTTCCCACAGTTTTATTTCTGTATTATTTGTTGTTAGATACTGCCTTGTATCTGAACCATTGCCTAGGACCTGCAAGATCACGACCGGGGTTGGTATTATCCTCGTGAGTGATGTTTGCAAAGGGCGGAGTGTTATTTTGGGAGGCCGGAAGTTGGAGGTGAGTCTGCTCATAATGCCACTACTGAACTAAAATATCGTATTAAGTATGGATTGGTTGAGCAGCCATCACGCCAGCATAGATTGCCGTGGGGGTATAGTTCTGTTCGGAGCGCCAAGAGAGCTAGAGTTTGAGTTCACCTGGCGGCAGACGGAGCAAAGCAGCGGGCTTTTTTGTGGAGTTTCAGTCGAGGAGCAGGCGGTTCCACATCCTTTGATTACGGAGTTTATGGACGTCTTTCCAGAGGAGTTGCCAGGACTTCTACTAGATAGAGACGTTGAGTTCTCGATAGACTTGGTTCCTGGTACGAAACCAATTTCTTAGCATGTCTATCGAGTGAACAACAGTAAGTTGGTAGAATTGAAGAAGCAGGTGGATGAGCTGCAGGACAAGGGCTTCATCCGATCGAGTTCTTCACCTTGGAGTGCACCGATACTCTTTGTACCCAAGAAGGATAGGTCGGTACGGATGTGTATCGACTATAGGGCACTCAACAACCTCACGATCAAGAACAGATATCCACTATCGCGGATTGATGATCTTTTTGATCAGTTGAGCGGAGCTCGGATTTTCTTGAAGATTGATCTGAGGTCAGGTTATCATCAGGTAAAGGTGAAGGAGGATATCCTGAAGACCGCATTCAGGATGCGGTATGGTCAGTTTAAGTTTTTGGTTATGTCGTTTGGGCTGACCAACGCCCCGACGGTATTCATGAACTTGATGAACAAGGTATTCCATCAGTACTTGGACAAGTTCGTGGTGGTGTTCATCGATGATATCCTGGTGTACTCGAAGATTGAGTAGGAGCATGAGGAGTACTTGAGAGTGGTTCTGGAGACACTCAGGAGGAAGGAGCTTTATAGCAAGCTCTCGAAGTACGAGTTCTTTTTGGACAGAGTTGACTTCTTGGGTCATGTGGTGATTGGAGATAGGATCTCAGTGGACCCGAAGAAGATCATGGTAGTTGAGGCTTGGTCGGCACCGAGTTCAGTAGCAGAGATCGGGAGCTTCATGGGATTGGCAGGCTATTACAGGAGGTTCGTACAGGATTTCTTCCAGATTGTAGAGCCGTTGACTAGGCTGACCCGGAAGGATGCAGAGTTTGTTTGGTTAGAGGAGTGTTAGGTCATTTTGATGAGTTGAAGAAGCGGCTGACGACAGCTCCGATTCTGACTTTGCCATCAGGATCAGGAGGGTTCAGTATCTATAGTGACGCCTCAGGTAAGGGTTTGGGTTGTGTCTAACAGCAGCATGGGAAGGTGATTACCTATGCTTCCAAGCAGTTGCGTCCCCATGAGAAGAACTACCCTACCCACGACTTGGAGTTGGCAGCAGTGATATTTGCTTTGAAGTTGTGAAAACACTACTTATACGGAGAGCGGGTGGAGATCTTCACAGATCATAAGAGCTTGAAGTATGTGTTTACACAAAAGGAGCTCAACATGAGGCAGTGCAGGTGGTTGGAGTTGATAATGGACTTTGATATTTTACTACAGTATCACCCAGGAAAGGCCAACATGGTTGCCGATGCCTTGAGTAGGTATCCGACTGCCATGTGTTTGACTATGGATCGTTACTTGCTAGCAGATTTGGAGAGCCTGGGGATTGAGGTGATTGTGCCATGAGTTCAGATGCAAATGTGGAGCCTTCAGGTTCAATCGGACTTAATGGAGAGGATCAAGTCGACGCTGTTCAAGGATGTTGTTATGTGGTGTATCCGATAGCAGGTTTGAGCAGGGCTGGTGGATGAGGAGTTTACTCTTGCAGAGGATGGCACTTTGAGGCACAGTTCCAGGCTGTGTGTGCCCAGTGGGGAGCTCGGGGAGCAGGTCATACAGGAGGCCCACCGATCTCAGTACTCTATACATCCTGGTGCCAACAAGATGTATAGGGACCTGGAGGAGCACGTATGGTGGTATGGGATGAAGTGGGAGGTAGCTCGCTTCGTAGCCAGATGTTTGGTCTGTCAGCAGGTTAAAGCAGAGTGACAGAGGCTAGAAGGTTTGTTGCAGCCATTGTCTATTCTAAAGTGGAAGTAGGAGCATATCATGATGGATTTTGTTTATGGATTACCGCGTATACCGGAAGGAAAAGACGCGATTTGGGTCATCGTAGACAGGTTGACCCAATCGGCCCACTTTTTGCCACTTTAAAGTGGGTACATCTACTGAGAGGCTTGAAGAGATGTACATGTGGCAGATTGTCAGAATTCATAGAGTTTCGATCAGCATTGTCTCGGATCGGGATAGTCGCCTTACTTTCCATTTTTGGCGGAGTCTGCAGACTAGCTTGGGCACTCAGCTCAAGTTTAGTACAACATACCACCCTCAGACGGACGGACAGTCAGAGAGGACTATTCAGATGCTCGAGGACATGCTGCAGACGTGCGTCTTGGATTTCAGAGGATCCTGGAAGGATCACCTGCACTTGCTGGAGTTTGCTTACAACAACAGTTTTCAGGCCAGCATTGAGATGTCACCCTTCGAGGCACTGTACGGGTGTAGGTATCGTACACTCTTATCTTGGGATGATGTTGGAGAGCGGGCTTTATTGGGACCTGAGATAGTTGTTGACGCAGTCGAGAAGGTAAAGCTCATCAGGAACAGACTTCGCGTGGCACAGGACAGACATCGGCATTGGGCCGATAGCCACCGGAGGCCTTTGGAGTTTGAGGTAAAGTTTAGAGATAGGATTAGAAATATGTTATTTGTTTGTGTTGTTTGATCATGTTTGATTATTTTGTAACTTGAGACCTTGTTTGTGTTTAGGTCGGAGACATGGTTTTTTCTGAGGATATCTTCGACTCGTGCTACCATACATTTTGGTGGAGGTGGGAAGCTTAGCCCGCGCTTTATCAAACCTTTCGTAATCATCGGAAGAGTCGATGCTGTGGCATACAAGCTAGACTTGCCACCTACACTAGTGGGTATCCACAACGTATTCCACGTACCACAATTGAGACGGTATGTGGCTGATCCTAGCCATGTACTCGACCATTCGGAGATTGAGGTGGGACCTACTCTTAGTTATCCAGAGCAGCCAGTGGAGATTCTGGATCACCGCGAGAAGGTACTGAGAAACTAGGTGATACCCTTGATTCGTATCGCATAGAGGCATCATTCTCCAAGAGAGTCTACCTGGGAGCAGGAGGATGAGATGCACGAGCGATACCCATATCTTTTTGGACCTTGAGGTATGATTGTCTATCCTTCTCATCAGTTTAGTTTTGTCTTTTAATTTCGAAGACGAAATTTTTTTAAGGAGGGTAGATTTGTCACTACCACATTTTTAGCTTGAGGGTATTTTGGTTATTTTGAGAATTTTGGATTTATTTTAAATTATTGGAGTGATGGTTATTTTTTTTGACCTCTGCTAGTTGAGACTTTGGAGACTAACCTAGATGTTGACTTTAGCTATGGTGACTTGATTAGCATGGTGGGGCCCTAGTCTAACTTAAGTCAACCCAAATTAAGTCATTTTGAATCAAGTTTCATATAGGAGAATAAATGATTAGGTTCATGGACTTTTGACTTAAGGATTGATTTTATTTGCCACTGAAACTTGGCCCAAGCCCATTAGTCAAAACCCTAACCCTAATTCCTCTTTTATGGCCGGCCACATAGGGATCCCCATATATATCTCTTTTCCTAGTTCTTGCCTCTTTTGCATCAAATCAACTTTTGGAAAAGAAATGTATTGGTCCTTCTTCCCCAATCCATAACTCTTTTATTTTAATTCTTTTTTGACTCTAGTTTCTTGCATTAGAACCTAATCCCACTCTATTTTCTGTTCATGGAAAGAAATCTCAGATTTGGTACAATTTGGAGCTTTTAGCTTGTAAGAGGAATTATCTTATTTGGGGCTTTTTCCTTGTCATTGATACTCTATAGGTAAACACCTTAAACTATATTTTAATCCTGATTTCTTTGTATAATAGCCTAGAACTAGGTGTCCCCTAGCTGTGGTGTGTTATTGGTGAAATTTTGCATTAATTTCGTGTTCGTATCGGACACGTATCATAATCTATTTCTAAGTGTTTGTTAGAATGCCACAAAGGGAATTTATTTGCTGTTTTTAAAAAGTAATTGAATAAAAAAGATGATTTATATGCATGTAATAATTTTCCCTTGGACTGAGTCGAATTCGAGCCGTGTCCGTGTTCGTGTCCAAACAGGACATGAACACGCTCACTGTGCACACACGGACAGTGTCCTGCTACCCGACACTGAGTTCTCCTAACTCAGGACACGTGGACACAAGATTTTTGGGGTAGTCGTCGGGGTAATGACTGACATTAACCTCCCAAAGTTTAGGATCAAATGGTTCACCACACGAGGAGAAGTTGGCCCCGTACTGGAATCATACTGTGTGCGTACAGTCAAAGTTTTCTCACTGACACGCGTCTCGTGTCCGCACAGGACACGACATGGACACTTTGTGATGTGTTCACTGTGTAGCCCTAGTACTCGGCTACACGTGGACGTGACCACGTAGACATACGTTTCGTGTGTCTTGTCTACGAATGTGATGAACATGTGTACGAGACTACGCACTGGTTCGATGTACTCGTGTATTGGAATTATCTTGGACACGTTTGTGTCTGGCTTATGGATACTAGGACACTTATAGGACATATTCACATATGACACATTAATTACTAACCCTTTAAATTGATTATTAATTGTGTTTGAATTCAAATTGGTGTTTTCCCCCAAATTTTTGATACTAGGGCTGTCATTCGAAATTCTAATAACAAATTTGTGTTTAACTGATTTCGAATGATTAAATTATCATGTTGGTTCACGTGTATATATCTGAGTTTAAGTTTACATATTGGGATTCATATTGGCTGGGTGATTGGGCTCTCGAAATATTAAAAGAGTGTTAAAACTGGAAACTGGAATCATGTATACACTGATTCCTGATATTATACACACACACACACACATGTACAAACCTGAGAACCTATACCTATCTACTGTTGCACTGATTCTCTATACACACACACATGAACACTGACCTGAGAACAGGAACACACACAAACCTGAGACCCTACATGTCCAGCTACCTATACACATACATTCCATGTATACACACATAACACACATGTCACTCTCACCCTAACCTATGTCGTACTGCTATACACTCACTCACACATTGATACACACACTCAGGTACACACAAACCTAAGACACCTATGTTGTACTATATACACACACATACACGTATACACAGGAACTGAGAACACCCCATATTACTACCACACACAGGAAACCTATTGTACACACACACATTCCATGTACACACCCACACATGACACTCCCTATTGCTATTGTCACTCTCCTTCTATATATATATGTATATATATAATATCTATATTCTTGTATAATAATAATGTAATATATATATATATATATATATATATATATATATATTTTATATATATATATATATATATATATATATATATATATATATATATAATATATATATATATATATATATATATATATATATATATATATATATATATATTTTATATATTTTATATATATATATATATATATATATATATATATATATATATATATATATATATATATATATATATATATATATATATATATATAAAATATATATATATATATATATATATATATATATATATATATATATATATATATATTGCCTATATGAATTTAGTATATATAAATGTGGTAAATATATACTAGTGTATGCCAATATAGATTGTATATGGCATATAGCCCTATGAGATTTTCCTATATGTAAGCCTATGTATTCATATGTATATATGGGTATGTATACACATGAGATGGTGTGTTGATAGCTTGTATAGCATTGTGTGGTATGTGAATGCTAGGATAGACATGGTTAGGCTTAGTAAGACTTGTCTGGGTTAGGATTGACCTAGTTAACCTAGTTTGACTAGTGTAGTTGACTAGAGTTGACTAAAGGTTGACTTTAGCCTAGATTGACCCAAACATCATCTAGAATGTATTATAGTATTCTATTTTACCATTTTGGATATGTTGTGACTTGTGCTGTTCTAAATAGGAGCCAGACACCTCTTTTCTGACAGTATTTTCAATTTGGATACTCAAGATATCAGGCGAGTACATTCTCTGACCGTTTCATATTTGATATAATTTACATTTATGCTCTAGATTACTTTACTTGATGCTGTCACGTTGTTAACACGGGTGGTACTATATGGATCCCTTTATGAGATGTTATCCCCTCGGGAGCATCGGGTTACAGTATGTCATGTGCGTTTCACTTTCATCATGTACTCCAGTGCTTTCATCATTCATATGCACTCTTGTGATTCATGTACTCTCATGTTCATAGAGCCCCCATGTATACAATCATGTGCACCCTTTTATGGGCCTTCATGTGATATCATGTTCAATAACATAACCTATCTGGATCCTTGTGTATTGATTCGGGTACGGGAGAGTATAAATGGTCATATAAATAATTCCAAAGTAGTATACTCATGTACAAACTTTTAAATTACTCATGTGCAAATTCAAGCCGTTCACATGGTTATCTTGTACTCTAAATCACTAGTTCATTGTTAGTTCTTTACTTATAGTAGATATTTCTTTACAGTCTTCTCTTATACTTCATGTATATTCTTCTGCGTTTCATGTATCTTACTCTATTGCATATTTATATATCATGTCATATTATGAACTGTGTGAGATGTACTGTGATCGCTTCCGTCCTGACTAGACCTGTTGAAAATATTACATATGACATTGAGGAGTTCTATCCTTCATACTGTGGAGCAGGCCTAGATGACACATGTGAGCTGGACTCCCAAGAGGACCCAACACTTGTAGAGGATATTACCCCAGTAGTCTAGGCTAGTTAGCTAGACCAGTATCTTACTTATTATCTTGTCTTGTTTGGATACACTTGTATTTATTTGTAGATTTTGTTATTCTGGATATTGTGGAGTTGTTATCTGAGACACTTAGATTCTTTCTCTTATCTTGTATTTTATTATGGATTCAGATCTTATCTATCTATCTTATCGTACTTTCTACTTGAGATGTGATTGAGTTGTACATTTCTATATTGTCCTCCATTCGGAGCGTATACATTGTACAGGTACCTTATAATTGTTAGATGTATGTTACCTAGGACAGCGTTCTACCGCCGACACTACGGCATAGGCTGGACGTAACCACTTTTCGTGCCCCTATACTGGGTACGGGTCGTGACATGGGAACCTCATGGTGGAGTCACCCCACTGTAGCATCGAACTATAATACTCCTTGTAATGATATGCTACCATGCTTCCTGTAAAGCACAACAGGCATTCACTCTGCCTGAGAACTCTCTAAGGCGTTTAAGCCATCCTCAAAATAGGATCTGTTCTTAGCAGAAAATATATAGTAGACAACAGTAATTGTGAGTTCGTATCTCTTCTTTGCCATAGAGGACATATACCCACTGTATATAATTTTCCAGTTAGTGGTCCTCCCTTGAACCAAAAGCTAGATGCCTAGTAGATTTCTCTTTGAACTAATAGCATAAAACTTTATGGTAGGATTACAATAACACAATATTAGAATGCCTTCAAGCCCATTTTACTTGTTGTGTCTTCGACTAGCTGGCATTTGAGGCCCTTTGTGAATGGATTTGCCAGGTTCTCCTGACTTCGAACATCAATTACTACAATGACACCTCTCTTGATGAGAACGTATACTGCTACGTGATTTAATCGCACAGTTCTTTTCTTCCCGTTGAATAGGTTATTTGATGTCACCGTAGCAGTCGCCTGGTTGTCGCAGTATATAGGTATCACCGGTATCTGCATCCCAACTAATAGAAGATCATACATGAGCTTCCGAAGCTATTCTATTTCTTCTGCTGCAGAATAAAGTGCAAAGAACTCAGATTCCATAAAGAAATGAGAAAACATAGTCTGCTTCTTCAACTTCCACGATATAGCAGCTCCACCCATGGATAAAATGAATCCTTATGTAGATCTCTCTCTCCACCTCTGAGCACCACCTCGTATCACCGAAACCTTCTACTACTGTCGGATCTCCATAGTAGTGCAGTGCATATATCTGAGTCTTCTTGAGTTATCTTATTACCCATTTTACAGCTTTCTAGTGCTCAATGCCTGGGTTGCTCATGAATCGACTTAGCATTCCCACGGTGAAAGCTTTGTCAGGCTAGTGGCAGTAGTAACGTACATCAAACTCCCGATGATGCTTGTATACTCCAGCTGCCTGATACTTTTTTTCAAATTTGGCTTCAGCTTCAGGTCACACCGTAAGGCATATCGATCAATGGAAGATTCTGATACCCGTAGCATGTGATCATCTTCTTAATATAATGAGACTGTGACAATACCAGTCCAGTATCCGTTTGGATGATCTTAATGTCCAAGATCACATCAGCTTCCCCCAAGTCCTTTATATTGAGCTTGGTCGAGATGAACGTTTTTGTCTCTGTGACACATCCCATATCCATACCTAGGATCAACATGTCGTCCAAGTACAAACAAACAATTACACCTTTTCCATCAGCGAACTTCGTGTAAACACACTTATCCGTTTCATTGACCTTGTAGCCATTTGACCTTATGACCTTGTCAAACTTCTTATGCCATATTTTAGGATCATACTTTAAACCGTACAAGGATTTCACCAACTTGCATGTAGTGTCCCAATCCGTGAAGGTACTAGATAAATAGAGAGATCGAATTACTGGCTTTGCAATAGAAGACGATTAATCTGGATGAGTGGACGAAGACTCATTTTCTGATTCACTTATGCCTAATAAGAATATAAGTTTTGAATGAATGTTATTGCTAATAACAAGATGGTAAATCATTAAGAATGCCAGTACAAATCAGTATGCTTATATCACCTGTTGCAATGTTAAGCACAAAAAACGAGATAACCAGTATGCTAAGAAAAAGATTGTTGCTTGAGAAAAATGATTGGTTGCCATGTTAATGCTAATGAGATGATGCCATGCTAAAGATAGATTTTTTTGTCTAATATGACTATTTGCTAAGTTTAATAAAAAGAAAGAATTGTCGGCTATATGATCCAAAATAAAGAAAGACACGAAATGAAAGTATCGTATATCTGCAAAGGCACGAAGGAAAATGTGTCGTACATCTGTTAAGGCACGAAATGAATATATCGTATATCTGCTAAGGCACGAAATAAATGTGCCATATATCTGCTTTGGTACGAAATAAACCTGTCTTATATCTGGAAGATCTAATCAAAATCTGTTTCATCCGATAGAAATGCTATAGCATATGCATTGGTCTCGGACAACTTATCCACAAGTATCATTTCTCAGGTGGATTCTTGGGGCGCCTAGAACCACTTAGCCTAGGAGAGATTAGGGCAACCTGAGGTAATAGAGACCTCGCAATCAGGGGTTGTTGGGTCCTTGGCGACGAGCTGAACCAAAGAGTCACAGTAGCTAATCATGAGAATACCCATGGAACATCATATAGATAAGTGTTAATTGGTGTAGAGCTGAACCGAAGAGTCACAGCTGCCAATCGAGTCTACATGTGTCGTTAATGATTTTGCTGAGAGCTAACAATACAGAGACGAACATGGAATAATGTTAGTTATATCATGTTTACGCTAATCCTTGTCTGGTGTAGGGATGAACTGTCGGCTATGGTAAGAATCACTGAAAAAGTGATACAAGTGTTTCTTAAGTTTCTGAATATGAATATGCTTATAAAGAATAATATGTTGCCAAGAATCGTTATGTCCCAGTAAAAAAAATATGGATATTATACTTGTAACTGACCCTGAGAATGTCTAAAATACGAGAAAAGAATGCTATTGCTATTGTCCCCGAGAACAGAGTATGACTCATGAAACACGCTGTGCACTTCAAAGAAATGAATAGTCCCATACATGCTTGAAATGAAAGAAATGATATATCGACTTTTCAAAGTGTTTTCAAAATATGTAATCTGACTCTGTACTGCATGAAATGAACATAGGTAAAAGTAGCAAAATCACATCACAAGAAATATTTTCAAACTAAATGTATTAGTGCTCATTTCAGACGACGCTACCTTTCTTCACAATCACAGTATATTGATATACTGACCCATCATCAGTCTGCATGTAGGTGAAAGACGTATCGAGATGGATAGTTCGAAGCGATAGCCCGAACCTTATCTCCAAGAGCCAGAAATCAGAAAAGATGCCAAGAGATGGTCATCTGTTGCAAAGAGTTAGTCTTGAATATAAAAGGATGTAATGTATGGAACGGGATCATTGTACTTCTGTAATGTTTCTGAGAGAATGTAAGCCAAGTATGACATTATATCAGAGGGAAATAAGATTTTGTAATCTGTTCAAAAGATATCAGTAAAGAGAATTGTTTTTGTTATTATTGTGTTTTAATTCATATTTTTGCAATATATCTGATGTTGTTTAAATTATTTTTATCTTTTTTCGTTATGTTATTGTCTATTTATCTATTTTGTCATTGTACAGGTACTGGCATTGTGCAAGCGCAATATAGGCTTGTACGGTGTCACGTCCAAGTGAGGACGGATAGTTCAATAGAGTCCGAAGCGAGGACGAAAGAACTATGCGGGATCGGGGCATGACATAATGGTATCAAAGCAATACGATCCTCTAGCCGATTGTTGATCCGATTGAATTCGAAGATGTTCTCCTGATCGGAATTTTCTTGCCAGCTTGATATCATTGATGAGATAAACGTTCCATACAATAAATCCATAAATATTTTATGATGTGACATATGTTTTATTGATTGATTGAGATTGAGAATTGAACATGAATTTTGATATAATCGACCGAGATTTTTATGGATTAATGATGGCAAAGGATGAGGACTATCGCTGCTATGGATATCGTAAGTTTCTCCTTAAATTTTAAGGATAAAACTTTTTCTCGGTGGATAATTATGTAGTTCTCTGCTCCGCGAAGGCACTAGATAAACAGAGAGATCGAATTGTTAGCTCTACAACAGAAGACGATTAATCTGGGTGAGTGGACGAAGACTCATTTTCTGATTCGCTTACGTCTAATAAGAATATAAGTTTTGAATGAATGTTATTACAAACAACAAGATAGTAAATCATTGAGAATGCTAGTACAAATCAATATACTTATATCACATGTTGCTATATTAAGAATGAAAAATGAGATAACCTATATGCGAAGAAAAAGATTGTTGTCTGATAATAAGAAATAATATGTTGCCATGTTAATGCTATTGAGATGATGCCATGTAAAGATAGAGTTTTGCTCTAATATGACTATTTGCCATGTTTAATAAAAAAAGAGAGAATTGTCGGTCGAAATGAACGTGTCTTATATCTGCAAAGGCACGAAGGAAAATGTGTCGTATATCTGTTAAGGCACGAAATGAACATGTCGTAAATCTGCTAAGGCACGAAATGAACGTGTCGTATATTTGCTAAGGAACAAAATGAACGTGTCGTATGTCTAGAAGATCTGATCAAAATCTGTTTCATCTGATAGAAATGCTAGAGCATATGTATTGGTCTCGGACAATGTCACCCCCGTTTTTTGTTCTACGTATTTCCAGTATACGTATACGAAATCCTGACATGTATTTTTATTTTTCTGCCTGGCTAGCTAATTTCAGTTTAATCTTGATTAGGTTCATCATAGCATGTAATGGTTTAACTTGGTTTATTTTGGGATGGCTTGGTTTATTCTTTGGTTCATCATGTTATAACCCACCACCTTCCCCCTTTATAACCTACCTAACTTTTCTCTCTCCACCACTTTCTTATTAACTCTTCTTCCTTCTCCATTAAACCCACCACCAACCAAGAACACCCCTTAGGCAAGTACAACTTGCTTCCACAAGAAAGCCCATTTTTTTTGTTCCATTAGCTTCTCCTTATGTTTCTAAGACACTTTAGAACTTGTCATTTTCCATTTTGAGGCTTTAATTTTTATAGATCTAGAAATTAATTATTTTTGGATTTTGGTGGTTTTGATCTATCAAACTTCTTTGTTTTTAAGTTTTTATGGTTCCATGTTGTAGATAATTTTATTCTACCCAATTTTGACCTTTGAAAAGTTGGATTTGGACTTGTTTTGACCAAGTTATGGACTTTTGAAGTTTTAGGTTCAAACCATGGAGTTCTTGCCGTTTTAGAGAAGACAGTGAGCAGTGTGCGAGCTTTTTAGCTTGCGCCACTGAGCTGCGCGCGCTCTTTAGCGCAGCGTAGTCTACCTCATACGCTGCCTTTTGGAAGCGTATGTCTTGCATACGCTGACTTGGGTGACAAGGAGTCGTATGGACCTCATACGCTGCCTTTTGGAAGCGTATGTCTTGCATACGCTGACCTGAGCATACGCTGACTGAGTGTACGCTGACTGAGCGTACGCTGACTGAGCGTATACTGCCTGAGCGTATGCTGACTGAGCGTATGCTGCCTGAGCGTATGCTGCCTGAGCGTATGCTGCCTGAGCGTACGCTGACTGAGCGTATGCTGCCTGAGCGTATGCTGACTCAGCGTATGCTGCCTGAGCGTATGCTGCCTGAGCGTATGCTGACTGAGCGTACGCTGACTGAGCGTATGCTGCCTGAGCGTATGCTGCCTGAGCGTACGCTGACTGAGCGTATGCTGCCTGAGCATATGCTGCCTGAGCGTATGCTACCTGAGCGTATGCTGACTGAGCGTATGCTGCTGCCTGAGCGTATGCTGCCTGAGCGTATGCTACCTGAGCGTATGCAGACTGAGCGTATGCTGCCTGAGCGTATGCTGCCTGAGCGTATGCTGACTGAGCGTATGCTAACCTGAGCGTATGCTGACCTGAGCGTATGCTGACTTGAGCGTAGCCTGACTTGAGCGCAGCCTGATGTTTAGGCGCAACTGGACCTGACCCTACTTGCCTTGCATGATTAGTGACCCATCGTGGTACACTCTTGACAAGTAATTTAACATGATAATTCTTGATGGTGGTCCGTTGTGACGCACCCTTGCCTTGATAAGTAATCTTGATAAGCAACCCGACATGATAACCGTGATACGCTGTTGCGACAGCTAACCTGACATGCTAAGTGAATTCTTGACACCGTGGGTGATTGTATTGAATATGCTTGTATAAGCAACCAGTCTTGTCTCGCATCATGTCTAGGACATGTATCCCTGGTTACCACGGTCAGGAATTCATACCGAATCTGACTAGGTTAATGACTAGATTGATCAAGTAGAGCATATAGAGAGGTATTCTGGCTACAAGCAATCCCGTTATCTGGGCGCCTTCCTTGATGGACTTGTAGCCTACCGACGAGTAGGGCACATTTCCAGCTCACTGCTAGGTAGGGCACTACATGAAACGATTACTATGCACACCGCCATGTGTTGCATCCAAGTCACCTAACAAGGCATGATAACTCTCAGCTTGAACCTTGCGTCTGGATAACCTGGATAGTCTGCAGGGCTTGTGGCCGTAGGCGTACCTCATTGCATCTTGCTAGTAACTAAGCTTGTGATAACCCTAGTTAGTTAAGTATCAAGCCGTACTCTTTGCTTGGCCGTGAATGATGGATGGAGTCCTACCTTGTTTAGTCTTGCCTAGATCCAGTGCATGGATATCTCCGGACATGCTTGTCTATGCTTTACTTTATCGATAATTGGTTCGAGGCTAAGTTCTGTTCAGGTGAAGGGTTACAACCCCGTTCCTTGTTTGGTTTACGGGTTGTAACTTTGTTACCGGAATAGTCCTCTAGTTATCTTATCGTTTATCATCCTGTTTTCCTTAACTCATGTCTTATGTTATTTCACCTATAATTTATGTGCTGACATGCTGGTTTTAGTTCTTAAGTGAAGCCCCCTTTGTGGCACTTGCTCTTTCTGGGGTCTGACCCAGCTGGTTTTGTATGGCCAGATTTCGGAGCAGCTACCGAGGATCTCCCAACCTTCCTGCCAGATGGTGAACACTAGAAGGAATCCCGACAACGAGTGGGTTTTTATTTTGCTCTCCCACTCCCTTGTAAAAATATTCTTTTGAGGCGTTTAGCCACCGAGCAAGTGTTAGCTCGTTTGCAACTTTACTTACTGTCTGCCTACGGGCTGTAGCCTGATTGACAAATCCTAGGGTTGATCATGTATGACTTAAACTCTTGCTAGTCTTCGTATTTTGTATGACTAGCTTCATGATCATCTGAATATGTAATGTATGGGATGCCTTACTTTGTATGTCTGATGATCTACCATCTTGTTATATCTACTTGTTGCTTGAGATTGAGACACTAGGCTTGTTATTGACCTTAAGAGACTGATGGCTTGTAGTAAACCCTCAGGCATCTAGACAGCCGTGACTGTATTGTGATGTGAGATTCACTTCAATGTACGTAGCTGGCTGTGTCTGTCCCCCGCTCTCCAGTATTCTGGTTCTGGGGCGTGACATAGTTTAAGTGGTGGCCCATGCAGGTCTTGTAGATTAAGATGTGTGAGGGTTTTACCGGATAGATGTCTCAATCAGCACTCGTCCTTGATCTCTATTCGTGCCTTCTAATCCTTCAGAATCCTTGACCTGATCACATGTTTATATCCTCGATCTATCATGGTCCTTTCTTATTGTTCCCTATGTCGTTTCCTTCAGCGGCATTGTTCCTGGTCCTACCGATCAGCAAGGCGGAGCACCTCCAGTGGACCAACAGTAACCTGGAGACCAAGCCCAGCACTCTGGAGCGGCCTCCCGAGTCATGTATTCCGGGGACCCCGAGCCCCCAGTTCAGCCAGTCCAGCCTGCAGAGCCTGACGATGGCACCTTGGTGGGTCTCATCAGGACATTGCTTGCGTCTCAAGATCGTCGGGGCGATGCCCTGCACCAGGCAGTACAAGATGCCATGGGCCGTATTGGTTATCAAGGGAACAGTACGGCTAGCAGTTTCAAGCGCCTCAACCCTCCCTTCTTTGATGGGAGTGAAGATGCTATTGCAGCCTATGCGTGGCTCCAGGACATTGAGATTATCTTAGATGCAGCCAAGACTCCAGAAGGAGAGAAGGTAGCTGTGGTGTATCTACAGTTATTGGACCTAGCCCGCACCTGGTGGGCGATGATAGCGGTTGGATTGGCAACGCCTGTCCCGTGGGCGGTATTCAGTGACAAATTTCAGATCAAGTACTTCGATGCTGTGTCTCGGCACAACTTACAGACGAAGTTCACCAATCTCAGGCAGATGAGCAGGACGGTCGATGGATATGCGGCCGAGTTTTCAAGACTGAGTCAGTTTGCTCCCACTTTGGTGGCAACCGAGTTTGATCGAGCGCAGCGGTTCCAGCAGGGACTCCACCTAGAGATCATTCTAGCAGTGGAGCAGTTTGAGCATCAGACCTTTGATGCTGTTTTGCGGGCAGCTAAGAGGCATGAGTATACCTCGCAGAGAATTGTAGACAGAACTGGAGGACGGAAGCGATCCCATGGTCAGATGATCCAGTCTTCAGCCCCAGCCCCCGCAGCTAGGGCCTTGACCATTGGAGCTCCGAGGAGGGCAGCATCAGTTACGTCGGTTCAGCATTCGACTCCGACGTATCCTCAGCAGCAGAAGCGGAGGCAGTCTTCCACAATGGGCTGCACTCATTGTGGGAAGCCAGGGCATGTAGTGTCAGAATGTCGCCGAGCACAAGGATTGTGTTTGGCTTGTGGGGCACCGGATCATATGATAGGGTCCTGCCCACAGAGAGCCGGTTCATCCTCATCGGCCCAGACTAGTCCCTCGGTGAGGGGACCAGCACCAGTACAGCAGCAGCAGTATCAGCCTCCGAGGCCATTGTCGCCTCAGGCTCAGGCAGTCCAGCAGCAGCGACCGTAACAGTATGCCCAGGTCCAAGCTCAGATTCAGAACCGCCAGAGAGGTTTCCAGCAGAGGGGACCAGCACCCAGAGGGCACGGTCAAGCGATGGCTTTGACCGTAGAGGAGGAGTTGGCATCAGGTGAGGTGGTGGCAGGTACCATTCTCGTCAACTCTTTTCCTGCATCAGTATTATTTGATTCAGGTACATCGCATTCATTTATGTCTGCACGATTCGCGACATGGATAGGACTGGAGCCCGAGTCATTATCAGTAAGGCTCAATATACTTACTGGTAACAGACTTGTGGGTGTAGATAGGGTGTTTTCCTCGTGTCGAATCGTAGTCAGCGGTAGAGAGTTTTCCGCTAGGCTGATAGAGTTCTCGATGGCCGATTACGATGTAGTCCTAGGAATAGATTGGTTGAGAGACCAGTATGCTAGTATAGATTGCCATGTCGGCAAGATTATTTTTAGTGTTCCCGGTGAGCCAGAGTTTTCATTTTTTCGAGGCAGAGTAGAACCTTCTTCCCCAGCATTACGGATGGCCGTAGCAGCAGCAGTTTAGTTTCCCAGAGTTGTAGAAGAGTTTCCTGACGTATTTCTCGAAGAGCTTCCAGGCATGCCCCCAGGGAGAGAGATAGAGTTCACTATCGACTTGATTCCAGGGACGGCACCAGTGTCAGAGAGAGTCTATAGGATGGCACCATCAGAGTTGGAGGTCCTGTACAAGATGATTAAAGAACTTAGAACCAAGGGATTTATTCGTGCTAGCGGATCACCTTGGGGAGCTCCGATGCTTCTTGTGAAGAAGAAGGATGGTACGTCAAGATTATGTGTTGATTATCGTACCTTGAACTCTGTAACAATTAAGAACAGATATCCTTTACCAAGGATAGATGATTTATTTGATCAGCTCAAGGGAGCGGCAGTATTTTCGAAGATTGACTTGCGGTCAGGGTACCATCAGATCAGAGTCAGAGAGCAGGACATCCCGAAGACAGCATTCAGATCTAGATAGGGACATTGGGAGTTCCTTGTTATGCCATTTGGAGCGACCAATGCGTCGGCCGTATTTATGGACCTCATGAATCGTATCTTCATACCCTATTTGGACCAATTCGTGATAGTGTTCATAGACGACATCTTAGTCTATAGCGAGAGCGAGGCTGAGCATGAGCAGCATCTTCGTGTAGTTCTTCAGATTCTCAAGGAGCACCAGTTGTACGCGAAGTTCAGTAAGTACGAGTTTTGGTTGGATCGTATCTCGTACTTGGGTCATATCATCACCAGAGGTGGAGTGGAAGTTGATCCCCAGAAGATAGTGGCTATAGAGACATGGCCAGTACCTAGCACCGTTGCAGAAGTTCAGAGTTTCCTCGGATTGGCTGGCTATTACCGACGCTTTGTGTTAGACTTTGCTCGGATTTCAGCACCACTGACGCAGTTGACCCAAAAGGATGTACAGTTTGCTTGGACAGCAGAGTGTCAGAGTTCATTTGAGAAGTTGAAGGGAAGATTGATGACGGCCCCCATTCTCACTCTTCCCGACGGAACGGAAGGATTTTCAGTTTATTGTGACGCATCCGACAAGGGATTAGGATGTGTCTTGATGCAGCATGGTAAGGTAATCGCTTATGCGTCACGTCAACTTCGTGACCATGAGAGGAATTACCCAACCCATGACCTGGAGTTAGCAGCCGTAGTTTTTGCATTGAAACTTTGGAGACATTATTTGTATGGAGATCGGGTGGAGATTTTCACCGACCACAAGAGTCTGAAGTATGTGTTTACCCAGAAGGATCTTAATATGCGTCAGAGGAGATGGCTAGAGGTACTTGTGGATTATGACATCAGCTTGCAGTATCATTCTGGGAAGGCCAATGTGGTAGCAGATGCATTGAGCAGGAGAGCCGGAGTTTATTTTCTAATGGCGCAGCCAGAGTTGTTTGCAGATCTTCAGAAGATGGGTATTGAAGTTGTTCTTCCTTCCAGTGTGGCATTGATGGCCAGTATGCAAGTTCAGTCCAGTATAGTTGAGAGGATCAAGTTAGCTCAGTCCACGGACTCTAAGCTTCAACGGCTTAGGGCAGAATGTGTGGCAGGACAGAGACCAGAGTTATGCATTCATGAAGATGGTACACTCCGACATGGGAGGCGTCTTTGTGTACCCAGTGGTAATATCAGACAGGAGATCATGGCAGAAGCCCACAGTTCTCAGTATTCCATTTACCCCGGTGGTACGAAGATGTATCGTGATATTCGATAGCATTTTTGGTGGAATGGCATGAAGAGGGAGATAGCCCGGTTTGTCTTTCGTTGTTTAGTTTGCCAACAAGTTAAGGCTGAACATCAGAGACCAGCTGGACTTCTTCAACCTTTACCGATCCCAGAATAAAAATGGGAGCACATTACCATGGATTTTGTAACTTGATTACCTAGATCCCCAGCTGGAAGAGATGCCATCTGGGTTATAGTTGATCGTCTCACGAAGGTAGCTCATTTTCTTCCTTTCAGAATCGGCCAGTCGACGGATCAGCTTGCAGAGATGTACCTCAGGCAGATAGTCAGATTGCATGGAGTGCCAGTCAGTATTGTGTCCGACAGAGATTCAAGATTCACCTCGTACTTTTGGCGAAGTCTTCAAGAGAGTTTGGGGACTCGTCTCAAGTTCAGTTCAGCCTACCATCCGCAGACAGATGGTCAGTCAGAACGCACGATCCAGACTCTTGAAGACATACTGCGGTCATGTACACTCGACTTCGGTGGTTCGTGGGAAGATCACCTGCATCTCGTAAAGTTCTCGTACAATAACAGTTTCCAGGCTAGTATCCAGATGGCACCTTTCGAGGCCTTGTACGGCAGGAAGTGCAGATCTTCTTTAGCTTGGGACGATATTGGTGAGAGGCAAATGCTTGAACCAGAGATGGTGACACGGACTATTGAGGTGGTCAGACAAGTCAGAGATCATCTTCGAGTTGCCCAAGATCGCCAGTATCATTGGGCCGATTCTCATCGGCGTCCCCTTGAATTTTCTGTCGGCGACCACGTATTCCTTAGGATCTTGCCTACCCGTGGCGTCATTTGATTCGGCGTGCGGGGAAAGCTCAGTCCAAGGTATATAGGACCGTTTGATATTCTAGAGCGAGTAGGTGATGTATCCTATCGTCTCGCTCTTCCGCCGTCGTTACGTGAGGTACATGATGTCTTCCATGTATCCCAATTATGACGGTATATCCCGGATCCGAGTCATGTCCTTGATCATTCTGAATTGGTTGTTGGTACCAACCTTTCGTATGAGGAGAGACCCGTATCCATATTGGACCGGAGGGAGAAGATACTCAAGAACAAGACTATCAAATTAGTCCGTGTTGCTTGGGGTCATCACTCTTTGGGTGAGTCAACGTGGGAGCGTGAGGATGATATCCGATTGTGATATCCCGACCTGTTTGACTCGTAAGGTATAATGTCTTTCTTATGCCTTATGCTTAAGTTCCTTGCTTGCATGAATGATTGCTTGATTGACTACTAGTCCTATATTGTCTGCAATTGATATAGCTTGCTCGACATCTCTAGCCTCTTGATTAAATTCCGAGGACGGAATTCTTTTAAGGTGGGTAGAGTTGTCACCCCCGTTTTTCGTTCTACGTATTTCTAATATACGTATACGGAATCCTGACATGTATTTTTATTTTTCTGCCTGACTAGCTAATTTCAGTTTAATCTTGATTAGGTTCATCATAGCATGTAATGGTTTAATTTGGTTTATTTTGGGATGGCTTGGTTTATTCTTTGGTTCATCATGTTATAACCCACCACCTTCCTCCTTTATAACCCACCTAACTTTTCTCTCTCCTCCACTTTCTCATTAACTCTTCTTCCTTCTCCATTAAACCCACCACCAACCAAGAACACCCCTTAGGCAAGTGCAACTTGCTTCCACAAGAGAGCCCATTTTTATTGTTCCATTAGCTTTTCCTTATATTTCTAAGATACTTTAGAACTTGTCATTTTCTATTTTGAGGCTTTGATTTTTGTAGATCTAGAAATTAATTATTTTTTGATTTTCGTAGTTTTGATCTATCAAACTTCTTTGTTTTCAAGTTTTGATGGTTCCATGTTATAGAGAATTTTATTCTATCCAATTTTGACCTTTGAAAAGTTGGATTTGGACTTGTTTTGACCAAGTTATGGACTTTTGAAGTTTTAGGTTCAAACTATGGAGTTCTTACCGTTTTGGAGAAGACAGTAAGCAGTGCACGAGCTTTTTAGCTTGCGCCACTGAGCTGCGCGCGCTCTTTAGCGCAGTGCAGTCTACCTCATACGCTGCCTTTTGGAAGCGTATGTCTAGCATACGCTGGCTTGGGTGACAAGGAGTCGTATGGACCTCATACGCTACCTTTTGGAAGCGTATGTCTTGCACATGCTGACCTGAGCGTATGCTGACTGAGCGTACGCTGACTGAGCGTATGCTGCCTGAGCGTACGCTGACTGAGCGTATGCTGCCTGAGCGTGTGCTGCCTAAGCGTATACTGACTGAGCGTATGCTGCCTGAGCGTATGCTGCCTGAGCGTATGCTGACTGAGCGTATGCTGACTCAGCGTATGCTGACTCAGCGTATGCTGTCTGAGCGTATGCTGCCTGAGCGTATGCTGACTGAGCGTACGCTGACTGAGCGTATGCTGCCTGAGCGTATGCTGCCTGAGCGTACGCTGACTGAGCGTATGCTGCCTGAGCATATGCTGCCTGAGCGTATGCTACCTGAGCGTATGCTGACTGAGCGTATGCTGCTGCCTGAGCGTATGCTGCCTGAGCGTATGCTACCTGAGCGTATGCAGACTGAGCGTATGCTGCCTGAGCGTATGCTGCCTGAGCGTATGCTGACTGAGCGTATGCTAACCTGAGCGTATGCTGACCTGAGCGTATGCTGACTTGAGCGTAGCCTGACTTGAGCGCAGCCTGATGTTTAGGCGCAACTGGACCTGACCCTACTTGCCTTGCATGATTAGTGACCCATCGTGGTACACTCTTGACAAGTAATTTAACATGATAATTCTTGATGGTGGTCCGTTGTGACGCACCCTTGCCTTGATAAGTAATCTTGATAAGCAACCCGACATGATAACCGTGATACGCTGTTGCGACAGCTAACCTGACATGCTAAGTGAATTCTTGATACCGTGGGTGATTGTATTGAATATGCTTGTATAAGCAACCAGTCTTGTCTCGCATCATGTCTAGGACATGTATCCCTGGTTACCACGGTCAGGAATTCATACCGAATCTGACTAGGTTAATGACTAGATTGATCAAGTAGAGCATATAGAGAGGTATTCTGGCTACAAGCAATCCCATTATCTGGGCGCCTTCCTTGATGGACTTGTAGCCTACCGACGAGTAGGGCACATTTCCAGCTCACAGCTAGGTGGGGCACTACATGAAACGATTACTATGCACACCGTCATGTGTTGCATCCAAGTCACCTAACAAGGCATGATAACTCTCAGCTTGAACCTTGCGTCTGGATAACCTGGATAGTCTGCAGGGCTTGTGGCCGTAGGCGTACCTCATTGCATCTTGCTAGTAACTAAGCTTGTGATAACCCTAGTTAGTTAAGTATCAAGCCGTACTCTTTGCTTGGCCGTGAATGATGGATGGAGTCCTACCTTGTTTAGTCTTGCCTAGATCCAGTACATGGATATCTCCGGACATGCGTGTCTATGCTTTACTTTATCGATAATTGGTTCGAGGCTAAGTTCTGTTCAGGTGAAGGGTTACAACCCCGGTCCTTGTTTGGTTTACGGGTTGTAACTTGGGTACCGGAATAGTCCCCTAGTTATCTTATCGTTTATCATCCTGTTTTTTTTAACTCATGTCTTATGTTATTTCACCTATAATTTATGTGCTGACATGCTGGTTTTAGTTCTTAAGTGAAGCCCCCTTTGTGGCACTTGCTCTTTCTGGGGTCTGACCCAGCTGGTTTTGTATGGCCAGATTTCGGAGCAGCTACCGAGGATCTCCCAACCTTCCTGTCAGATGGTGAACACTAGAAGGAATCCCGGCAACGAGTGGGTTTTTATTTTGCTCTCCCACTCCCTTGTAAAAATATTCTTTTGAGGCGTTTAGCCACCGAGCAAGTGTTAGCTCGTTTGCAACTTTACTTACTGTCTGCCTACGGGCTGTAGCATGATTGACAAATCCTAGGGTTGATCATGTATGACTTAAACTCTTGCTAGTCTTCGTATTTTGTATGACTAGCTTCATGATCATCTGAATATGTAATGTATGGGATGCCTTACTTTGTATGTCTGATGATCTACCATCTTGTTATATCTACTTGTTGCTTGAGATTGAGACACTAGGCTTGTTATTGACCTTAAGAGACTGATGGCTTGTAGTAAACCCTCATGCATCTAGACAGCCGTGACCGTATTGCGATGTGAGATTCACTTCAATGTACGTAGCTGGCTGTGTCTGTCCCCCGCTCTCCAGTATTCTGGTTCTGGGGCGTGACAGACAACTTGTGCACAAGTATTATCTCTCGGGTGGATTCTTTGGTCGCCTCGAACCACTCGGCCTAGGAGAGATTAGGGCACCCTGAGGTAAAAAAAGACCTCGCGATCAGGGGGTGTTGGGTCCTTAGCGACGTGCTGAACCAAAGAGTCACAACAGCTAATTATGGAAATACCCATGGACCATTATATAGATAACTGTTGATTGGTGCAGAGCTGAACCGGAGGGTCATAAATGCCAATCGAGTCTGCATGTGTCGTTAATGATTTTGTTGAGAGCTAATATTACAGAGACAAACAGAAAACAATGTTGGTTATATCTTGTTTATGCTAATCCTTGTCGTGTGCAAGGATGGACCGTCAGCTATGGTAAGAATCATTGAAAAAGTGATACATGTATTGCTTAAGTTTCTGAATATGATTCTGCTTATAAAAAATAATATGTTGCCAAGAATCGTTATGTCCCAGTAAAAGAAAAGATATGGTTATTATACTTGTAACTGACCCTGAGAATGTCTTGAATAAGATAAAAGAATGCTATTGCTATTGTCCCTAAGAACAGGGTATGCCTCATGAAACACGCTGCACACTACAAAGAAATGAATATTCCCTTATATGCATGAAATAAAAGAAATGATATGTTAGCTTTTCAAAATTATTTTTCAAATATGTAATCTGACTCTGTATTGCATGAAATAAACATAGGTAAAAGTAGCAAGATCATATCACAAGAAATATTTTTCACTAAATAAATTAGTGATCATTTCAGAGGATGCAGCCTTTGTTCACAATCACCAGTATGTTAATATACTGACCCACCATCAGTCTGCATGCAGGTGCAAGACGCACCGAAATGGATAGTTCGAAGTGATAGCCCGAACCTCATCCTACGGAGCCAAAAATCATAAGGGATGCCAAGAGATGGTCATTTATTGCAAAGAGTTGTCTTTGAATATAAAAAGATGTAATGTATGGAATGGGGTCATTGTACTTCTGTAATGTTTCTGAGAGAATATGACCCAAGTATGACATTGTATCAGAGAGAAATAAAAGCTTTGTAATCTGTTCAAAAGATATCAATAAAGAGAATTGTTCCTGTTATCATTGTGTTTCAATTTATATTTCTTTAATATTTTTGATGTTGTTTAAATTTTCTGTATCTTGTTTCACTATGCTATTATCTATTTTGTCTATTTTATCATTGTACAGATCTTGGCCTTGTGCAAGCGCAACTTAGGCTTGCACTGCATCACATCCAAGCGAGGACGAATGGTTCCACAGAGTCCGAAGCGAGGACGAAAGAACTCTGCGGGATTGGGGTGTGACATTGTAGACTTTGTCTTCAAGACCCTTGACGACAAATCCTTTTGGTTGTTGCTTGTAAATCTTTTCGGTTAGCTCGCCATTCAGGAAAGCTGTCTTTACATCCATCTGATGTATCACCAACTTATGTATTACTGCGAGAGCAATTAACATTCTGATGGTAGTCATATGGGCTATAGGAGCAAACGTGTCGAAGTAGTAAATCACCTGCTTCTGAAAGAACCCCTTAGCTACTAGCCTAGTCTTGAACTTGTCAATAGTTCCATCTGCTTTCATCTTCTTCTTGAAAATCCATTTGCATCCGATGGATTTTGCTCCTTTAAAAAGATCAACCAACACCCAATTGTTATTGGAGGTGAATGAATCAATTTTATTGTCGATCGCCTCCTTCCAAAAAACAACGTCTCTGGTCTTTATTGCCTCATCATAGGTAAGCGGATCTACTTCCACATGATAGGTGACAAAGTCATCTCCGAAGTCCTTCAGTATCCTCACTCACTTACTTGATGGCTCAGCGAGTTCTGTTTCAACAGTTGTTCCTGCAACAAACATCTTCTTCTTGGACTACATTCTTATTGGAAATTTCAATTTCCTGCGCACCCTCATTATTTTCCATAACATCCGCAAGAACAATGTTCTTGTGCCTTGCAAATTCATCTCCAAAGTATTTTGCGTCGCGAGATTCAATTATATGATTTGATTCTATATAAAAAATGCTCCGAACATCACTCTTCTCGGCATATCCCAAGAAGATCGTCTTCGTAGTCCTTGTTCCGAGCTTCTGAATCTTCAGATCTAGGAGCTTTACATCTGCCAGACACCCCCACACTTGAATGATATTCAAGTTAGGTTTGACTTTGAACTAGATTTCATGAGGAGTGATGTTCGAAGTTGCATACGAGACTCTATTCGAAATAAAAGTGGCTGTCAATGCAGCTTCTCCCCAATAGCAATTTGGAAGACCCGCAGTCAACAGCATTGAGTTTATCATTTTTGTCAACGTTCTATTCTTCCTTTCTACTATTTCGTTAGATTTTGGAGAATACGAAGAAGTAGTCTCATTGATGATTCTATGTTCTTTATAGAACGATGTGAATTCATGAGACCCATACTCTCCGCCTCGATCACTTCTTATTCTCTTGAGTTGTTGTCCAGTTTGCCATTCAGCTTCGGTCCTGAACTCTTTGAATTTCTCGAACGCTTCGCCTTTAGACTTCAGCAAGTATACGAATGCGTATTTTGATAAGTCATCGTTGAAGGTTATGAAATACTTCATACCGACCTTTGTAGAGAACTTTTTAAAATCACATATATCACAGTGTATCAACTCCAGAAGATCTGTGCTACGATTAACCCGAAGAAAGGGTTTTCTTGTGATCTTCGTCTGAGCACACACTTCACATTTCTCTACCTTACCCCCACATTTGGAGATAAGTCCTAGACTATATATTTTGTTTATTCTTTTAAAATGAACATGTCGTAGTCTATTATGCCACAACTCAAGAGTATAATTAGAATGAGTGATTGCATTGATTTTATTAGACTGATTTATAAGCTGAAGTTTAAACATTCCTTCGGTATAAAATGCTTTTCCGAAGTATGTTCCTTTTATAGACATCATCATCTAGCAAGCATTGATGTCCATTCTTAGGCCGGTATTACAGAGTAGGCCTCCAAAGATCAGGTTCTTTGTAATAGTAAGTACATGTTTCACGTCTTAAAGCATCAGAGACTTCCCTGAAGTCAGCTTCAACACCACCGTCCCGATCCTTTGTACTTCAACTTGTGTCTGGTTCACCATCGTAACACTTTCAGAGGTTGGTATGTATGTGTGAACCATTCCTTGCTAAAGCAGACATGGTAGGTGGCACCAGTGTCTACCTACCAGTCAGAGTCAGCCCTCACCACAGTGACCTGAGCAATTATCACAATAACGTCAGTAACCATGAAAACCTTACTAGGCTCACCTTGCTCTGACTGCTTGGGCATGTATATCTGTATTCACTCTTGTAGTAGCCCTTCTTGCCATAGTTGAAGCAAGTCAGATGGGACTTTAGCTTATGTTGCTTGAAAGAAGTCCCCTTTACTTTCAGATTAGTGAGGTCCTTCTTCATGTGGTGGGAAGCCGCATGCTTTCCTTGGATTCCTTTGTGTGGACTAAGTTGGCCTTAGCCATCTGCTTGGACAGAGCATCCACCTTCAGTTGAGCCCTCATCTCGTCCTCAACATAAATTTCTTATAGGAGATCTTCCAGACTGATCTGTAGTTTCTTCCTATGCATTCGAATAGAATTTGCTCCATCCTATGGGAAGCTTAGAGACGATCCCTCCAACAACGAACTTGTCGTTGAGGGACATCTCCTCATCTTTCAATTTCTAATGTAACTTCAGGAATTCTTTCACCTGAGGCAGCATTGTCTTCTCGTCTTCAAAGAGCCATTTGTGATATTTCTCGACGATAAATATTTTGCTCTTGTTCTTGTCATCTTCATAGAGTTTCTCCAAAGACTCTCATATATCCCTGGCATTGGTCTTCTTAGAATAGGATTCTATCAGAAAGTCCAACATAGCATTGAGGATCAGAAGCCTACAGAGGCTATTTTGCCTCTTCTATTTGGACAACTTGGCATTAGCAACAGCAATCGTGGCTGTATTCCCATTTATGGAACCTTTAGTTCTTCTTCAGATAACACGTGGTCGACGTCCACGAATTAAAGATTGAGGCTAACCTCTCTTCTAGACTAGGTAGTGCTCTCCATTAAATTTTTCTAACTTGGTAAAGTTGTTATCGATGAGTTGAGCATGAGAGCTTTCCATCTTGTAAATCTAACTTTGAGATTGTTAGTCCCGGGACGTGATTTTAAGATAAAAACTGGATTTTGGAAACACTTCGAAGCAGGTGCACAACTGAGATTTTGAAGGATTCAGAAAGACAAAATCAGATGCAACACTTCGAGAAAGGCGCAAATGATTTTGTTGCAGCAGCGACAAAGGCCCACAGAATGTTTTATGATTAGATCAGAGATGATCTCATTCAGAACGAGATACAAGTGGATGAACAAAAGAAAAAATAAACAGAAGTAGAGATGAAAAGGAGAATGGCATGTTGGGGAGACTGTCACGACCCGCACCGTAGAGTAAGGGCACGAGACGTGGGTACGTCTAGCCTACGCCGTAGTTTCGGCGGTAGAACGATGTCATAGGTCAAACATCTAACAATATAAAGGTACCTGTACAGTATATACTCTCCGAATGGAGGTAACATAGCAGATACAGTCTCAATCACATCTAAGGTAGAGCATGATAAAGATAAATAAAACATGAAATCCAAAAGAGGTACATCAGATAGAAGTCTAAGTGTCTAAGATACACAAACCCAGAAATACATCTCAAAGCTCAAATACCGTAATACATAGAATAAATACAACTCAAGACAACTGAAATAAAGTAAGAAAACCCTAGCTATCTATACAACCTCTACTGTGTCTCCTCTAGGCTAGCAGGCAACCTCCAGGCTATCTGTAAAATTTATCAACAGGTCCAGTCAGGACAGTAACAAGCACAATACATCTCAACAGATCATGGCAGGTTAGAAAATATAAACATGCAGTAGAGTAAGATACAGGAAACTGAAAGGAAGTACATGATGTAAAAGAAGAGAACTGTAAGTAAATAGCTACTGTATATAGAGAACTAATAGTGGCTAGTGATGTAGAGTACATGATAGCACATGTGAACAGGACAGATTAGCACATGATCTACACTAAAGAGTTTCACATGATCTACACTACTATGGAATTGTTTACATGACTATTAGCACTCCCCCGTTCCCCAATCAATACACAAGGACCTAAGCAGGTTATGTTATTATACATGATATCACATGAAGGCCCATGAAAGGGTGCATATGATAGTACACATGAGGGCTCCGTGACCAAGAGAGTACATGATTCACAAGAGTGCATATGCATGGTGAAAGCACAGGAGTACATGATGAAAGTGAAATGCATATGACACAATGTACCCGATGCTCACGAGGGGGATAACATCGCATGAAGAGATCCATATAGTACTAATCCATGATAATGTCGTGACAGCATCAAGTAAAGTAATCTAAAGCAGGAAAATAATTCTAACAAGTTATGAAATGATCAGAGAATGTACTCGCCTGATAACCTGAACAGCTGATAGGTATAGGGGTCCAACTGAATCCACAGAGTCCTATTTAAAGCAACACAGGTTACAAGGTGTTCAAGTTGTAATAAATTAATCTCTACAAGCAATTTATATTACCCTAGGTCCTTCTAAGTCAAATCAACTCTAGGTCAACTCCGGTCAACAATCTAGTCAAACTAGGTCAAGTATTGACTTACAGTTGACTTTTGGTCAACTGGTCAACTCTAGTCAAACAGGGTCAATTCTAGTCTAATTATTAAAGATATAAAGTGTACTTCGTTATTCGTACGTCGAACGACACACAAATCGAGATAAGATGATCAACGGTAAAGCTAATAATCTTATTATAGTGATCCACGTGTCCATACACAGAGAAAAGGGTGATACACAAAGAAACTATCTACAAACATTGTCGGATGATGAAATAAATATCGCCAACGTGTCCAGAATAGTCAAATTAGCTAGGATAGCCTACCCATCGGTCCAATTTGGATATAAGAGCAAAAAGCTAATTTTGGATCAAAAACAGTATCCGTGTCGGAGCTGTTTTCCACCGAAAAACATACAAGAAAAAAAGTCTATAAAATATAACAAATTATATGTCCATGAAACTAGAATGACGATACGAACCCAACTGTATATCCAGAATTGGATTCCGTTGACCCGATCTCAATTTGATACGTTGACCAGAACTTAGAATTCCGGTTTGCACGGAAATACGTATCGGAGCCAATGTTCTCAAAACTCAGCAAACTATATGTCAACGAGTCCAGAATGACGATACGAACTCAACGGTATATCCGGAATTGGATTCTGATTAGCCGATCTCAAAATGACCTGTTGACCCGGATATTGGTATCTGACTTGCACCGAAATGCGTGCCAGATCCAATGTCCACCAAACCTAGCAAATTATATGTCAACGAGTCCATAATGACGATACGAACTCAATGGTATATCCGGAATTGGATTTCGATGAGCCGACATCAAAAAGTCCCATCGATTCGGACTATGGGACCCACTTTGTACCGAAAAACGTGCCAGGGCCCACGTCCTCCAAATCTAACAAATTTTATATAAAAACATGCCAGAACGACGCCACAAATCTACTGGTGGTGTCAGAAATGAAATCTGGAGTCCCGTATTCAAAAATAGAATTTTACAAGTTAGAAATTACGAATTCAGACGGCCAACTTTGGCGTCGAATTCAACCAATCAAACAAGCTCATAATGAAACGAAACTGGAGGAGTAGTAAGAGGGTTATACCAGCTATGCACAGGAACTAGTAGCACGCCAAATGGAGCTACGATGGAGAAGGTACAAGCTGACGAAGTTGACTCCGCAAAACCGTCCAAAATTTATACAATTTAAACGGTCAAATTGGTGGCCGGTTTTGAGGTATCAAACGATAAAATTAACGGATGAAAATTGACAGGAGTAAAGGTGGATATACCGAGATTGTGACGGAGCAAAGAAATTGCCGATCCAACAGACGAATTTCTCGAAAAATGTGTGCGAAGTTGCTGCGACGGGGCACCAAATTGGACTTGATTCCGCGCGCGTCACGACGGGAATTCGTGCGAAATGCACGAATCGTCTATACATCGCACCGGGAAGGAGGGCGAACAACTCGGGGAGGTCGCCGGAGGGGCGCCCAGCCTCAGGGGCCCGGATACGGTGGCGTGCGACCGGCGGTGGCGCTGTATGCGCGCGCTAGGGCTGTTCCGGCCACGACTGTTCCGGCCACGGCTGCTGCAAACTGCTGGCGCGGGGCTACGCACGGGGCTGCGCCGTCCGGCCCGGCTGGCGAAGGCGCGGCGGGGGCGGCCAGGTGCGACCAAGGCGGCGGCATACGGCAGACGTGGAGGTGGTGGGTGGCTCGGTTTTGAATGGATGTGGTGGGTAGCTCTGTTTTGAATGTATGTGGTGGTGGTGATTCAATGTGTAGAGAAGAAGAAGGAGGGAATGAGGTGGCCGACGGCCTAGGTGGGTGGCCAGCTCGGCCACGGCGGAGCTTCGGGCAGTGGAAGGTCGGCCACGGCGGATGAGCTCGGGTGAGGAGTGGGTTCGGGTTGTAGTTATTGTTGGTGTGTTTTGAATGGAAAAAATAAGTGAGAAAGAGAAAGAGATATTAATAAATGTTGTGTGATAAAGAGAAGAGAGAGAAAAGTTTGTTCTCTCAAAGTTAGGGCCGGCTGTAGCTAATAGTGTGGAAATTAAAGGGAGTTGGAGGGAAATTGATGGTGAGGATTTATTTGGAGAATCCAAAGGCTAGGATGAATATGTAAGAAAATAGGTTATTCCTATAGGGATTTTAAAAACAGAATTTTCCATCAAATATTAAAATAGGTAAACAGGGTATTTAATATTATTTTTGGACAAAAAAAGTGAGGGTGTCACGATGGAGGGTAGCACAAAGCTGGGCTGGACTTAGTGGAGCCGGATTGGGTCAAAATCAGATTTAATATCATAAATGAATTAATTTAGACATTTATGATCATGGATAAATAAGTAGCACGTGGGGATTCCAATAAATGGGACACTAGTGTCGTGCGGTTAGTAGGCTCAATGTGGGCCATGTCCATATTTGGGGTTGATAGGTTTTGGTCGACAGGGTACCCACAAATCAAGTCGGAAAATAAATGTGACACCGTGGGGTGAAATAAAATCGGGTCATGTGTCAGAAAAGTTGTGTGAAGCAAATGGAGCACAAAATGGTGTATCTGAGTGGGACACGAAGGTCATGGATGAAGAGCGTCTCGAGTAGATCATGCATGAGAAGTTGGTTTCAAGAAAATGACTGGTCTGGTGCTTCCAAATTTAAAGTCACGGTAACGTGCTAATAATGATCAAGAAAAAGAGTGGGAAAATTAATTAATGATCAAAGGGTCTAATTCGACCCGAAGTTGTGCGAAGCAAAAAGAGTATAAGGGAACAAGTTTGGATGGGACATTATATACCATCATGAAGGTAATCATGTCCACTACAAAACTCGTGAAGAAGATTTCCAGAGTTGAACATCCCTCACACTCCAAATATCAAAGGCACGAAAAAGTACACTTAAAGATAATTAAACAGAATACTTATTTATTGAAACCAATTCAATCAGAAAAATAAAAAAAATCAACCCGAAATTCAGGGTGCTCACATCCTACCCACCTTATAAAAATTTTGTCCTCGAAATTAAAATTGTTCATACTCCCTCTAGGTCAAACCCCCACAATCAAGTCCCAGAACTTAAACAAATCATACCATCAAAAAGGACGGCATACAGGGTCATGGCATATGGTAGTAGTGAAGGTCCCATCTAGGTATACTAGTCATGCTAAACCAAAACGGTCATAGGGTATCAAACACACAAGCAATTAGGGTGCTAAACTAGAAAAGATACAGAAATAACAAATTATCAAAACTATAAGGCAGTCTACCATCCTATATGAAAACTGGCACTTATCAAAAAATAAAATAAAGATAACTACCAATTATCTATAAAGGGGTACTATTCAAGGAAAACTCAAAATCAAAAGTTAAATAATGAAAGTCAATTGCATTGAAATCTAATCACAATATATATAGAGAGAGCGTTAGAGAGGAAAAAGCTAGCATTATGTAAAGGTTATGTGGTTCGTGTGTGTATGGGTGTATGGAGACATGTTCATATGGTTAGATAGTAGGCGTGCGTGTACGTGAAATATACATGAAAGTATATAGGAGGATTTGGGTTTCAAAATAATAGCTATCCAGTTACACTACTCATGGCATATTGGTTAAACAATCTACAATACACAACCTATTTACTCATAACATGCATGGCTAACCATATACATATATATCTATATATAAAGAGGTAGAGATTTAGTTATCTATCTATATACAATATAACATGTATGCATAAACTCTATATATATCTATATAGATATATGAACATAACATAGAGAGGGAGGGTTAGGTTTACATGGCAGCGTATACTAAGTTAGGGTGTGTGTGTCCTTGTACAGGGTTATAGCTTTAGTATTGAAAGGTTAAATCCAGTTTTAGTTCAGCATTTACATACAAGAATCTGAAATAAGCTAACATTTAAACCAGTATAATATTAACATAATGCAGTTTCAGATTTTAGGGGTTTGAAACATCACAATCAACTCAATGCTCCCAATACATCCTAACATGATAGAAATGAAACCCTAACATACTATCCATACATTTAACTATGCATATTGTTCAATAATTAAATCTGAAATCGAACTAAACATGGAAATCAATGTAAAAATGTTAACATGTATTCAGTTTTAGGATTTTGGAGAAATTTAAACATCAACCAACCCAATGTTTATCACAACCTAACATGTAAGAATATGAAACCTAAATTTATATCCCTACATACCACAATGTATATAGCTCAAAATATTACATTTAAAAAAAATAAAACAGCAAAATGAACTAAACATTTGGAATCAGTATTAAGGGTTAATATGCACACAGTCTTAGATTTGACAATTTTAAACACAAAACTCAACAAAAAAAAATTTTGAATTGAAATCCTATGTATAACATACATGTGCAGTGATGTAAACATAACTAGTAACATGAAATTTATATTAAAATTATGAGTTTAAACAGAAAAAGCAGGAAACCAGTCTCTGATACTGTACTGTATCAGAATATTGGGGTTTTGAGAATTTAAACATCAACAACATATTAATATGCATTTAGATGGGTTGGTAATCAAAGTGTTGCATTCATACGTGTCAGACAAAGTGTCTATGTCCACTATATATATATATTCTCATGTCCCAATATAAAAATTAAATTCCATATCAAGACCAACATTTAGATTCCTACCAAGATTGCAAAGAGGTGATTGATGTAACCAAGACAGTTATTATTATTATTATTATTTAATACAAGAATAATAGCAAGACGAAAATAACGATAAAATCTGTTCTGCTTATCTGTTTAAAAGAATGAACCATTTTGAAATCAGAGCTATAATATCAAATCCAAGATAAGGTCTAGCAGAAAACATCAATTCATTGTATTAAGAAGAAATTCGTAGTAAGA
This sequence comes from Iris pallida, assembly GCA_029216955.1. NCBI lineage: Eukaryota > Viridiplantae > Streptophyta > Magnoliopsida > Asparagales > Iridaceae > Iris > Iris pallida. The sequence goes on along the minus strand of JANAVB010033216.1, from coordinate 2,308,570 downwards.
AGTTACACAAAGGTTTGTAAAAACAGCTAAACCTACTCCTAAGTTAAACAATGAGAAACGAAACAAAACAAAACAACAATAATTCTTTTTTTGAATGACTGAAAAAAAAGTAGAGAAAACATGTTCAAAAATATTTAAGGTGCAATCTGATAATCATATGCGTCTATCCAAAATTATGGTACCCTAAATTCTTATCATACTAGTAAACAAGGCTACAATAATCACAAAGTCTTCGACTTAGGCACATACCTCTAGAATCGTGGTATTTAATATTTTTGCGATACCGCTAGCTTGGCTGCGAAAACCTTAAATTCCCACACCCGAGAAATATATCCAAAATCAGACTATATGTCCTCACCATGTTGGCTAATATGACTGTAGAAGACTAGATTCCATAACTTAGATGACCTAGCCCATATAATTTTATCTTGACAAAAATTAAATTAAATCAACAATGGATACCCAAAAATCAAATTTATCCACGAACATCAAGATTCAAAAATGAACAAAAATCCATCAAATCATATAAATACAAACTCGGATGCAACAGCTAACATCAAGATTCAAAATTCAACAATCATCCATCAAAATCAATAAATACAAACTCAAATTCAATAATAGAAAGTAAAGATAAATCAAATCAAGGGAAGAAGAGTTTTCAAATCGAAGTTAAAATAAGATTCTCAAGGGTCATCCCAGAAATCTCTCAAGGGATCCTAGCTGTGATTGAGTACCTTCAAAAATATATCTTAATCCTACTGTAGGCTGTAGTGGTACTCTAGTTCGAATACCACTACACAAACTCGACCTGTATGGGCCACCACTAAAAACGTATCACGACCCGCACCCTAGAGTAAGGGCACGAAACGTGGGTACGTCCAGCCTAGGCCGCAGTGTCGGCGGTAGAACGCTGTCCTAGGTCAAACATCTAACAATATAAAGGTACCTGTACAGTATATACTCTCCGAATGGAGGTGACATAGCAGAAATAGTCTCAATCACATCTAAGGTAGAGCATGATAAAGATAGATAAAATATGAAATCCAAAAGAGGTACAACAGATAGAAGTCTAAGTGTCTAAGATACACAAATCCAGAAATACATCTCAAAGCTCAAATACAGTAATCCATAGAATAAATACAATCACGACAACTGAAATAAAGTAAAAAAAACCTAGCTATCTATACAACCTCTACTGTGTCTCCTCTAGGCTAGCAGGCAACCTCCAGGCTATCTGTAAAATTTATCAACAGGTCCAGTCAGGACAGGAGCGAGCACAATACATCTCAACAGATCATGGCAGGTTAGAAAATATAAACATGCAGTAGAGTAAGATACAGAAAACTGAAAGGAAGTACATGATGTAAAAGAAGAAAACTGTAAGTAAATAGCTACTGTATATAGAGAACTAATAGTAGCTAGTGATGTAGAGTACATGATAGCACATGTGAATAGGACAGATTAGCACATGATCTACACTAAAGAGTTTCACATGATCTACACTACTATGGAATTGTTCACATGACTATTAGCACTCTTCCGTTCCCCAATCAATACACAAGGATCTAAGCAGATTATGTTATTATACATGATATCACATGAAGGCCCATGAAAGGGTGCATATGATAGTATACATGAGGGCTCCATGAACATGAGAGTACATGATTCACAAGAGTGTACATGCATGGTGAAAGCACAGGAATACATGATGAAAGTGAAACGCACATGATACAATGTACCCGATGCTCCCGAGGGGGATAACATCGCATGAAGAGATCCATATAGTACTAATCCGTGATAATATCGTGACAGCATCAAGTAAAGTAATCTAAAACACGAATATAATTCTAACAAGTTATAAAATGATCAGAGAATGTACTCGCCTGATAACCTGAACAGTTGATAGGTATAGGGGTCAAACTGAAGCCACAGAGTCTTATTTAAAACAACACAGGTTATAAGGTATTCAAGTTGTAATAAATTTATCTCTACAAACAATCTATATTACCCTTGGTCCTTCCAAGTCAAATCAACTCTAGGTCAACTCCGGTCAACAATCTTGTCAAACTAGGTCAAGTGTTGACTTGTAGTTGACTTTAGGTCAACTGGTCAACTCTGGTCAAACAGGGTTAATTCTAGTCTAATTATTAAAGATATAAAGTGTACTTCGTTATTCGTACGTCGAAACTTACGACACGCAAATCGACATAAGATGATCAACGGTAAAGCTAATAATCTTATTATAGTGATCCACGTGTCCATCTTATCAATTTTAGTGATGTGAGATCACTGGAATTGACTGATCTCAGTTCCGTTGTACTAATCCCAAAATACGAATATTATAAGAATTAATTATTAATAAAAGGGTGATACATAGAGAAACTATCTACAAACATTATCTGATGATGAAATAAACATCGCCAACGTGTCCAAAATAGTCAAATTAGCAAGGATAGCCTACCCATCTGTCTAATTTGGACACAAGGGCAAAAAGGTAATTTCGGATCAAAAACGGAATCCGTGTCGGAGCCGTTTTGTACCAAAAAATGTGCAAAAAAAATAAGTCTATAAAATATAACAAATTATATGTCTACAAAACCAGAATGACGATACGAACCCAACGGTATATCCAGAATTGGATTCCGTTGACCCGATCTCAATTTGGTCCGTTGACCATAACTTGGAATTCCGATTTGCACGAAAATACGTGCCGGAGCAAATATTCTCAAAACTCAGCAAACTACATGTCAACGAGTCCAGAATGAAGATATGAACTCAACGGTATATCCGGATTGGATTCCGATGAGTCGATCTCAAAATGACATGTTGACCCGGATATTGGTATCCGATTTGCACCAAAATACGTGTCGGATCCAATGTCCACCAAAACCTAGCAAATTATATGTCAACGAGTCCAGAAGGATGATACGAACTTAACGGTATATTCGGAATTGGATTCCGATGAGCCGGCGTCAAAAAGTCCCGTGGACCCGGACTGTGGAATCCACTTTGCACCGAAAAATGTGTTAGGGCCCACGTCCTCCAAATCTAACAAATTTTATATGAAAACATGCCAGAACGACGCCACGAATCTACTGGTGGTGTCAGAAATGAAATCTGGAGTCCCGTGTTCAAAAATAGAATTTTACAAGTTGAAAATTACGAATTCGGACGGCCAATTTTGACGTCGAATTCAACCAATCAAACAAGCTCACAATGAAACGAAACTGGAGGAGTAGTAAGAGGGTTATACCAGCTGTGCACAGGAACTTGTAGCACGCCAAATGGGGCTGCGGTGGAGGAGGTACAAGCTGACGAAGTTGACTTCGCAAAATTGTCCAAAATTTATACAATTTAAACGGTCAACTTGGTGGCCGATTTTGAGGTATCAAACGATAAAATTAACGGATAAAAATTGACAGGAGTGAAGGTGGATATACCGAGATTGTGACGGATCGAAGAAATCGCTGATCCAACGGTCGAATTTCTTGAAAAATGCGTACGAAGTTGCTGCAATGGGGCGCCAAATCGGACTTGATTTCGCGCGCGTCACGGTGGGAATTCATGCGAAATGCACGAATCGTCTATACATCGTGCCGGAGAGGAGGGCGAACACCTCGGGGAGGTCGCCGGAGGGGCGTCCAGCCTAGGGGGCCCGACCACGTCGGCGTGCGGTCGGCGGCGGCGCTGTATGCGCGCGCCAGGGCTGTTCCGGCCATAGCTGCTGCCAACTGCTGCGTGCGGGGCTGCGCGGCCTGGCCCGGCCGGCGAAGGCACGATGGGGGCGGCCAGGTGCGGCCAAGGCGGCGGCACACGGTGGACGTGGAGGTGGTGGGTGGCCCAGTTTTGAATGGATGAGGTGGTGGTGATTCAATGTGTGGAGAAGAAGGAGGAGGGAAGGAGGTAGCCGACGGCCTAGGTGGGTGGCCGGCTCGACCACGGCGGAGATCCGGCCAGTGGGAGGTCGACCACAGTGGGTGAGCTCGGGTGGGGAGTGGGTTTGGGTTGTAGTTGCTGTTGGTGTGTTTTGAATGGAAAAAATAAGTGAAAGAGAGAAAGAGATGTTAATAAATATTTTGTGATAAAGAGAGGAGAGAGAAAAGTTTGTTCCCTCAAAGTTAAGGCGGGCTGTAGCTAATAGTATGGGAATTAAAGAGAGTTGGAGGGAAATTGTTGGTGAGGATTTATTTGGAGAATCCAAAGGCTAGGATGAATATGTAGGAAAATAGGTTATTCCTATGGGGATTTTAAAAACAGAATTTTCCATCGAATATTAAAATAGGTAAACAACGTATTTAATATTATTTTTGGACGAGGAAAGTGAGGGTGTCACGATGGAGGGTAGCACGAAGCTGGGCTGGACTTGGTGGAGCCGGATTGGGTCAAAATCAGATTTAATATCATAAATGAATTAATTTAGATATTTATGATCATGGGTAAATAAGTAGCATATGGGGATTCCAATAAATGGGACACCAGTGTCGTACGGATAGTAGGCTCAATGTGGGCCATGTCCATATTTGGGGTTGACAGGTTTTGGTCGACAGGGTACCCACAAATCAAGTCAGAAAATAAATATGACACCGTGGGATAAAATAAAATTGGGTCACGTGTCAGGAAAGTTGTGTGAAGCAAATGGAGCACAAAATGGTGTGTCTGAGTAGAACACGAAGGTCATGGGTGAAGAGCGTCTCGAGTAGATCATGCATGAGAAGTTGGTTTCAAGAAAATGACTGGTCTGGTGCTCCCAAATTAAAAGTCACAGTAACGTGCTAATAATGATCAAGGAAAAGAGTGGGAAAATTAATTAATGATCAAATGGTCTAATTCGACCCGAAGTTGTATGAAGCAAAAAGAGTACAAGGGAACAAGTTTGGATGGAACATTATATACCATCATGAAGGTAATCATGTCCACTACAAAACTCGTGAAGAAGATTTCCAGAGTTGAACATCCCTGACACTCCAAATATCAAAGGCACGAAAAAGTACACTTAAAGATAATTAAACAGAATAATTTATTTATTGAAACCAATTCAATCAGAAAAATAAAAAAATCAACCCGAAATTCAGGGTGCTCACAGAAACGGATCACCGGCGCTCAAAGCTAGATTCGTCTCACATGAACATCTTCCAGGAACCAGCAAGTTCAGAAAAGAACTTTGGAACACTCTGCTCTTCTGACTCCTTGGATAGCGTGAACTCTTCTGTTTCTCTCTTCTCTGCTCTCTGAAATTTTGTCAGAAATATATAGAGTTAACTTAGATCACTAAGAGAGAGAATATATGAACTTATATAGGTGCACAAAGTAAATGTCCAGTATACAAAACGTTCGGGACATGGAAGGAATTATTTTTGAACATTTTGTAACCGTTCAGATCGTGCACATACACGACTGTTGGACCAATTGAGCACCTCTAGAGGGGGTGAATAGAGTGCGTGCGTGCATGCAGCGGAATAATAATCATCACTTAAAAATATTTTTGGTAGTAATCAAACTAATATGAAATATGCAATATAAAAGTAAATGCGTAAAGTAAATGAGTAGAGACGAGCAAACGCAAATACCAAGGTTTATACTGGTTTTCCCCTGAGAGGACTAGTCCAATCGCGAGAACTCTTGCCTGTAATTTAATCCACTATTTTGAATAGAGATTACATCGCGTGCTTTGCTCCGAAGAACACGCCAACTTCAATACCGTCGTGTTTTTATCTGAAGCCCACGAATAAACTTCAACACCTTCGTATTTTAATCCGAAGCCCACGAACAAACTTCAAACACCTTTCTGAAGAAAACTTTTATACTCCAAGCTTGTACAACTCGAATACTCCAAATCAGAAACCATTGGCACTTAGAAGAATAGGAGTTGTCTTGGGAATATGAAGATTAAAGCTCTTGGTAAATAGGAAGGCTTTAGAATAGATAGAAAAGGTGAAGAAGGATTGAGTGAATAGAAATAGAAATTTCATCTCTTTTTATAGGTTTTTCTAAGGCAGAACTCGGTAGCCTAACGTTCATAATTTTGAACGTTACAGATCCAAAAGAATAGGTAGAAGCTGCTGACCAGGATGAAATCCAGGTGACCGAGTTTGGGCAGAACTATGACCGAGTTTAGTTATACTGATTTCAGGACAGTTTGGTTCAGTAGGGTTTTTGGATGAACAAGGTTTAGGATTTGGTTTGTGTCAAAAGGGTTTGTGAGAGTGGTCTACTAAATTGCTAGTGATCCCGACTCATAAATTATCTAGACTCAATAAATAGAAAAAATACAGAATAAAATGAAAAATCCAATAGCCCTTTTGATGACATCTTTGAGTAGACTTGAAGACGTAATTTTTTCTTGACGGCAGATGTCCAAAGATACACATATCTAGAAATCTTCTGATTTAACGCCGAGTGCGTGGCCCCGGATAGGTCGCTGGATGGTTCAGAGAAATCTTCTGATTTAACGCCGCATTTGGCCCGTCATCAGTTCCTTATTGCATATGTCCTTACTACATGTCTATTAGTACATGTTAGATGAACAAAGCAGTATCATAGTATGATAATAAGATAACATTTAGTGAACAGTAGGACAATGCTAAGTTTAAGTAGCAACATGATAGTGAATATATGAATATTAGCGACATCATTATGTTATACTTAACTGATTAGCCATATTAAAAAATATGATATAATCATTGGGCTAACAACGACAGAGCCAATTGTGCTAACCGCATGCCACGCATACTGTGCTAAGTACAAAGTGCGCCAATAAAATGTCGTATGAGCCCATGAGCCCGAGTCCGAGTCCGAGTACGAGCCTTAGCTCCAAAGGAATAAATTCCAAGAGCATGACAAAAAGTATTAATGCTTCATTTTTGAGTTAGCCTTATTTTCACTAGAAAAATACCCCCACATGGCACCCATGTGCCCCTCCACACCATATATGTATCTCTAAACACAAGCAAAGCTTATATATAGAGATACAAGTCATTTGGCCTAGACAATATGAGACTATTTTTTAGTCTTCAAGGCCAAACACCAACAATCTAACTTTTTTTTATATCAAGCCTAGATTATTCTACAATATCTTTGTCAATAAAAACTCCCTCTCCATGAACCTAAGGTATATCACTTATATTTTTCTTTTTCTTTGTTTTTTAGTATTTCTTACGTATTTCTTTCACTAACTTTTGTAGATTACAAATGATACATGGACATAAATTTCATGTATCATTTGTAGTCTGGTATGCCCTAGACGCAGGAATGTTCATCACAGCTTCTTTTGATAGTTACGTGAAAGTTTGTGATACAAATACAACACAAGTAGGTGTTACCTTTTATTTTGCATCGTCCTTCATTATGTTTTAGATGGCACAATAATGTCGACAATAGCAGCGCAGCGCAGCACACATGCTTATTGCTACTAGTGTAGTGAGATTACTGTAACATGAGCGATATTATTTGTTTTCTTATGTCCTCCTCTTATTGGTTTATCTTTTTCTACTCATACGTTATCACATTTCATGATATACTTCCTATCAAATATTCAATTAAGAAAAGAAGAAACAAAAACTCTCGGATAAAATATTTAAGTTGGCATTCTAATTTCTAAGCTTCGTAGTACTATAGTAACGTTAATGGTGTCTCCATATGTATTTCATATGATACACATGTCAATTTATATATTACACTCATTTAAACACATAATTTTGCCTCTTTTTGTGAATTAAAAAAATATTCATAAGATAAAACAGTATGTGATTGAGCCAATTTAGCAAATACTAAGTTCATTCAATATCTTTGCCCCTTTTTAATATACTAAGTTCATTTATCGTCAAACAAACTCAACTACATATGTTTATTGTCAATCACCTCTAGTACAAGTGGGTGAGGTGGGAGGTATCGGTCCCATCTATCTAGATTTGAATCGGGATGGAAGTCTGTTATTCTTTTCATTTAACGAATATGGTAGAATTTCAAGACAGTAGATCCAAAAAGCATGCAATATAGTATGTACAAAATTTTGAACATTATGCTTCGGCATTGTATATACATACATAAACCTGTGTCCTCTATGTCTTGAGAGAACTCCATCTCATGTGTCCATGTCCACTAATCATAGTGTAATTCTTATTTCTAATCTCTTTATCAAAATTTTCAAGAATCACATGACATAATAAAGACTATATTGATGTACAAAATTTCGAACATTACGCTCGGGTATTGCATATACACATATAAACCTGTGTCCTATATGTCATAAGAGAACTCCATCTCATGGGTCCATGTCCACAAAATCTGCACTCATTCTAGAAGCATAGTGAATGAGAAGTCACTAATTTAGCCTACATTGTTTGTAGGACATTATGTTTATCCATGTGCCAAATTTACTCTCAAGTGATCCTTTTTTCCCCTCCCAAGGGTTGTTATTCCCGAAACAGATCTAGATGGAGAGACGATCAGAAACTAGAGATTTTCAGCAAAGACTGGCTCTCTAATTTCCTTTAAAGAAGATCGGATACTAGAGATTTTAAGCTAAGACTCTCTCTCTCTAATTTCCTTTAAAGAAGATCGGATACTAGAGATTTTTAGCTAAGACTAGCTCTCTAATATCCTTTAAAGGAGATTGAAAACTAGAGAATTTCAGCTAAAACTAGCTCTCTAATTTTCTTAAAGTATTTCAGATATTTCTGCAAACGAGTTTTCTCTCCAAAAGTACCTGAAGCCACACAGAACAAGTAGAAAAAGAAAGAAGGAAAAGAGGAAGGCAACTCTGCTGGGGTGATGAATATAATCGTTGCTCAAAGCAAGATTCGCCTTTATACAATCCGCTTCCAGGAACTAGCAAGTTCTCAAAGAACTTTTGAAACGCTCATTAATCAACTTTTTGTGACTTGAACGGGCTCCCTGGACTTCACGGACTCCTAGGGGGCTCTATTTATAGAGTGGAGTGAGACTTCACCTTTTCTTCTATCCGATGTGGGACTAAAATACTAATACTCAAAAATAAAGTTTGATATTTCAGTTCATCCCACAATCAGCATAGTCGAGTGCCAGTTCACATCTACCTCCCGAACACACGCCCGTGCATGCACTTGTCTCCTTGTTGGAATTAATCATTTCTCCTTCTAGGAAAATACTCCCACATGACACACACTTATGCCCCACCACAACTCATGTGCATACCTCAACACAAGCAATGCCTTATATTGAGATACTCACTATTTGGTGTAGCCGATGTGGAACTATCTTTCCTAGTCTAAAGGCAAAAATACCAACAATCTTCCATATATCTCAATATATGGGTTGGGCGTTCCCCACAGTGACTGTCCATTATGTATTAGGAGAGATGTCGCTACGACTTGAATCTTCCCACATGGGTTAAATAACAGCATGATACAAGAATGGACTAAGACTTAAATTATGTACCATAACTGTAATTCTTTCCACTCACATGATGAGATCAACTGTGCTTCTGGCTGCATATTAAAGGCCATGTGCTAGCCTGGTTTTGGGGTATGTATATTGGGTGTCTATAAGAATTCCCTCAAGATATGGCCTATATCTCTATCCATATACTCTAAGTAAGTTCTTTTAAAGAGTCTTAGCATGAAGCCTTTCGCTTCCTTGCGGTGGTACGCCGCTATGACATGGCCCAAAGCCGAGACAATGCCTCATGTGGTGTCATACCACTTTAGCACGAGGCCCAGCCTCTTTGTAGTGCCAAACTACCCAGTATTAAGCCTTTCGCTTCCTTGCGGTGTTGCACCATCATGACATGGCTTGCAAAGCCGAGGTACTGCCTCATGTAGTGTCATATCACTGTAACATGAGGCCCAGTCTCTTTTTAGTGCTACCTACCACTCTTTATTCTATAATATTAGGCCTACTTGCCTATGTACAGTGCTACGCCGCTGTGACTTGGCCCGAAGCCGAGGCTTTACCCTCACTAGGTACTTTATGTGGTGTCACCCCACTATAGAATGGAGTACTATGCTCCTTTGTAGTGCTGTGCTACCCATGCTTCCTGTAAAGTATGTCGGACATCCCAAATGCCCGAGAACTCATTAAGGCTTCCAAGCCATCCTCTCACAGGACTTTGTTCTATACAAAGAACAAATAGTAGACAATAGTGGTTCTAAGTTCATAACCTCGTAAAGTCCCAAAGGATTGCCTACTTACAGTAGTTCTGGGTCTGAAACCCAACAATATCCATAAGGATTGTCCACTAACAGTGGTTCTAGGTACGTGACCCCGTAATATCCAGAGGACTGTCTACTAACAGTGGTTCTAGGTCTGTGACCCCGCTGTATACCAAAGGATTGCCTACTGTACCTGATATTCTTCCAGCCAATGGTCCTCCCTCGAACCAAAAGCTAGATGCCTAGTAGAATTCTCTTTGGACTAATAGCACAAAACTTTATAGTAGGATTTCAGAGACACAACATCAGAACGTCTTCAAGCCCATTTTTCTTGCTGAGTCCTCGACTAGCTGGCGCTTGAGACCTTTGGTGAAAGGATCCGTCAGATTCTCTTGGCTCCGAACATCCACCACGATAATGACTCCTCTTTTAATGAGATCATTCATCGACATGTGCCTTAATCGCACAGTCCTCTTCTTGTCATAGAGGTCATTTGATGCCACCGCTACAGTCGACTGGTTGTCACAATAAATTAGCACTGCAAGAATATATACACCACCCACAGGAAGATCGTGTCCGATTGTCGTAATATATCGACATCATCCGAATTTGCGTACCAATACTAGAAAGATCTTTCCTAAGCTCCCAAAACCATTTTGCTTTATCCGCTGCAGCTAACAGAACTCAGATTCCATAGTGAGAAAATGTTTGCTTCTTTGACTTCCTCGATATAGCACCACTACCCATGGATCTGCTTTTTTGACTTCCTCGATATAGCAGTCTACTTCTGCAACTTCCTCGATATGGTCGCATTATCCATATAGAAGATATAACCTCTTATTTCTTTCCTTCTGACCATCGACTGGCATCGCTGAAGCCTTCTACCCCTGTAGGGTAACTGATGTAGTACATCTTTTTGGGTCCCTGAGAGATATACAGTTACTCTCTTCACAGCTTTCCAAAGATCAACAATTGGCTTGCTCATAAATCGACTCGTCATGCCTACAGCAAAAGCTATGTCAGGCCTAGTGGTACTTGTAGCCTACATCAAACTCCAAATGATGTTCGAGTACACCAACTGTCTGAAGCTTCTCCAGGATATGGCTTCAACTTTTGATCACACCTGTAAGGAGTATTGATCCCTGGAAGATCCTGATATCCATATCATATGAGCAACTTTCCACGTAATGAGCTAGTGACAGGGCAAGCTCCACTTCCGTTTGGCTTATTTCAATCCCCAGGATGACATATGCATCTCCCATGTCCTTCATACTGAATCTGGGTGTCATGAACATCTTTGTTCTAGTGACACATCATTATATCGTCCACATAGAGACAAATGATGACTCCTTTTTCATCAGCAAACTTTGTGAAAACATACTTTAATAGTCTCGCTAATCCTGTAGACTTTTGACCTAATAACCTGGTCAAACTTCTCGGAGCCACAGCTTGGGAGTGTATTTTAAATTGTACATAAAATTCACCAACTTGCAGACCTTGTCGTCAATACCCTGAACAATAAATCTATCTGGTTGTTGTATGTGAATATCTTATGTCATTTCTCTATGTAAAATCCCTAATTTTTTTAAAAAATTATTTTTTTATTTAAAAAGACTTCAAAATGAATTTACGCAATTTATGGGTTTTTTCTATTTAAAGATGACCTTCGCCATTATAGAGTTTTGGAGCACAAGACGACCATGAATTTTGGTATAGAAGATGTAGCAGTGTGCCTTGACTAGTGTACTAGCCATGCCATGGGAGGCCTAGTCATAGTTTTGTTTAAACTAGGAAAACCAAGCCAAGTTATGAATTAACTCAATTAAGTTTTTTAATTAAATATTATTTTATATATTGATTTTTTAGATGAACCGGTTTGTCCAATTCATCCTGAACTGGGCCCAAACCAATTTAAGCCTATGAAGGCATGTGGGGGGACCAAGGTGTCCATGTAGGCATGTTTTATGTATGTACAAATACTTCCTAAATTATTTTAGAATTTTATGTTTAATCTCTAATTATTTAATTATTGTTACAAAACATATATTTTAAAATAATGTTCCCAATATTTGTACAAATTTTTGGACCCAGATAAGGGTGTGCGGCATAAGTTCACCAAAACCACCATCGGACTATTTTTATTATTTTATTATTATTAAAATATTTTTATGGAATTAAATAAATAATTATTTAATATTACTATTAATTGTCTTTTTATGGTTAATTGAATTTGGATATATATGTAAACATGTCCTAAATAGATTTTTATATGTGGTTAGATAATAATAAAATTCTTATTTGGATTGTGAATATTTTACTGGGTGTATATTTATATATGTAGATATATAGAGATAAGCGTAAAAAATAAAAAATAAAATGGGCCTAACTCACGAGACATTGAGAAAATATCTCGTGAGTTAGAAAACACCCCAACCCGTGCACGGTTAGTGAGCCCACATGTGAAAGCAGCAACATCAATTAATATATATAGCTTAGCTATAGATATGAGAGCGGAGCTCTCTCAAACCGTACACCCTAATGCAAAACCCTACCCGAGGCCACCACCACCATCTGGGAGACCACGTGTACCCATAGCACGACCACCGGCTGGAGAGCCCCGTGTGCGGTGGCTGCAGCCGCTGCGACGACAAGGCCGCATGTATAGCCGCGTGCGGAGATGACAGCAGCAACGGCTGCAGACGCACCACTTTACGACGTAATATCTCCTCCCCCAATCGATCATTTGTTGAACAGATTTCACAGGTATGAACACAACATATGCGAGTTTAATCACCTTCAAATAGTTTTTAAATTTGAGACCTAGATCGTCCAGAAAAATTGACACAAAATTGCCAAAAAAATTTCTCGAAAACAGAGCATGAACTAATTCAATCAGCCCAATTGGAAGGCGATTCCCGGCCAATCTATCAACAGATTCAAATTTGGATTTAATAGGATACATAGACAACATATACGAGATTATAACCCTTGTCGTAGAATTTGATTTCATCGAATGAGCGCTAAGAAAAGAGATTTCAAAGTTTAAGAAAATTTTGTTTTAAAAACATTGAAAAAATCCGATACGACGTGCGTCCTGCCAAACTCGGCGACATGGTCGCAAACTGAAAGCATCAAAAGGTGCACATCGATTTCGCAGACGTGTGGGCTTTGACGGAATTCAAATTGGTTGCGTGTGCGCGACGAATTTGACACGTACCGTCAAAATTTACCGTATCGGCCTCTTTGCAAATTTCTCAATTACTTTGTGTATGTTCGTCAAATCGAGATGAAACTTGCGCCAGCTGGACCGTATCATTTTTCTGGTCCTATATGCCAAGTTTGGTGCGATTCTGAGAATGTCGACTGGAACGCCTATTTGGCGGGCCCACTACCCTCTTCAACGGGCAAAATTATGCCCGGCTCATCGGAATCCAAAATGGACATACTGTTGAGTTCGTCTCCTCAAACCAGATCCGTAGACGTATAGTTTGACGACTTTAGAGATCATAGATTCTGGCACATATTTTGGTACAAAACGGGTCCTACGGCGGACATCGCTTTGACCCAAAATTATGATTTTGTCCCTGTTCCAGAATTTGACTTTTGGATAGGCATTTTCTAGACATATTTTTTATTCCAAACTCGTTCGTGATATTTTTGCAGCATCCGGAGTCATCTGCGGGATTTGGCTTTTCTTGCTTTGTTTATTTGCCGGTTCGAGCTACTGGATTATTCCTTTTTGCACATAACCTCAGGCAAGATACCTTGCCTCCTTACTCTGTGATTTACTTCTTATTTTTAGTTGTTATTTTTAGCATTTCTTATTTGTTATTATAAAACTGTGCGTCCAAGTCATACTTGGGTACAAGCAACTCTATCGATCGTTTTCTTACTTTTATTTTTCTCTCTTGCATCGACTTAGCCTAGTGACCACCCATTGTTGATAAGGTATTGGTACATCTCATACGGCCTTGACACTTAATTTACCACGTATTATGAGTCACATATAGGACACGTACTTGCATAGTCGGTCGGCCACCGATACGTATGAGGCATACGACGGTAAGGAGTAACTGCCAATAGAATTGCATGCTAGTGGACTTGGCAGTTACTAGAGGGTCATATGAGTCATGGATGTGACTCCACTAGGCATGGGGTAGGAAGAACGGTTTCTTGATGTATGGGCCACATATTAATTGCTATTGTACCTGAAGCTCCGCTGGAGACGCAGGTTCACCTTACTATTACTGATTCCCTCTGACGTTCATGGAGCGTTATGGACGTTTTCTTACTGATTCCCTCTGACGTTCGTCGAACATTATGGACGGAGACGACTGGTTCCTGAAGGAAGGGACGATGCCACTGCTATACAGTCCGAGTGCCCATATGTAAAGGATTATTCTTTATTGCATATTCACTATAGTACGGTTAGGTACCCTATTGCATGCATCCCTTATTTTTTTATTATATATCACAATTTATATGGCAAGATATTATGTATCTTATTACGTCCCTCTAAGGACCTGGTTATCTCTCCATGTGTGTGCTATTGTCATTCGCAGGTATTCTAGCCGAGGTCACAATCTTCTCTATTTATTTGGAGATGACGTGTCTTGGGTCTTCCTTTACTACTTCCGCCAAATCATTTCAGTTTTTATGTATATTTTCCCTTACTTGTTGGTAGTGGATTTGTCTCCGCCCAACATATTGTACAAAGACTTATTACAGTTGATTATATGATATCTTTTATTCTTACATTTGTGGATGAGATTAGATTACTTTTGGTTTACTACATTTTATAGCTTATGTATTCATGTGAGGTTTCCATATATTGGAGTATACTTCGTATGTATACAGCTGGCATGTCTATGTACCTAGTCCTACGTATTTTGGGACTGGGGTGTTACACTTTATCCAAAAGTGCTGTCTAGACAACCATCTGATGATAGAACAACTTATGAATAGCAGCCACGACCATCATCATCATGATAGTTGACATCTTAGCTAGTAGAGCATATGCGTCGACCTTATTAATCTCATGTTTTTAAGCAAACGCTCTAGCCTCGAACTCATCTTCAGTTCCTTTGATTTTGTCTTTTTCTTCTCAAAGATTCAATAGGTTTAGCTCCTTCAGGCAAATTAACTAATGTCCACTTATAATTGGATGTTACAGAGTCAATCTTATTATTGACTCTTTCCTCCAGAAGATCGCATCTTTGGAATTCATCACCTCATTAGCCTCCACGTGATGAATGATAAAGTTTATCTCCAAAATCTTTCGGCATTCTCACTCGCTTTGCTTACTGCTTAACGAATACTGGTTCAAGTGTTGTCATCAATGACAACCACATTTTGGACTTCTACTTCTTTGAAAATACTTGCTCCTTCGATACCAATAATATTCTTCGAAACATCCGTGAGAATAATATACTTGTCCCTAGAAATTTTATCTTCAAAGAATTCTGCCTCGTGAGACTCAATGATATAATATCAAGTGATCTTCGAGCATAGCTTACAACAGTTAATTCCAGAAATACTGTCTTCTTGGTCTTCATCCCTGACTTCTAAATCTTGATATCCGAAAGCTTCACGTACATCAGACACCCCTATACTTGAATGATATTCAAGTTAGGTCTAACTTTGAACTAGTATTGATAAGAATCATAGTCAGATATACGAACGGTACTTTATTCAGAAATAAACATAGTCGTACACGCAATCTATCCCCTGAAGCATATTGAAAGATCCGCAGTATATATATCATCATCTTTAACAGCGTCATGATCTTCCTTTCTGATACTCCATGGATTATAGATACTACGAAGCAGTCATTTTATAGTCAATTCCATGTTCAAAATAGAACGATACGAATCCAAAAAATGATACTCTCTGCCTTGATCAATCCTGAGTGTATATATAGAGCAGTTGTTTCATAGCCAATTCGATGTTCATAATAGAATGATGCGAATCCAAAAAATGATACTCTCTACCTTTGATCACTTCTGAGTAGTTATAGACCAGTTTAATATTCAGCTTCAGCCCTGAAGTCCCTGAACTTCCCGAACACTTCATCCTTCGACTCGAAAAGGCATACGAACGTGCACTTCGAGAAACACTTCGAACCGGGCCTCTGTGGAGAATTGATAAAAGTTATAGATATCTGAGTATACTAACTCCAGAAGATCCGTACTTTAGTTCAATCATCTGAACAGCTTCCTGATAGTCTTGTCTCTACACAAACACTCCACATCCTTACCCCCACATTCTGGAGATAAAGATATCTTGAGTCTGCTTCTATCATAGAACAACTCTCAGTCCATTCAATGAAGTAACTTCATTGCCATTAGCAAAAGTTTGAACATTCCTTCAGTATCTAACATCTTCTCGAAGCATATTTCTTGCCAAGAAATTACCATCTGGCTAGTACGAATGTCCGTCTTCAAGTCTGTATCAGACAATAGAGTTCCTGAGATCAGATCTTCGGAAATCTTTGGTACGTACAACACGCATTCCAGTGAACTTGTCGGTGGTCCATAACCACTATCTCGATCTTCTATTAGATATGTGTTCGCCATCGAGACCTTTGTCATAACAAGGCTCATCCTCGGTGAACAGGCCTGTGCAATAATAGCAACCAAGTTAAGTAATCAAAACAACCAAGTTTAGCCATAACCGTTATTTTGGTTTGGGCTTGGTCTTGCAATCTTTCTTGAAGTGGTCCTTCTTGTCACAGTTTAAGCAAGCCCCATCGCCCTTAGGCTTTGGCTTGAAATAAGCTGACTTCACCTTCAGCTAGTGAGAGTCCTTAGCTAGTCTTCAACATGAATCAGTACAAGAGGTGTTCAAGATCCACCTCCATCTTCTTGTGGTGCATGTCCACGATAAACTTAATCCACCCATGTGGGAGCTTGATAACAATACCCCTGAAGATGAAGGCATTGACCAACAGCATGTCGTCATCCGCCTTGTAGAGATTATCTACAGATTTTTAGATATCCTTGGCATGTACCGTCTTGCTCTGCCATAGAGTTCAAGATAAGCAACTTGCAAAGGATGTTATCTCTCCTACACTTGGATTGCGGAGCAGTGGCCTCAGCAACTGTCACGACCCGGTCCTAAATTATTGGGTCGAATCGGATCATGCCCAGCCTGCACCGTTGTGAGACGGCAGCAGTAAGCTGTATCCAATTGCAGGTAATCACAACAACACAATGTATATATTTGTCACAACTTCTAAAATTACGAATATTAAAACTTGTCCAACAAAAAGATTCATCTGATACAACTGATAAAATGAAACTATCTTTTAATCCAAACATCAAACTAAAAGAAAAATCATCATCTAGAAAGTTGGCTCATTAGCCCCGAGATCAACATCGTCCGACTAGGACTCTGGCAGCACAGCTGGATAGAGCTCAGGATCATAATAGCTATTAATCAATAGCTCAGCATCATCAATGGAACCTATTGGGGGTGGGGGATCCAGTCAGGAAAGGAGCAATGTACAATTATGAAAATTTAACAATTCAACTAATAATTAGAAATCTGCAATTTAAATAGTTTGAAATACTTGAACAATATTTTTCAGCAATTTTTCACAATTTAAAACAATATGATTTGAGTACGTAATGCTTATGACCGACTTTGGTTGTACAATAGTATCCTAGTGATACGATACGGCTTATCCCCGTGTGAAAAGGAGTAAGCTCACACAATTATGCAATATGAAGGTATTGGTCATAGAACACTACACTACTCCCCCAATCCCACAATCAATAACAATCAATACTCTATGAGAAAGTTCTGTGTAGCAATGTGGTTTAATCATGCAATATTACAATTATTAACTAAATTGAGAAGTAAACATAACCGTACTTGCCTTGGTTTATAACTGGATTTGAGATGGATACCGGGGAAGGATTCAAACTCGTTCTGGAAATCCTACAGTTGAGAAGTTCTGACTTAGAACCATATTTGAACCATGTCTAGGTGTTCTAGTTATAATCTCTAAAATTGATCTTAGTCAAGTTTTTAATTTGTTAAAATTATTCTACCGAAAAACGTTATCAATACGAACTACAATTAATTATTTAACGAGGTAAAAGTCAATTTACTGATTAATTGGAAAAATAACATTTACAAGTTAATTGTCAAAACTTTGTAGTTTTAGTAACATATATATATATAACTAGATTTTTCTTTAAATGAGAAAAATATGAATTTCTGTTAACTTACAAAAAAACTTAATGTGAGAAAACTTATTAAATTTCTATATAAAAATTAAATATTTTATTTTTATATTCTACATATTTAATACCAAAATAACAACCCAGAAAATAAAGATAAAGCTACACTACACACTACAAGGTCTCAGAAAAGAAAATAGAAACTGGGCTTATGCCCTTACAATTTATTACATAAATTAATTAAAAATTGTTGTTGAGCTCCGAACGCCAGGAAACGGTCCATTCAGCAGGCCGAGGCCCTGCACTCAAAATGCTATTGGCCAGTAATACGTTCTAAAAAAATTATTTAATTTAAAATGTAAATATGGTAAGTCTCAGACTTGGTCCAAATTATCATGTTGCATTCTAGCTTATGCCTCAACGTCCGAAAATTTTGGTTTCGTTTGCATTTCGCTAGGGTCTACAAACCGATATGGTCATTGCCCGAAAATGATAAAAACCATATTTAAACCAACAATCAAGTTGTAATTTGTTTTGCAAAGGCCGGGATTTGGAAATAGTTTTATTCAAAACTTTAATATATTCCAAAAATTTGGACAATACCTCATCTATAATTGGGACAACCCAATCCTGGGAAAATGCCAATCAACACCAATACATATCCCAACCCAGAGATAGCTAAATTATAAACCATAAAATTTAACCAAAAGCTTCCGAATGTATCCGAAAAAAATTCAGAAAACCCGAATTGAAATTCGGAAAACCACAGAACCAAACTAAGAAGAAAATGGTCACAGAACCATATACTAGGTAATTCAAATTTAACTCAAAAATTTCGAGAAACCATAGAAGCTACATAATCATTCCGAAAGAATGTTCAAAAAATTCGAAACCTTGAATCGATCCAATTCCCATAGCGGGATCGGGGACCATGTCATCATCGACACCTATGGGAGTAACACGGGAATACGAAAGATACCTCAGGTTGCTCAGCTAGAGCTCTCAGATGAGAACAGAAGGAAGAATCCGCGTAGACTGCGAAAATCTCGGGACAGCACTCAGATTCGGTCGCGGGGAGCAGACAGCGGCTCGGAACTGGAGAGGAGCGCGAAAAGGGGGCGGGGCACGTGGCCGGGAAGCGGCTGCGGGTCGGCGGGAGGCCGGCGGTCGGAATCGACCTAGGCCGCGGGGAAGAACGGTTGTGGAAGCCGCTCGAGGTCGGCCGAGAGGGTCGGAACGGCGGTGAGAGGCGCTGGCCTCGGGCGGAGGGGTCGCAGACTCACCGGAGGGCGCGGGTCGGCGTCGGGGCTCGGGATTCGTCGAGGGGCGCGGCCAGGGGAAGCTCGGTTAGGGCTTGAGGTTGGGAGAGTGGTGGAGAAGAATGATGGAGTGGGTGAGGGTTTAAATAGTATAGGTATTTGGGGTTACGGGATAGGAATGGAAGAGTCGGTGGTGGCGGCAGTTTTGGAAGCCAAAGGGGTCGGCTGCGGGCGGTTTGGAAGGGGAAAGGAAAAGTTTTTCCTTTGCTGGTTAAAGGAAAATGAGAGAGAGTGAGTGAGTTAAAGAGTGATAATGAGAGTTTTAATGAAAGTTTTAAAGGAAATTAAAAGTATTCTTTTTCTTTCAATAAGGAAAATGATATTCATATATATAACTATATATACTAAAAGATTTGTTTCGAAAAAACCGAAATTTGGGTTCGGTTTCCAAAATGGATTCAAGATGGGTTTAGGACGGGTCAGGCCCAACATTCAAATTCTAGGATTAATAATTTTTCTAAAAATTTTGGTTTTTCATAAAATGATAATAATTAATTTAGCAAACAAATTATATAATTAAATAAAAATAAAATTTTTACTGGTTTCACAACCTTTCCTCCTTAAGAAATTTCGTCCTCGAAATTAAAGGATAGGGTTAGGAGTTGCCTCAGGTCTCAAATAGATACGGATATTGTTCCCGCATCTCGTCTTCTCGCTCCCAGGCAAACTCGTCTGGAGAATTATGTCGCCACATAACTCTGACTATGGGCGTCACAGAGTTCCTAGTTTTCTTCTCATCTCTGTCTAAAATTGCCACTGGCTTCTCCGGTACTGTGAGGCTGGGTCCAATCTCAAGCTCTGAATGGTCCAAGATGTGACTCGGATCCGGGATGTAGCATTTGAGCTATGAAACATGGAAGATGTTGTGTACGCCTTCAAGATTAGCTGGTAAAGCTAATCGGTATGCTACTTCTCCGACTCTGCTCAAAACTTCGAATGGGCCGATGTACCTGGGGCTCAACTTTCCTACTCTGCCAAATCTGATAGTTCCTCGGGTAGGGGAAATCTTGACGAAGACACTATCTCCTGCTTTGAACTCCAGTGGTCGACGACTGCTATCAGCCCAATGCTTCTATCTGTCCTAAGCAATCCTGAGCTTGTCTCTAATCACCTTTACCTTCTCTGCTGCATCAGTCACCATCTCAGGTCCAAGCAATACTCTTTCTCCTATATCGTCCCAAGCAAGTGGAGTGCGGCAATGACGTCCATAGAGTTCCTCGAACGGAGTCATACTGATGCTAGCTTGGTAGCTATTGTTGTAGGAGAACTCTACCAAGTGTAAGTGGTCTTCCCAAGACCCTCCAAATTCTAAGATGTAAGATCTCAGCATGTCCTCTAGCGTCTGGATTGTTCTTTCCGATTGTCCATCAGTTTGAGGATGATAGGCGGTACTGAACTTCAATTGTGTTCCCAAACTATCGTGCAAGCTCTTCCAGAATTGAGAGGTGAATCTAGTATCTCTGTCAGATACAATACTTACCGGAACTCTATGAATCCGGTAGATATGCTGTATGTACAGTGCTGCCAACTTATCCGTGGATAGACCAACCTTGAAGGGGATAAAGTGAGCTGACTTTGTCAGTCGGTCCACAATAACCCAAATGGCATCCTTTCCACCTTGGGATCGAGATAATCCTGACACAAAATCTATCGTTATGTGTTCCTATTTCCACTCCGGGATGTCTAGCGGCTGCAATAGTCCTGTTGGTTTCTGTCTGCTGGCTTTTACTTGTTGACAAATTAAACATCTAGCCACAAACATGGATGCGTCCTTCTTCATTCCGTACCACTACACTACAGTACGCATATCCCGATACATTTTATTAGCTCCCGGATGTATGGAATACTGCTACTGGTATGCTTCTTGCATCAGCTCGTTCCTCAGTTTGCCAGTTGGTACGCAAAGCCTCGTACCATGTCTCAATGCTCTGTCACTGGCGATTGAGAATACTTCAAGTGTTCATGCTATCACTTGATCTCTGAGTTTGCAAAGCGTTTCGTCTTAAAATTGTGTCTCCTTGACTTTATCCATCAGACTTGAACACACTTGTAACTGCATCATTGATGATTCAATTCCTGGTACAATTGCTTCTCTTCCCAGCTTCTTTATTTCCTCCTCAGGTAGTACAATCTCCAGTCCAAGCTTCTCTATGTCTTCCAGTAAATGTCGCTCCTTGGTCAAAAACATCGCCATCGGGTATCGATTAAGTGCATCTACAACCACATTAGCCTTACCTGGATGGTACTGTAGGTCGATGTCGAAATCTTTCATCAGTTCCAGCTATCGCCTCTGTCGCATGTTCAGCTCCTTCTGAGTGAAAACATATTTAAGACTTTTGTGGTCTATAAATATTTCCACTCTCTCTATAGAGGTAACGCTTCCATAGCTTCAGTGCAAAAATAACTGCTGCAAGCTCCAAATCAGGCGTGGGATAGTTCTTCTC
Organism: Iris pallida; assembly: GCA_029216955.1. Lineage (NCBI taxonomy): Eukaryota > Viridiplantae > Streptophyta > Magnoliopsida > Asparagales > Iridaceae > Iris > Iris pallida. The sequence continues at coordinate 2,286,494 of JANAVB010033216.1, read as the reverse complement.
ATGAGTCCGTAATTGCCTAGATGCGTAAGCAATTACTTTTTCGTGTTGTTGAAGGACACAACCCAATCCGTTACCAGAAGCATCACTATAGATTGAGAAACCGCCGGTACATACGGGTAGCGCAAGTATCGGTGTCGTTGTAAGTCTCTTCTTCAGTTCCTCAAATGCTGACTAGCAAGCTTCAGTCCACACAAATTCTTCGTTCTTCCTAGTGAGCTTCGTCATCGGCTCAGCAATCCTGGCGAAGTCCTTCACAAATTTTCGGTAGTAGCCAGCTAAGCCCAAAAAACTTCTGATTTCAGCAACTGAACTTGGTGTACTCCACTTCTCAATAGCAGTTATCTTCTTTAGATCCACCGAAATTTCTTCTCCTATGACAACAAGGCCCAGAAAATCCACCTTGTCTAAGAAGAATTCATATTTAGATAGCTTACCATAGAGCTTCTCCTTCCTTAAGGTTTCCAGAACTTTCCTCAGGTGCTCTTCATGCTCTTCTTCGGTCTTCGAGTAGATCAGGATGTCATCGATGAAGACAACAACAAATTGATCAAGATATTTATGGAAGACCTTGTTCATAAGGTTCATGATTACTGCAGGGGAATTCATCAATCCAAACGACATGACCAAAATTTATACTGACCATATTTGGTGTTGAACGCCGTCTTTGGAATATCCTCCTTCCTGGCCTTGATTTGATGGTAGCCAGATCTGAGATCTATCTTCAAAAATACCTTAGCTCTACTCAGTTGATCAAATAGGTCATCGATCCGGGGCAGAGGGTACTTGTTCTTGATGGTGATATTATTCAGTGCCCGGTAATCGATGCATATCCGTACAGTCCCGTTCTTCTTGGGCACGAACAAAATTGGTGCTCCCGAGGGTGAGGCTCCATCTCTGATAAATCCAAGGGCCTTCAGCTCCTTGATCTGGTCCTTCATTTCTTTGGCCTCCTTAGGGTTGACTCTGTAGCATCCCTGAGAGATAGGGGCAGAGCCGGGAACTAGGTCGTTGGTGAATTCTACATCTCGATCTGGAGGTAATCCTGGAAGACTATCAGGAAAGACGTCCATAAATTCTGCTATGATAGGATGAGGAGGTCCGGATTCTTCGGTGATAGAGGAGTAAGTAATACCCTCCATATCTTTCGGAGCTCGAAAGATTTCAAACTCCGGCCCTCCAGGTGGGCTGAAGACTACACATCCTCTGTGACAATCTATCAGCGCATGCTGCTTAATTAACCAGTCCATTCCTAGGACTACATCATAGTTAGGTAAGGGCATCACAAATAAGGGTGCTAAGAAATTGTGTCCTGAGATAGTTATATGGCAGTTACAGGTCTCAGTAATGGGTATGGGTCCACCACCAGTCATAACTCTACATATCTTTTTGCTAAATCCCGTAACTAGGTGGTGTGCAGAGATGAATTTTGTAGCTATAAAACTGTGTGAAGCTCCCGAATCAAATAATGCTAAAATAGGATGTGAATGTACATAAATAGAACCTGTAATGACATCAGCGGTAGGTTTCTGCTCTGGCTCTTCTCATCTGCTGTTAGGGCAAAAGCTTGCCCAGTCTTCTGTTGGTATTGTCTAAACTGTTGTTGCTGAGTGGGTAGGGAGCCTTCTGCTGTATAGTTTCGGTCCAATTGAATGCCGTGGGGCAGTCTCTCACTTGGTGGGTGGCAGACCTACAAACTAGGCAGTGTCCTAGCCTCTTCCTACAGATGTTCGCCTGATGTCCTGGCCTCTTACAAAAATTGCAGACAGGAATCTGCTTCTGAGGCGCCCTGTCATTGGTCCTCGTCTGATGATGCTGTTGCTGGTGGTGATGTAGCTCCCCTTCCCGGAAATTTTGAAATATTTTTATTTTATTTGAATAGTGACTTAGATTGTTATAAATAATTATTTAGTTAATTATTACGGTAGATGATTTTAGCCATGGTTGAGTTTTGAAGTACCAGATGACTAGGAATCATGGCACGGATAGTGCAGTGACGTGTTTTGACTTGTATTTAGTCATGGTGGAGAAAGGCCGAGCCATAGGGATGTCCTAACTAGGAAAACCAGGCCAAGTTGTGACATGACCATTTTAAATAGTTAATTAATTATTATTAATATTATTTGACGTCTAGGTGACTCGGTCGCACCAAACTAGTCAAACTGGACCCGAACTGAGCTCAAGCCCATGTAGTCATACGGTACGTTCAATGACATTCGTATTGACATATTTTGGTATGAGTGTGCGGGTTTCCGTTTTAATTATTTAATGAATATTTTCTAGTATTCATATCTATAATATTATAAATATTATTATTATTTGTTATTCAATGATATTTGCATAAAATAGGTCCCTGTACATTTTTGGAATTAATGGACGGTGTATAATGGTATATACACCATTATTGGATTGTTGAATTTTATTATTATTATTATTATTATTATTATTATTATTATTATTATTATTATTATCATTATTGTTATTATTATATTATTCTTATTTTATTCTTATTATTATATTTTTTCTTTGTGTGTATATATATAAATATTATATGTGTATATATATATATATATATATATATATATATATATATATATATATACGTAAAATATATATATATATATATATATATATATATATATATATATATATATATATATATATATATATATATATATATATATATATATATATATATACGTAAGAGATTATATTATATATATATATATATATATAAATGTATGTGTATATATATAAAATATATATTGTATATACGTAAGTGTATATATATATATATATATATATATCTATATATATATATATATATATATATATATATATGTATATATATATATATATATATATATATATATATATATCTATATATCTATATATATATATATATATATATATATATATATATATAATATAAATATATATAGGCGTATATGTGAATGTGTGTATATATATATATATATATATATATATATATATATATATATATATATATATATATATATGTATGTATGTATATAATAATTAATTAATAAGTAAAAAGAAAAAGAAAAATTGGAAATAGCAGCCCAACCCGAGCTATTAGCCCAGCGGCCCATAGGCAGGAGGCCACCCGAGCTGTAGAGTAAAAGCCCGAGCCCCCCCCCCCCTCCCCCCCCCGTTCAGCTCCTCACAAGAGCCTGAACCGAACGTATATAAGAATCGAATGAAGGGTTATAAGGAGAGATCGACAGAGAACGAAAGAACCCTAATCCCTAGACTACCTGGCGACCCCCGACCTCGAGGGAGACCTTAGGCGCGCCGCCCACCACCACCGCGGCGACCGTCGGCCGGCGGCTGGCCAAGAACGGCCGTGCGCACGGCAAGAGCAGCAGCGACAGCGATTCACAGGACCGTTTTTACAGCGACGTTTCGTCGCGGATAATGGATGGTTCTGCACGCTATTTTCTCTGGTACATTCACAATATGTACACCCATATTTCCTTTCAATACTTCAAATTTAGACGCACTATAGCATCCGTTAAATCGATGCAAAGTCGGCGAAAAAACTATCCCGAAATAGAACACTAGTTCATCCCAAACCCCCATGTTCGAGGATCGTTCCCGATCAATCCAGTCCAATATTAGAAAAACTATTTGAAAACACTTTTTGACAACATGTAGGACTTCGAATCCCTTCTTACGGAATTTGAATTCATCGACTACTCGCAGAGAAAATGAATCCCAGAGTTTTCCAAAAACCTGTTCTGAAAACTAGAAAATTGTTCCACACGACGTGCGTCACGCCAATCCGGACGACATGGTCATGCACCGTAAGTATCGAAAGCAGCGTAACAGCTTCGTGGTCGTGTGGGCTTTGACGGAATTCAAATTGGTCGCGTGTGCGCGACGAATTTGATGCGTATCCGTCGAAATTTACCGTATCGTGCACTTTGCAAATTATCCAATTACTTTGTGCACGTTCGTCAGATCGAGACAAAACTTGCGCCAACAGAACCGTATCGTTTTTCTGGTCCTGCATGCCAAGTTTGGTCCAAATCTGAGACAGTCGAATCGTACGTCATTTTGCGGGCCCCACGGTCCCACTCAACGGGCGATTTTGTGCACGGCCCGCCGGAATCCAACTTTGGATATACGGTTGGGTTCGTATCAGAAAATTGGATCTGTAGAAATGTAGTTTGAAAACTTTAGAGACCATTGACTTTGGCACACTTTTCGGTGCAAAGTGGGTCCAACGGCGGACATCGTTTTTGCCCAAAATTACCATTTTGCCCCTGTGTCCAGAATTGGACTTAAGGACAGGAAATCTTAGATGATTTGATACTTCTGGACACGTTGGTAATATTTATTTTATCATCCGACAATGTTTGTAGATATTTTCTCTATGTATCACCATTAGTTATTTATTCTTGTTTTATTTTTATTTTACTTGTCCGTAATTCGGAATTAGTACAACCTCATAGTTTAATACTTAGAGACTAGAGTTGATCTCCTTTGACCAGGTTGACTATATTAACCAAAAGTCAACTTTAGGTCAACTATTGGCTTAGTTTGACCCGGATTGAACTAGAACTTGACTAGTTGACTTTAGTTTGACTCTAATTTGACTTTGGTTGACCTAGTGGACTGTTGATTAGACTTTGACCTAGAAAGACCTAGAACTATCTAGAATGCATTGTAGATTACTCTTATTTCATGTTAAACTCTTTTGTGACTTGTGATTGCTCTAAATAGGACATTGTGACTCCAGTTGGACATCTATATTTATCAGCGGCTTGGATTACCAGGCGAGTACATTCTCTGATCATTTCATACTTGTTTGGACGTATTTACTTGTTATAGACTAGTTTACTTGTTGCTGACACGATGTTATCATGGATTAATACTATATGGATCTCTACATGCGATGTTATCCCCCTCGGGAGCATCGGGTACCTATGTCATGTACGTTTCACTTACATCATGTACTCAATGCTTTCATTTATCATGTGCACTCATGTGATCATGTACTCTCGTGTTCACTGAGACCCTCATGTTTATTATCCATGTGCACTCAGTTAGTGAGCTTCATGTGGAATCATGTACAATAACATAACTGTCTAGATCCTTGTGTATTGATTGGGGTACGGAGGAGTAGAAGTGGTTATGTGATCAATCACCAAACAGTATCCATGTGCAACCCCATAGTTTATTAATGTGCAAACCCAAGCTGTTTACATAACCATCTTGTGCTCTAAATCACTAGTCACTGATAGTTCTCTATTTATAGTAGATATTTCATTACAGTTCTCTCTTTTCTTCATGTATATTTCTTTACAGCAGTTCATGTATATTATTCTATAGCTCGTTTCATATTTCCTTTATGTTATGACTTGTGTAAGAGACATGTGCTCATTCCTGTCCTGATTGGACCCGTTGATAAAATTTTATAGGTACTTGGAGTTCACAGTTAGCCTAGAGGACACTGGTAGAGCTTGGAGTATTTACCTAGAGGTTGTTCTTTCTTTATTGGTTGTCTTAGAGTTGTATTTGAAATCCTGTGTTTGTTTAATAGAACTGTTTTACTATCACTCCTGATTCTCTCTCTTGTGGATTATCATATCTATTTCATCGTGTTGTTATCTATCTTTAGAGTTGTAATTGAGATAGTATCCTTATGTGTTTGTCCTCCGTCTGGAGAGTATAGTATATTATTTTAGATGTGACTATGACCTAGAACAGCGTTCTACCGCCGACACTGCGGCGTAGGCTGGACGTACCCACGTCTCATGCCCTAATGCTAGGGTGCGGATCATGACACGTTTTTAGTGGTGGCTCATGCAGGTCGAGATTCGCATTTATGCGATTTCGTAGTAGCACGACGACTTAGTTGTACTGCTACGAGCCTGCTATAGAGTATAAGAAATAAGGTGTTAGAATTAGAGATACTCAATCACACTTTGGATCCTTTGAGAGATTCCAGGGAAGACCCTTGAGAATCTCTTTACGAATTTCGATTTGAATTTCTTTTCCTCTTGAATTTGATCTTGATTGGTTCATCTCTTTTGAGCGGATCTTCATTATTCCTTCCTTACCATTATTTCTTGTATTCATTTTCTTAAACTCTGTCGTACCTGCATACTTTGTAACCCTTGAGTCTTCGTATTTTTCATGGAAAAGGTTGAGGAAGTGTCGTAAATCATGTAGCTCGGAAATGATTGAACTGGTTATCGTGTGATGATTTTGTAGGAATCCAAAGGTTGGATGTTAACATGGAAACTTGAGAATGATATGTGGTAAAGGTCTAGGATGAAATCAAAGAGATGTATACTACCAGTCTGGAAACAAACCACACTTAGAGAAAACTTGGTATGAATAATTCGTAAGTGTATTTCAAAACTGATGAGGATATTCAAGGTCAACTTAGTTTGAGAACTTCAAATTTTGGTTATTGATTCTCGGGCAGTTTTACCCTAAGGCTTTAAAGAAGGTTAGTAATGGAAAAGAGAATTAAATTGTATTCAATAAAGATATGAAATTGAACAAGATATTGCAAGGAAATGACTAGGGATAGAGAGGACACAAGGCTATGGAAATTTGGACATTGTTGTGAATTTAAAAAAAATTTAGGAGAATAATATTCATGGTGTATGTCGAAGAAAATATGAAGGTTGATTTTACGATGGAAAAAAGTTTGTAAGGCCTAGAGGTTTTGGGAATTGAATGATACGAGAAAAATTTAAACAGTTTAAAGATCTCATAAACTTGAGTTAGAGGTTTCGGATCTAAATTGGGACAATGTGAAGAAATATGGAAATTGATTTAAAATGAATAGTATTGATTCTTAATAAGAAGGGGCATGCTTCATGAGAAATGTTTTGAAAATTTAGAATCCTGCCTATGATGATCATGGTAGGATTTAGATAACGGAAGGTTGTAAAATCTGGATGGTAAACATATGAGGATTGAATTATCATAGGGAGACTAGTAAGGTAAAGATACGATTGGCAATTATGATCAGGTGAACTTCAGGTTTCAGAGGCAGATGATACTTGACTTTCCTCAAATCTAGATCTTTTATTGTGACTCTCTAACCGTTCGTAATATTTGAATAATGATTTGATCGTTCCTTAACAGTATTCTCTCTCTAGAACTGTATCCCTAAATTATTTATTCTGTAACTGATTTTATTTCGTGCTTCAACTTGATCTCCTTTACTTTGTTATTGTCACCTCTTGAACTTCCATTTTCTATTTTGGATCCTTGACATTTCTTACCATGACTTTGATATTCGGAGTGTAATACTAGCTGTTACCCTCCAACAAATTGTGTACAAGGCCCAGACGAGTCCATCTTCATGTGGGCATATCGTGTCCCATTAAACTCATCTCCTTGTATACTATCCTTTTGATATGACTTTCGAGTCGAAATGACTAACTATGATCTATACCATAATACCAACTATTTTCGATTTCAATTAGAAATCCAACTTGACTCACTTCTTTTGACCCGACATGTGTTGGTGTTCTGCTTGATTCTTTAAATGCTCAACTTTGTACTTTATCTTGATGGCTTGACCCGTTGTTCCATCACCCTATTAGTTTAACTCTTTTAAGGTGGGTAGAATGTCTCACTACCCAGCAAATCCTAGTCATTGTGAACCACATTGATAAGTTCACTTAGACTATTTAACTTCTTTCATCATTATCCTTACTTATATTTTGACTACCTTATGTTGCTAATTTAGAACCAGTTTTGCAAGCTTATCTTCTTTTCGAGCTTGATCATGACTATATTATTGGGGGTCGACACCCACTAACATATTGTCTAATCAGAACCGGTGCAAGATGGTCTGATCAACCTATTGCACTTTGGTTCGCTTTTCATATATTATTCTACGTGGATGGACATAGTTAAACTTGCCCTAGAGTCTCATCCGCGACAGCCTTGACAATTCCCTTTGAACTATTTTGTCGTCTATGAGCCACGTATTGTACTCAATAACATCGCCTTTGAACTCTTTATTGTCTGCCTTTCACATATTTCAGAAAGACAAGACACTATACTTATTAGACAGACCCGAGGTATCACATATTTCCCTATCCAAAGAGAGGAAATTGATTCAATTCTATATCCTTGCATCATCCTTTAAATTCTAATTCCTTTGACCGACCAGTTGACTTGGTCATCCTTCTTATCATCCAATATATTGGGATCTTATTCAATTGAATTAAACCAATTGTGACATGGATTTCAAATCTTGGATACTCGTGCTCAGACTTCAATGACCTCGTTCTCTATCTTGCCCAAACATCGATTCATCCTGATTGATCAACTTAGATCGTATTGGGACTAAAATTTTATTATATATATATATATTGCTTGGATTTTTGTGCTATTGACAAGTCGTGATTTAAACTTTGATTTTCTTGATTATATTTGGAATTAGTAACCCTTCAGAGTTAGTTACTAGTTATGTTCTTTGATAGTTGCCAATTTCATAAAGGTTGGTAGACTGCCCTACGGCCTTGATGATTGGCGTTCCCTTATCTTTCCAATTGGACTCCCTAGACTGTTTGTATGTTTTATACCCGATGACTGGCTTGATCTAGTATGACTTATACACCTAGGTGAGACATTCAACTCCTATGATTTGACCATGATCCTGCATATGTTATTCTTCCTAATTGTATGATTAAAATTTTTAGAGACTTTGATTGTTGGGTGTTGACCTAGAAGGAGTACGACCGACCTAAATTTCGAGGACGAAATTATTTTTAAGGTGGGTAGATTTGTAGCCCCCTTCCCGAAAATTTTGAAATTTTTATTTTATTTGAATAGTGATTTAGATTTTATAAATAATTATTTAGTTAATTATTACGGTAGATGATTTAGCCATGGTTGAGTTTTGAAGTACCAGACGACTAGGAATCATGGTACGGATAGTGCAGTGACGTGTTTTGACT